>JAGFBZ010000595.1:77500-607500 GCA_018398805.1 Hirundichthys speculiger
AAATATTCCCTTTGATGCTCAATTAGCTGCATTTTAATTAAATCCAAAACACTTCACTTCAGTAACTTCAGCCTTTTTTAACAGACTTAACATGCACAACATGAAATAAAAAAGTGCAACCACTGAGCAGTAGTTTCAAAAAGAAATCAAATATGTATAAGTATTCACTTCTTGAATATATAACAATTTCCTATTAAAACTATCTAGTCACTTATTTAAGCATTAATCATATGGCTGACATAACAATCAGAACATTTCAGTAACAGCCATTTTTAAGACTCAACAGTGCTTTTATGCACAAATATGAAATAAAACAGTGCAACCACTGAGCAATAGTTTCAAAAAGAATTTAAAATATATAGTTTTAGCTGAATAACCACTCACTGACCTTTGTCTTCAAGATAAGAAAATCCATATCTCATATTCTTCGTTGTATCTGTGTTTCACCATGCTCAACATATGTAAACAAACTTTGCAGGTCTTTTTCTATGGTGTAAACTGGCGGGTGTCAACTCGGATTACAGGACATTATCGCCATCTACTGTTAAGGAGTATGAATGACACTCTTCTTTTTTTTTTTTTTAGCATTTCCTTCCCCAGGCAAAGGCCCACGACCCACTGAAAACGGGTCTGCAACCCACCAGTTGAGAACCACTGCTTTACATTATTACAACTGTGAAATGACAACAGTAAAAAATAACCTTTAGATGATGCAATATATAATTATATCAAAGTACTGCACATGAATGTTTAATTCTCGAGGTATCATCCAATATGTATTTTCATAATGGTACATCTTACATAATCGTACACTGAGGGCAGTGAATCCGAATAAGTGCTCCCTTTTTTTTTTTTGTCCTTTTATAAATGGCACATCCATTACTAGCCTATCGCCTGACGCAACAGCCATGAAAAATAGATGGAGGCTGAGTGGGTAACCAAAGATAATGGGTTTAATGTGAATCAGGTGTAGTGCCAGGACTTGGCGTTTGGACCAACGATATCTTTTTCGGGTTCACCAATTTCCTCCCACACAGGCCGGCCAAAAGGCTTTTTACAGACACGTGAATCACAAGCTTTTCTCGCTACGACCCCCTCGCTAGAAAAAGAAAAAATCCTGAACTCAGCCCCAGTCGTGCATAAACATCAGGTCTCGTCGTTTAGCTTTTATTTTTATTATTCTTGTATCAATGCAAGACTTCTGGAGAAGTGCCTCTAAGAGCTGACCCTTCCACTCCTGACAGCCAGCCTGCAGCTCCACACGTCAATCCACGGCTGAGGTGGAGAAACGGCGAGATGTGACTGGGCTCCCGTCCAACACCTGAGGGGAGGGTTTTTGTTTTAGCAGGACCTCCAGAACTTCCACAGATCTACATTTACATAAGTCAGCTGCAGTTCACGTGTCACCGCGTCTCAGGGAAAAATGATTTTGCAGCCTTGTCAAAATAATTCTGAGATAATTATTCAGGGCTCTGAAATGTTACAGCAGCCGTCTGGATTTCAGCACCAGTCCAGCGCCACGTTAAAAACAAAAGCTGCAGAGAACCGGCTGCCCTTAACTTCAGACGCAGCTTCATGAAAGCAATTACAGGTATTGATTCACAGCCCCAATTAAATGAGGAAACTCTGACCCGAGCAGACTCTGCTGGTCTTCTATTAATTCCCTCTTAGTGTTTTCTTTTCCAAAATGTAAATGATTAATGAAGTAGTCATATAACATTACGCAGCAGCTTATTCTTATTGTCTCTTTTTGCTGGCTGTGAGAAAGAAACCAGACTTTGTATTTTACCGCCAAGGCAAACTGTTACGAGACAAAGGACCCGGATGGATGGATGGATGGATGGATGGATGGGTGGGTGGGGATGGATGGATGGATGGATGGATGGATGGATGGATGGGGATGGATGGATGGATGGATGGATGGGGATGGATGGATGGATGGATGGATGGATGAATGGGGATGGATGGATGGATGGATGGATGGGTGGATGGATAGATGGATGAATGGGGATGGATAGATGGATGGATGGATGGATGAGGATGGATGGATGGATGGATGGAAAATTTTGTGTTTCTTAGATGCAATTTCCTGCATTTTAAGGCATTGAAAAGACTGACGTCTTGCCACCCTACCCATGCCAGGAATGATGATGTTTTCTTATCCAGACCACAATCCTACTAATTTCAGGATAATTTTATGTGAAATTAATTATGCATGTTGCACACAAAATGTTGCACACAACTTGTGTGCAACATGGGCCGGGCAGTTAGCTTTTAGAATGCCATCGTTTACGCTGGTGAGCAATTTGTAGACACAATGGTGCTTTCTGAAGTTAACATTTGCATTGTCGGTGGCGGCATATGCAGTGATGTTTTCAACATTAAGACCATATGTGTCAAGACAGGAAAGGAGAGCCTTATGTGTGCCATTCGCAAATGTTTTCGTAGAAATCCAACAACTTGGACATTACGCCATTCGACGCGGAAAAGTAGCTCACACACACTGGAAACATTTTTCTGTTGCCCTTGTTAGAGGTATTGTTAGCGAGTGAAAAATAAAGGGGCTCACCATCACCTGAAGAAAGATTGGAGACTATTTTCCCCACAGTGCTTGGACCCAACACATTCATGGTGATCGTCTCCGCTTTGGTTCTTCCCAACTACATCTTCTTAGAGACACTCGAGTCTTGAAATAAAGCCCCGTTTAATTTCACGGTGCAGTCAGCGCTGTTATAGCTGTGAACGTGTTTCATGGTGTGGTATATTTAGGACACCTCGCTTGCAGAAATTTTGTCAATTTCAGCAGTAGATGCGGTGAAGAATGAAGTGATGTTGCTTGCTCCTTTAGCTAACACAGCCTTTTTATGACACTCGGTGTCTTCATGACGGGATGAGTCGTGCTCGCCACCATGGCCAATCGATATCTCGCGGCGGCATAAAGTACAAAATGCTCTTCTAGGGTCTGTAGTGGCTTTAACCCATGACCTTTTTGTTTCCCATTCCTTGTTTTAGCTGCAAAGCCTCTTTTTTTTAGCTGGTTCATCCATTTCCCTCAGTAAACTTCACTGATTACAACCGTCTCCCATAGCAACACATACATGCAGGTTGGCGTAGCCAATCACAGTTCCCTGATCAGAATGTGTCATCATACACCAGTCTGTTATCATTGGACAAAATACTTTGTAAACATTGAGTTTTGGGGCATAGTAGCCTATCAAAACTCCCTGTTTATAATGTGTCACCAATCAGCAGTCTATCACTGGACGAAATGCTTCATAAACATTCCATTAAAAAATGCTGTCAAGACTATGATTGAAATGCGGGACGAGAGCAGTTCTTCACGGGGCAAATAAAATTCACCTAAAAAACGGGATGTCCCGGGCAAATTGGGACGGTTGGTAACCCTAGCCATCAGTATTATTGCCATCACCATTAGTCGTAGCTATGAAGCCTGTGGCCGTCGCCAGCCCAGCCACGCTGCTCCACTCAGCTGTTGGCTCTCTACCTGCTGCCCGCCTCCTCAGGTGCTCTGCCCGACACAGTCGCTGTGCATTTTTGTTATGAGAGGACAGCTGGTTTTATGAAATAGGAGCCGTTTGTGTGTGAAACTGTCTCCATGTCATGTGACAGCAAGGAGTTAAAGCCTCCTGAAGCTGCTCCTTCGACATGTGGTCGGCCCTCGTCTTCAGGGCGACTCCACGGAGGACATATGTGTGTCTGAGCAACGCTTCACACCTTTATTAGATTCTACAGATGCTACTGCGCTGGCACTGCCTGGCGTTTATGCAGATGGCTGATTTTCACAGGATCTGCCCCTTAACCACAGAACATGACCCGTAAGGGGGCCAAACTCACACTCATCAGCCCACGGCGAGACTCTGAAAGGATCATCGAGAATGAACTTCAGGTTAAGAAATGAACCCCACTTCTATGACACACGAGCGAGGCATCACACCTGACCAATGAAGAGAGAGAGACAGCCACGTGAGGCTGCAGCAGCAGGAGGAGGTTCCTCCTCCCTGGAGCAGACGTCACAGTTATCTCTGCATGTCCACAGTGAGATACCTCACTGATGTTTCAGAAAGCCAGGCTTTGATTTCTTCTGCCGAGGTTGGGGGGCCAGCGTGGTAGGGTACCGTCGGTGCCCTGCTGGGGTGAGAGGTTGGTCTGCATTTGGGTTGAATTCATGTGAATGTCCATTTAGTGTTTTTACAATATAGAACTGTATTTTTTAAATGGTGCAGGGTTTTCACAGGGTCTGGGATTTTTTTCTTTCTTTAATTTTTTCCTGGTAGACCTGTTCAGGAGTCCCACATCTGAACTCTCCGTAAATCGCTTCAGCCACTGGATTTTCTGTGGCTGTGTCTCATAGTGTGTATTTGTGCTACACCAAGTGGTGAGATTGTAAAAGCTTGAGGCTGTGAACCCAGCAGATGCTGCATCTGCTCCTGATGAGGTTTCACCGCTGCTGCTCAAATTTCAGATTTGACGCTGCTTTCGGGGCAGCGCCGGGAAAAGAAAACTCTCCAGGAGTCCGCCTGGTTTATAAACATTAAATAAGTGCACAAACTCAAAAATAGGAACAATATGAGGAACTCTGACACATTCAGAGTACAATTGATGTGGCTCATTTTACTGTCCACTTATAAGAAGCGGATGTCACAGTATCAGTAATAGGGGTGAGTATTGGCAAGGACCTTCGCATTACGATATGTATCATGATACTTGGGTCATGATGCGATATTATCGCGATATCACGATATATTGCGATATTCTACCCAGTTAATATCAAAATTAAAAGTAAAGATGAAAAATCAAGTTGCTGTATATGTTCATCAGATGTTATTGATCATTCAGAGGACAAACTGAGTCAAAACTATTTGCTTTAAAACAACCTATTTATTGTTTATTATTAGTGTTTTTGAAAAAGTCGAAAAAATGGATATTAGGAGCTGAAAAATCGATATTATATTGGGCGGCAGAAAATTGCGATATATTGCCATATCGATTTTTTTTCCACACCCCTAATCAGTAACCAGCTATCAAAGCAGCTCTCCTTTAGACACACACCAGCTTCCAGGGGGTGAAACCTCAGCTTTTTTTCTCCCAATGTGTCATGTGTCAAAAGTTTCTGTTTATACAAATGTAATAACAAAATCATCTAATCATAGTGCGCCTCAGTAGTCCACAAAAATAATCTCAGGAAAACAGCAATGTCTACCTTTACCACAATTTATTTTAACAAAAATGAAGTCAAAAAGAGAGGAAAATGAATAAATAATGTGGTACCCCCACAGTTCAGCCCACTTTTAGCAGCAATGACCTGACGTCGTCATTTCTCGTGTGACTTTATCATAGTTTCTCTCGTCATTGTGGAGGAACTTTCTTCTATACAGTGTCGCTTCAGTTCATTGAGGTTTTTGGGTATCTGTTCATCCACAGCTCACCCGAGGTCCCGCCACAGCGGTTCGAATGGGTTTAGTCCTGGATTTTGACCCTCACGCTCCACAACCTTTGTTGTCGTCTCTGATTATGAGGTCTCCAGGTCCTGAAGATTCAAGGTGACAACAAGCAACCCTCCATGCAGCGCCAGTCAGTGGGTATGAGTTGTCTCTGATGAAATGCTGTGCTAGTCTTTTGCCCAAACAACACCATTCTGGTCACATCTGTCCAGAGGAAGTCTTGTGGTTTGTTCAGATCCGGTTTTGTGAACCTCAGTTGTGCTTCTTTGTTGTTCCATCCATCCATCCATCATCTACGCCTGCTTAATCCAATGCAGGGTGGCGCCTATCCCAGCTCTCTTTGGCCAAAACGCATGGGTCCACCCTGGACAGGTTTCCAGTCCATCACAGGGCCACGTGAAGATGAACAACCATTCACAATTACTCCTACAGGCTATTTAGAACCACCAGTTAACCTGACATGCATGTCTTCGGATTTTGGGGGAAGCCGGAGAACCCGGAGGAAACCCATACAAGCACCAGGAGAACATGGAAACTCCACACAGAAAGATTCCCACCAACCAGGAAGCTTCTTGCTGTGAGGCAACAGTGCTGACCATCAAGCCACTATGCTGCCTGCTCCCATGTTCTTTTTAGACAAAAACCACTGTTTTCCACTTGCGAATAATCCTTCTCACTGCAGAACATTCAACGCCAAATTGTTTGGAAATGGTTTTATAAACCTTTCTAGATGGATATGCAGCACTTATGTCTCAGAAGCCGTCGCTTATGTCTTTCCCTCTTGGCATTGTGACCAGCAAACCACGTCTACTCTTACGCTGGATTCACAGTGTGCTAGACACTTCCTCGTCACACCAGAAACGACCAATCAAATTCCTTCCTGCTCACTACACAGATACGCTTTGAGTTAGTCCCGCCTCCATGTGTGATTTCATTGGCTAGTTCTGGCTGCATGCACGTGAGTGGCTGATGCATGAGTTGAGGCTGGAAAAGGTAAAAACTCCCCAACTCCTGAAGGCGCCAACGCAGTCGACGCGATGCACGGAGCCCACAGTTCAGTCCGGCAACAGATGACATAACCCTTCAATGGGTCTTAATTTTGCTAAATAAATAATGGCTCTGTGTTGTTGTTCCTCTTGGATTGAATTTATTTAATACTCAGTCCCACTACAGGTTAATGATTTTAAATATGTTTTGACACAATTAGCATTTAGAGTGGAGACACTAACATTCGTGCATAAAGGTAACACTGCAGATAACAAAGAAAACATGCTTTTACCCACTTCTAGATACTTGTGTTTTTTTCCCAGATGCTTCATTTTATCAGACAAATATTTTCTGAAAATTCAACACAGGTTTAATACTTTGTTTTTTTGCATTTGGGTAGTAATCAAGTACGTGAGAGTCTAAAGGTAATCAAAAGTCTCATCAAGGACATTGATTTCCACCAGTGTGTACAGATTTCCACCGCTTGACTTTTAATCGACGGCAGAGGTATAATCACAGCCATTGTCACAGTCGTACCTTTATCACCATCAGCAGCCCCAGAGACGACACCAGCAGCTGAACCCTCGCCAGACTCAGTGGTAGAGCCGCTGTGGTGGATTTTATTCACTTCTTCTGTGGTGCATTTTCACATTAGAAGACTGAATCTTTGTCAGTTTTTCAGTTATAAAGCATAAAGCTACTGACCAGAACCCGTTCACAAGCTTCTCCCTGTTCATTCCCAACAAAAAAGAGATTCCTGGAAGATACTGCAAGCCCTTGGCAACATGACACTAAGTGGACCAAACGTGCTCAAACCTGTAACCCTGTACTAACTGCAAGGCAACAAACAAAGCAATGATATATTTTTTTACTTCCAAAGTGGCCATGTTGTGCCCTTTTCCAACCATATAAAGTTAATGTGAGGTACTTAGAGTCACTTTGCACCCAGCAAACGCCTGTAATGATTTCAGAATGACAAAGACTGAGAATAACGAGGAGAGGCTCTTCTGAAGAATCATCAATGTGGCTCAAGTGTTTTCTGATTGGCTGAGTTCCTGAACGCTCGCTGAACTAATGACAAATAGATGCAATTCCTGTTCTCAGACACACACAGTACTCGAGTTGAGGGGGGATGAGGGCGGATGGCATCCCCCCTGAAATAAAAACGATCAAAATCATCCCCCCTGTAAAACTGCCATCCCCCCTTTCCATCCCTCCCCTTTTTACAGTAAATGTTGGGAATATAACTTATAATTATTTCATCATTAGAAAGTAGTTCGCATGTTAAGTAAAAGAAATAATAAAATCTGAGGGCACAGGGGCACGCAAACATGCAATGACGCAACATGATTGTTATTTATAATTGGTTAATTGATGCCTGAGGGAGCGGCACGAGCTGCTGCGCAGAGCGACATATTGAGGATTAACTGCACTGCAATGTGAGCATGAGGAAACGAGCGGCTGGACAACGAGATGTCAGGGAGTTTTTTAAAAAAACTAAAATTACAGGTGAGCTATAAATCAAGAATCTCAATCATTACTTTTTATTAATCTATACAAAAGTGGCCAGACTCGCCACAGGTTGCACAATAACAACACAGCTAGTTTTCCAAGCTTGCTGTGTAGCCTGCAAGCTAGCTGAGATGAACTCATGTTAACGTTCATCTCACTTGTTAACTAGCTTGATGAAACACAGGACTTGTCATTCAGTCACGTTAGATTCTGGTTTATGAGCGTGGCAAACGTAAAACAGATATTTACTGTTAGCGTTAGACGAGAGTTTGTCTCAAATATTTGACCAGAATTAATGATGAAATATTCTTCACACGGCTATATTATTTTCATCAATAGGACTCGTCAGGCAACAAAAATAAGTGAAGATGTTAGCTAAAATTCAGATGTTCAAGGCAGGTGACATTAAAGAGTATCTCCAATGAGTCCCCCCCCCGGGTCCTGTTGCTGTGGCCTGTAATTTAATATTACAGCGAATATGATAAATGTGATTTTAACCTATACTGTACATTCTGTCTATTATCCAAGAGCACGTTCATGTGCTTTTAGCATGACATGTCTGCACATTTTATCAAACCCTATAATGTTGTTTTCTTCACATAGAGGAAAGCCATGGCCAGGAAGCAGGAGGATCAAGAGCAGAAGGTACAGGTTTGATTATTAAACCTTTAGGGTTTAGCCCAGGGGTTATTTTAACTGGGGATTCCCTGTAATTGACTTTTTTTCTCCTCACAATAATTGAAAAATCTGAAGACTGTTAGTAATCTTTTAATGTAATTAGATAATTGTTAATGTAGAAACTGATAACAAAATTTTCATGACTGTCAAAATGACCAATTGCAAAAAAAGTCTAGTGCAACCTCTAGTTTACACACTTACCCTTTTCAATTCATATGTAGGCCTATTAGTATGTAGCTCATTATTTCAGTGGCTATAAGGCACATTAATCTATTAATCTTCAGTCACTGCTTAGCTAACAATCAGAAAGCAAGAACACGAAAAATTGTCGACAAAAAACATGATTACGACAGTCTTTGGAAACTGCAATGAGATACTGAGACTTGAAACTGAGAAACTAAAAACTGTGCACCAGAGGGGAGAAAAGGAAAAGTATTGTAAAATGTTGAGAGTTTTTCTGTACTTCTGTACTGTCTTTAATAACACAAAAAAGAGATCATTGTTATGATTTTGCACTTAAAATAAACTTGGCTTGACTTGATTTGAGAGAATTCAGAAGTCTTATTTACAGTGTTTTGTTTTGATAATGAATTTACACCCCTGCCCCTGCCACTTTGTTTTTTTTTAAGTGAAAAACATTGACCATCCCCCCTGAATTTTTTTTACAACTCGACTACTGGACAGTGGACACACACATCCTTTAACATACTGACACGCATCCAGGCACGTGCACGGCTGGACTCCAGGTGGCGCTCAAGCACCACTTCTTTGCCCAGAGCGACCGTTGAGTAGCATTTCACCATCAAAAGTCTCACCTCAGAAAGTCGGGAATTTTAGTCCAAAAGTCGCAATTGTGTAGATTTTGAAATTTTTGTTGGCAAAAACTTGCTCTTTACGGAATAGTGAAGATATTGCAAAAATTCAAAATGTTGCAATAAAAATTTGTGATTTAAAAACATGAAGTCCTAATTTTATGTCAAAAAGTTGAGATTTTGTGGAATCAAGTTAAAAAGTTGCATTTTGCAAACTTGCAAAGGTCATAAAGTTCAGCCACAGACAGATGTGCCGCCGTAGAGAGACTTTGTCGTAATTTGTTGGCTAGTGTGGCTTATTGTGTATATTGTATTGTTGTGTTTGTTGCTGCTCTGTGTGAGAGCTTGACCTTTGTTAAACCCCTTGTTGCAGATCAAGTTTATTTTGTTTTATTATATATTTTTTCTCTTTACCATTAATAAACGGCTAGCCGCCTGATTTACACGCCTTGTTACTCTCCTTATTTTAACTACTAGGCTCACTCACCATATCTGGGCTGTAACATAGCCTCATCTGTAATTTTTTCCTACATTGTAACAATATCCTACCAGCACATATATCTGCTCTCCTCTGTGTTTTGGGTGTAGCATATTATTATACACATTTAATAACCATAATTATCCGGATAAGTGGAAGATGACGGACGGACAGATTATGAATCTGTATTGAAGATGTATATGAGGATATAAAGGGTGGATAGAAGAGTGGGTGGTAGAAGAGGACTGATTAGATAAATGTACACTGGAGTTAAAAAAGTTGATATTTTATCGTTTTATCTTCTTTTGTCATTCTGTGAAGTACAGTTAATATAATTTAAGGTGAAGAAAAAAGTCCTCCAAGTCCTTCAATAACCTATGCAATATAAATACTGTGCATTTCAAGTATTAAATGTTAGGCATTCGGAGCATTTGATTTGTCCCTCAAATGTATATGCATTAAATACTGTCCATACAAAGTATTAAAAATACAAGAAACTAACCTTTTCTCTTCCCCGATAACGGTCAGGCAGCAGAATATTCTGGCCTTCTGGAGTTGCTGCTATAAGGGAGGAATTGGAATTCACCCAAAGTCTTTGGGCCAGAATCAGATTCATTGAAGAAAGTGGACTACCAACCGAAGCCAAACGTCTCTGTCTTGTAAATATCACGCTCATTAGCTGTTGTTGTGCAACATTGCAGAACACGTCGCCCCCCCCGACCGCAGCTGCATGAATGCAGAAGAGCAGCTGAGGGCTGTCGCTCAGACCAGGAAACACCTCTCTGATGGAAGCACATTTACTAACGCTTAAATAAATCCCACTAAATGACAGCTCTGTGTGTTTTTCTTTTGATGCAGGACTCCACAGAGCCGAGAGGAGCAGAACCAGTCCACCACTGTTTTAAACGATAAGTCTTTTTGTACTGAATGACGTGAAACAGCCATTACTTTACATGATGTTGCATCGTCGTTGCCCGGACGACGCCTGGCATGGAGGCTACTCGCTGCTGCTCCGGGGACTTATTCCTGCGACGCTGGACGCTGGACGTTCCAGTTTGTGCCCGGTTTGTGGTGATTTGCGGTCGGATGTCGACATACTGTCTGCAGGGGGCGGATCGGTCTTCTTGCAGCTGGTGGAGACCTGCCGCCGCAGACATGGACGGTGTCGCTGGAGGCCGGTTTGGGAAAGCTAAGCTAAGTAGTCCTGAACTGCTACCCACGGCAACCACCGCCACTGGATCCGGGCTGCAGCGTCACTGAGCTGGGACGGGAGCCCCCAACGTAGCAGCGATGCTAGGCATGGCCGTGACCGGCAAACAGCTGCTTCCTCTGTCCAGCAGTCTACACGTCGGATGGGTCAGCTGACCTGGCAGGGGCCGTCTGGTGACCTGGTGGGGCCCAGCACCGCCGGGGGAGACGACAACGGCCTGGTCCGGTCCGCGTGATGAACCAGGCTCTGGGACGGTCGGCTCCGTTGCTCGCCGGACTGAAGGAGCTCAGTCTTCCCAGAGGAGACGGTTTGTTTCATCGGTGTTTCCTCCTCTGACCTGAAGATATCTCACTTATCATCATTATGGAGATATACTGGTTTTAACGGCTGTTAACTGTTTTAACGGCTGTTAACGGCTGTTAACTGGAGTTAGCACTCGGACCACGGGACCTGGCATGAAAAGGAGCGCTGGACGCTGGCAGCTCCTCTAGTACACCAGACTGGTGTACTGAAACTTGAATTTCCCCTTTGGGGGATTAATAAGGTATTTTTTAAATTGAATTGAATTGAATCGTGGTGGAGGGTTTCTGTTAGATCTGTGGTCTTTTTCTTACAGCTGTTATCGCTATAGCAGGATCAGGCGTTAGGTTATATTGATCTTCTGGGTTTCTCTAGAGTGTTTTTTTTTTTTTTTTTACCCAGAATGGTCTTTTCTCTTTCGTGCTCTTGGATACATTCAGCTTCATCTGTCTTATCTTGGGTTTTGTGTTTGACTGCTTTGCTCTTCATCCCGTCTTATTTTGGAAGTGTTATTCATTATGGGAGTTCAGGTTTGACTTCCTTCGCTCCTCTCTGTCCGGTCCTTCACACCTGTCCCATCAGCCTCTCAGTATAGATTTTCCTATCTTTCTTCCCTCCCCTGCCAGTGCATCTGTCTCACTACTCAGCTTTCTGCTTTCCTGCTTTGCACAGTTCATACCAGTAGTTGTGGATTTTTTTTTTTTTTTGTTATTCTGTGCTGTCCTTTTTTTTTTTTTTTGGTTAAAATAAACAGGAACTGCTTGTTGGAGTCCATAAGTCATCTATTCAAAACAGTATGGGAACCAGCACCTACTATAGGAGGCAGAAGAGCGTCGTTCCACCTTTAAAAGGCTCATATCCATCATCTCTGGGCCCTCAGGCATTGGCTGCAGGCTGTTTATAGTCTTATTGTAGAAACCTTGTTATCAAGCGAGGCTTCTGGTAAACTGCAGCTTTACAGACAACTGAATGCGATGACTGACATTAAATGGAGCCTCATAGTCTCCAGCAAACAAAGAGCTTTATTTTTGTCACTTGCATGAAAAATCAAGAGACATCGCCTGATCTAATGGCAGTAATTTACGAGGTGAGTCCTGAATCCATCTGAGGACACTTTCGTCTTCAGTCTATAAAGAGAATGTGGACACAAGCGTTGCAGACCAACTACATCCTGAGGGTTAGGGGTCCGATTTTCCGCCAAACCTCCTAAAGCCACTATTAAGGAATAGCGGGTAGCGGGTACCCTTACAATGTGGGTAAGGGAGTCGGCATAGCGGGTAGCAGCTTTAGGGAAGTGGAAGATTGCAAATGCAATCTTCCGCGCGGCTAGCGGCTAGGGGCTAGCGGGAGGTGTACGTTCGGGGCCTAGGTCTCAATCCATTTTGACGGGGTCCCAGACTCATCAACCGGGCCAAAACTCATCTTCACTCATTGAGTCAGTTCTTGTCAGTTCTCAGCCACTGCTCCAGTCCCAGATCCACTTCAGCTCACAGCAGAAGTCATCTCAGTCCACTTAAATCCAGTTCATTGGAAATGATCCATATCCAAGCTCATTCCAACTCAGTCCAATTCGAACCCCAACTCAGATCTTCACTTCGGACCAGTCACCCATCCGGAGCATGCACGTGACAAGAGTTGAGAGGGAAACCTCCCTATCAGGAGGATAAAGACTCAAGGATCATGGACGGCTGTCACAAACACTTGTTTCGATAGCGCACGCTACGCTAATGTGCTGAATTTGCAGAAATGTAGTTCGTAGCGTGCAGTAATCACACACTTGCAAAACCCACAGTTTGTTCAAAATGTGCTAATTCTGGGGGAAAGGAATTGTCAATTTTAAATGAGCAGTCTACCTCACATACTGTATCCCATAATGCAATGGACCAGGTCACAGAGGTCATGTGACAGGCTCCTGTTTATTCTCAACCCTAATCGCCGCAGCGACACACTACACATGAGTCACAGATAATAACAGCATTTATGGCAGGTACCTGCAGCAGGAGTAAAGAGAGCACCCTTGGAAACGTTATTACCTGCTCACGATTTAGCTACATTTTCTCAGGTTTAATAGAAATGAAACACATGCAAATATATTTCATTAGGCAACTTTGCCAGTGTGAAAACAGCAGATACCTAAAAACTGGAGACTGGAAACTACCAGCAGCATGTCCAGGTGATTTTTCCCGGGCTTCTTGAGCGTAGCCCCGTAAGCAACTTCAAGCGCTGGATGACAATGTGAAACACCAGACAAAATTACGGTGGAACAACAACAACCCAGGCTGCACTGAGCATGCCCAGTCCTCCAAAATGCTATCAGTCAGTTGCAAAGGGATATGTCCCTACCTATTTCCAGCAACAGCTGATTGTTCCCAACAGCTATTTTTTCCAACAAAAGACTTTTTTTTTTAAACCTCAATGTTGAGGTACACAATGTTGAGGTACACGGTGGGCTAAAATCTGGGTTTCTCTCCTGATGCTCAAAGCAAATATGCTAATGTGATTGACTTTGTTTTCACATGCAGATGGTCTGGCTCTGATTGTAATTATCACTGAAACTCGTCATTTAAACCTGCCAGCTGCTGAGGTGGAGGTGGAGGTTGGTTGTGTCTGTGTCCGGGGAGGGGGCCGCTAAGGACAGCAAGGTGGACGTTTGGCCCCAGTTTAACAATGCAGAGTGAAACCATAGTTTCTAATTGTGACTTTGTTCTTTTTCCTCACTTCCATGTGGATTTTTTTTTGTTTTGTTTTTTGGCCTTCTGGGGCTCTAGACGAGTGTTTTGACACCTCTCTTTTATGACACTTTATCAAAACTTTTTGCTGGGAGACCAAGCTGTGTCATGAATAGGGATGTGAAAAAAATCGATTTGGCGATATATCGCGATATTCTGCCGCCCGATATAATATCGATTTTTCAGCTCCTAATATTGATTTTTTAGAAAAATTCATTCATTCACTTAAATGTGCAAAAACACTAATAATAAACAATAAAAAGGGTTGTTTTGAAGCAAATAGTTTTGACTCAGTTTGTCCTCTGAATGATCAATATCATCTGATGAACATATACAGCAACTTGATTTTTCATCTCTACTTTTAATTTTGATATTAACTGGGTAGAATATTGCAATATATCGTGATATTGTGATATTGCGATATCGTGATGATATCGTATCATGACCCAAGTGAAAGTTATTCTCCGTGTTCTTTTATCTGGTGCCATTGACGAGACTAGAAACAAAGGTCAATTGAAGAGTTTAATACAATCATGAATACAAAGAATCAATATGCCATGCAGAATATTTTAATCGGCCGATGGTACACCTCCCTGACACCACAAGGCGATGCCAGGGAAATGCACCACAATGTCAAATTATCCCCAGTTCTTAAAAGATCCAGCGGAGGCAGATCTTTGCTCTTCTCCTAAGTTTTATGGCCCTTTGTCTCAGAGTCCAAATGGCCAACAGCAGGTCCAGACACATGTGGTTGTGTTTGTCCAGGAAATGAGATGTCCCTAAAATGTGTTTATCTATGCTGTCACAGACTTTTGGGGGGTCGAGAAGCCAGGATGTCCCAGTTGTTTAAGTCAGAAAACCTAAAGCTGAGGAACTCGTGGTCATAAAAGAAGACAGCATTCTTACATGCAATAAAGTTTAATTTTAACAGTTAAACAGTTTTTTAAGTTAATTTTAATCCTAACACAAGTATCCCGATACATATCGTATTGTGAGGTCCTTGCCAATACTCACCCCTAGTCACGAACTGGTCTAAACCCCACATCTTTACTACATCTTTACAACATCTGGCTCCACCCCTGGAAGTCTTACGGATATTACATGTCCAGTTACATTTTAAATTTAACATCTCCTCTCCTGCTTCTGCGCTCTTGGACCCAATAATATTCGTATCCAACTCCTGTAAAAAAAAAAAACAAAACAGTTGTGCTGGAATAAAAGATGCATCTGAGTCTAAAGATGACAGACTGAGACAGTAGTTGTGTATAAAACTCAGCTGTCAAGACCCAAGAGGAACAACTGGGGTTTTTGGATGCCTAGTTGCCGCTTCATTGTTTCTTTAGTCAGCTCTCATTAAGTCGAGCCATTCACGAGCCTCACCTGGTGGTCAAGTGGTGGGGCATCCCCTCTTTGCTGTTGACGCATTGGTTCTGGTTAGCAACAGATTGTGCGTTTGGTGACCTGTAAGTAAATGCTTCGCTACATCGTGGGCTTGCTTTCATATATGACAGGCTAAAATGTACCAACCATCATGTACCAGTTTCTGACCAACATCAGTGCCACGACTGCTGATGATGGAATCCGTCCGTTGCTCAGTGAGTCCCGTCTAAGCAATCTGCAGCCCAAGGACAGCGGATCTCGACCTCGTCACAGGGGGATGATAGACTCATCCTCTCACGAACGAGGATTGAGCCAACAAATCACGTTTGAACAGCGGTTCTTTTCTTTTTGAAGAAATCCTGAATTACTAACGTCTCTACGGGCGTCGATGTTTGCCTGGAGCAACACAGAAGTACAGCGTGAGGATCCGAAGTTTCCCTCTAAAACATCGATCAGTCCTCTAAACCTGTTCATCACTGTCCTTGGTTTTTGTTTTGGTTTCTGCTGAGATGATTAAAGCAGCCGGCTGCTGAAATGAAAAGACTGAAAGCTTGTTTTCGACGCCGTCCTCCAGTGAGGAGCTGCCGCTGCTGCCAGTCAGGCTGCACTTGATTGAGTGATCATCGCCAAGTGTGCAGAGCTCCATAAAAGCAGACATTTTGGCAGTTTGCTGGTGTGTAGCGTTCAGGTGTGTTAACACAATGACAAGGAATCTGGAAGCTGTTGTTGCCGGCTTCATACCTCTGCAGTCTGTTAAGGGTTATAAGGTCGCTTCCAGACGATATGTAGTCCATCATTCTATGGTGAGAAGTGGAAAACATTCAGACAGCTGACAATCAGCAAGTTCACCTTCAGGTCACACCGTGCAAAAACCCATCAGCTCCATTTGAGACTCTGAAGACCTCTGTCAGCATGTTAAATGTTCAAACTCCTGATGATTTCATTAAAAAACTTGCCTGGAGTGGTTTCCTTAAGGAAGGATTTTCTCTCCGGAAAGGCTTAAATTTGTAACGATGCATCCGAGCAAACCTGGAGGTTTCTGGAACAAGGTCCTATCTGACGGATAGGACCACCGTGGAGATGTTTGGTCACACTGTTCTGCATCATGCATGGTGAAAATCAGACACAGCAGATAAACACAAACTGTCAAGCACAGTGGTGGATGGTTGGTTTTTTGAGGCTTGTCTTGCAGCACATTGCAGTGATTAGGTCAACCATGAACTTCCTCTGCGCACCACTTCATGGAGTCAAATGTGATCCCAAAAGTGATCCCAAACACACCAGCAGGTCTCCAGAACTGCTGATACAATCAAGGTGTTGCAGTGGTCCAGACCTCAACATGACTGAGGTGCTGTCCTGGGACTTCATTCAAACTGTGCTTAAAAGAATCTCCACAAACCTCCATGACTTCATCTTCAACTTCATCTGAATATCATCTGAGCTTGAATTTATCTCATTTGAAGACCTGGTGCGAGTGCAGCAATTTTTTTGTTTGTCACGTCCTGAATATGTGAAACCTTAGAATTGAAACAGCTTGTACTTTCTTTTTCACATAATTGCATGGTTCATATTATGAGATCATACAGAGTCCTCTAACAGACAGACGGGGGGAAGAGAGTCTGTGCTCACTGTTCGTCACTTTTCCTGCACCCTCATTACTCCTGGCAGCAGTGCATCCACCTGTAACCTCTGCAGCTGCAGCTGGACATCTTTTCCTCTCGCTGTCCCTCATATTTCCTGTTTAACTGCCACTTGCTGTCTCTCCTGCCGGCTACTTCCATCAGTGTGTCAAATTTTGGAGATAAGATACTGTTAATTCAGCTGTATATATCTATATATATATATATATATATATATATATATATATATATATATATATATATATATATATATATATATATATATATATATATATATATATATATGTATATATATCAGAGGGAAACCCTCAGGGCCTTCTACGCCTTCAGAGAAGGCCTTAAAAAAATCAAAAAATATGAGTATCAAATTATATATATATATATATATATATATATAATTTAATACAATATATTTAATAAATTTTCTCTCATTTATGTTCTAAAGTTAAGTTTACTGTCAAGTTCACATCAGCAATGAAAGGGTTACTGTCCTGAAACATGTTATCCAATCAGAATCGTCTGTCTTCATCAATGTCCGGTTAGCTGGCTCATTAATTGGTTAGGACTTCATGAATCCCGGGGAAGGCCAAGCTATGTGTTTTGGTTTGGAGAGTGATGGGAAAATTGACCAATCACAATTTGATTTTAAGTGGGCGGGACAAAAAAAAAAGATTGTAGGCCTTCACGAAGTCCAAACAGCGGGCAGATTCTTTTGGAGCTCAAGTCAAAGGACAAACTTTATGACGCTGCCATCACTCACTTCACAAAGAAAGACAGATGAATGGATTTCATTTTCATGTAAGGTAGGCCTATGTTACAAGCCACCTTGATTATTATTTTGAGTGATTAAATCGGGCCAAGTGGACATTCAGTTATTTGTATTCATAGGTGGAAATACAGGGGACGTGTCCCCCCCTTCCATAAGGTTGTCCCCCCCAAAAATCATTGTAAGCACACAAAAACAATTGAATAATAATATAGTCATGTTCAATAAAAATACAACACAAACGCTGCAAATTATAAACGTAAAACCCCCTTTTTTTTAATTGTTGAAACATTGCGACCCCCCCTATTCCTCAAAGTGGTTTAGTCCACATGCTGTTTCTAATGGGCGGGGCTACCGGCAGCTCCGTGTGTTAGCGAGTGTGTCATTTAAAGGTGGAGTAGGTGTTGTTTGAAAAACGGTTCCAGCAATCCAACTCAAGTGAGATTTTGAAAATATACACTCCCTCCCTCCTCCCAAAGGCTCCGCCTCCTCCTCTTCAGCTCACCCCTCGAAAACCACGCCTTCACATGATTCACGACTGCATGAACCATAGGGAGGGAGGGAGGGAGGGGTGATATTTGATGGACGTATTAGGCAGCCAATCAAAATAGTGATGATCACTTTTTTGATTGGTCAGAGTTTTTCTCTGATTATACCTTCTAGACTGGACCAAAATGTTTAGTTTTTTTTGCAAACATTTTATTTCAGTGGGTGCAATGGAAATGTGAAAAGGTTTTCAGGCAATATTGTAAAAAGTGTTGCAAAAAAACAACACCCACCCCACCTTTAAATGTAGAAGGGATTTTTATTGTATTTTATTTTTGCATTTTTAAGTTGCCATATTTAATGGCGTAGTTGTGATATGTTGTTGTATTTTGTTTGTCAAAAAATACAACACTACAATATAATAATACCAGCTAATACCATTGTTGATTTTTCAGTTTGAACATTGAAAAACCTGTATACAGGTAGAATATGCACTGATACACAACAATGCTACAACTACTATTATTACTTTTTCTAACATTCAACAGGCTGTGGGCTCAACCCTGCAAGGTTAGTTCCAAAGGAGCAGAGAGAGAGAGGGAGAGAATTTTTTCTGTCTGTTCTGTCTGTCTGTGGAAGCTATGAAAATTGTGACTTTTGACATCAGTACCTCTTAATGCGCCATGCCTGATTACACATGAAGAGGTATTTGCACTTCAATCGAGCTTAAAAAAATCTTTGTATTACCAGCTTTGTGTAACTTTTGCTATATTGTGCATTTGAAATTGTTTAGTTTGAGGATGCTCATGAATTTATTTGTCAATGTGTGTATGGCCTGTGTGCGCCGTGTTTTATAGCGCTGTCTGTGGTGATGAAATGAGCCTCGGTGTCGGTGTCAGCAGCGTTATGGGGGTGACGTTCTGGGTGACCTCATTTTATATTTCCAAATTTTGACTTATGTTTATTTAATGTTGCCTAAATAGTCTCCAGTTTTATGAAGTTACTGTTGAGAAAGTTTCTTGTTGCGGAGAATGTTATGTTATGGTCTATTTGTTTACATCCTTGTCATCGTTAATTCAAGGATTGCAGTTGTTAAACGCTTTGAATTCATCGTACTCTCTTTTTTCCGTGATGATTTCTCTTCTCGGCAGTGAGGGCCGGGGTGAAGGCCCAGCTGTAGTGCTCACGGTTCGCCACTGGTATATATATATACATATATATATATATATATATATATATATATATATATATATATATATATATACACATTTATTAGGGCTGGGCAACGATTTAAATTTTTAATCGCTATTAATCGCATTATTTCCCTGATTAATCACGATTAATCGCATTGTATACGCAAAATCAAATAATGAATTCAAAAGTAGTGTAAAATGCACTTTTATTTAAATGTTCTGCTGCCATATGAACTAAAGTGCCCTAACGTTTGTTGTTCAAACACTTTTAACATCAACACTTGTCAGTAACACATATTTAGTGTAAATCTCATCTTAAAAAATGTAAAATAAAATAAAGCTTATTGCCACTGCCAGGGCATTAATGTCATCCTGTTTTTTTAATGAAAAATGAAAAAATCCAACAAAATGATTGAGGCTCAGCACAATCAGAACATTAAAACAGGTAATTTCTGAGGTAACAGTAGAAACTTTTAACGGGGAGTTCAACTTGTCAGTTGTTACAAATAACCTTGTTTCTGTTGAATCCTCCGTCTGGGAGAACTTTAAAATGAAAATGTCCATGTTAAAGTTCAGTAACTTTACCAATCCGTGTATCATTCATTCTTTCCGTTTTCAATTGTCAATCAAAAAATTAAAAAAATTGAAAAGTGACATTTTATTACATTTTTCATTTTTTAATCTAACGCAAAAAAACGAAAAAAATGCCTGTTTTTTTTTTTTTATATTTTTAATTTTAGACTTGGATCAAAAATCGAGGACAGGACTTTCTGTTGTCATTACACATCTGTGCCACTAGATGGAGCTGCACTGCAGTAACCAGCTAGAGAACAGCAGGACAGTGAACACATGGAGCAGATCTGATGGAACATGGAGGAATGACGAGAAAGAATTGTTAATATTGCTACCTGAACTGTAAAGTTCAGGGATTTATACCGTTCTCCATGTCTGTTTTTAGCTTTTCCGCATTTTTTTCTGTCAATTCTTTTCCGGTTCCGCAGCAGCCAGTAACAGACTTTTCAAAACAAAAGCATGTGAAGAACATGTGTTAACGCGCGATAAAAAAAATGTCGCCGTTAATAAATTAATGAGTTAACTCGATAATAACGCGTTAACTTGCCAAGCCCCAATATATATGTGTGTATATATATATATATATATATATATATATATATATATATATATATATATATATATATATATATATATATATATATATATATATATATATATATATATATATATATACTATAATGAGATTTTAACGCGCCTTTTATATTTTATATTTTCAGTCAGCATAAATAGCTCGTGGCTAAAGACGCCAAGGTTTTCCACCAGAAAATGAAGTGGGGCATATAGCCTGTGGGTAGCAAATGTTTAACACAACTGTCTTTTGAAGTGCATGAACGCTCCTAAATTGAACCCAGGTATGAGCTCAGCCTTTCATGAAAACATATAGTGAAAGAAGTGTTCAAAGATTTGTTCTCTTCTTATTTGTTTCTGCAAATTTCTCTCCTGCAGCGCAGTTTCAGTGTGTGACCTGAACAAACAGGTTCTGCCTCCACGTGACCAGCAGCTGCTCTGATAACTGTCAGGGCTGCCGCCTCCACCGCCACCTCCTCCACCTCCTCCACCTCCTCCACCACCTCCCACATCCAACCTGAGGAATGAGAGGGAGGTGAGGACTGAGCTGTCGGCAGCGTTGGGAGATGAGGACGGCCTGAGAGTCCACCTGAAGCTGCCTGGCGTCAGAGCCAGGCCTCACGCTGGCCATGCTTCTGTGCCTGTTGGATTTTTAGTCTGAGGAGACGCCGCCATGTCGAATCAGACTCTCACGAGTTTACTCCACACCAACGCTGGGGTGCGTCAACTTCATTTCAAGCTGGGACATTAAAGCTTTTACCAGCAGTATGGGGTTGTACTGTTCCACAAGTCCTCTAAAGGGGACAGATCACAGAAAGACAGAGATGTGGTCATGAACTTAGCATGTTCATGAGCACATCTAAAATCTCATTGTGCTTTTGTGCATTAAAGCTGCAGAAGACAACCCCAAATCATCAAAGAGCCTGCTTTTTAATGCTGTTTTTTTTTTTTTTTTTTTTTTTTGACCTCTTGCTGACAGCCTGGATTATTGTTTTCCTCTGTTTTTTTTTTGTTTTTTTTTTGTTTTTAAACCACAATACAAATTTTCTGCTTTGTTCTATGTTGTAGTGCTGGGGGGGGCATGTGACCCCGGAAACATGTTTTTTTTTTTTTTTTTTTTTTTATGAGTACTGGAATAAAGTGTAATTGCATATATACTCCAGTAGGGGGCAGTGGCGCTCTCATTGTCACACTGTTTTGGGAGTTTTAGCTATATTGTGTCGGGTTTTTTTGCACGGACATGCGTGCACACAGCATAGAGCAGGAGATATGAAGTGAACAAACCTTCAAGAAACACCTGGGAGAAGGCTGCCCCGGTGGGGCAGTGGTTAGGGCAGGCGGCCATGTGCAGAGGCTGCAGTCCTCGTGCGGCTGGTCGTGGGTTTGATTCCCGGCTCGGCGACTCTTTCCCACGTGTCTTCCCCATTCTCTCTGCCCCCCTTCCTGTCTCTCAACTTTCAATAAAAGGCCACTAGAGCCAAAAAAAAATCTAAAAAAAAAGAAACACCTGGGAGAAATATTTAGCAGGGATGATAAGAGAGACGGAGATAATGAGACAAACGAAAGTCACCAGTAAGTTAAGACGAGGAAATCTGATGATACTGATGTAGTGCTTGGTTTCACTGTGACTACGGTGGGATTGATGCACTTTAAATGTTTACAGACTGAAATACTAGTCCTTTACTTGCCTTTACGCACTGAAATTCCTTTAGATCAGTGGTGTGCAAACTGTGGTACATGTACCACCAGTGGTACATGAGCGCTCTCTGGTGGTACGTGGGGGAACGTCATGACTTTCCACATTTTCACTTAAAAAAAAAAAATCGGAAACATACAATGCATTATAAATACATTTCAGATGAAATGTGTAGCTGAAGATAATTAAAGTTGTGTCCTTCAAAAAAAATATTTGTTGCATATTCAGTTGCAGTGCAGATGTAACAACTTTTGAGTGTGTTTATTTTTCTCTGTATGAGAGTATGAGTATGTGAGAATTGTTGGACAGAGTTGTAAATGTCTGATTCAGTAAAGTTACAATTCAGGTAATAAATAACCACAATAAGAAATAAACATCTCTGTGTATTTAAAGCTAGTTGAAAAGGTATATATGGCTATATTTTAAAACTGGTCATCATGATGGTACTCAGAGAGATGAACAGTTTCTCAGGTGGTACGCAGGATTTAAAGTTTGAGAACCACTGACTTAGATCCCTTTTAATGATATTATGAGATTAGAACATTGTTTTCCAACATTTCAGTGAGTTTCTCATAAATCTGGAGATTTTCTGTCCATCTCTGCTCCTCAAAGACTCAGACGTTCACTGTTTTTGTACCAAATCTTCATTACAAACTCCGGCTGGCATCACCTTTCCTTTTTCCTTTTCTTTTTTTTTTTTTTTTTGAAAGCAGCATCATTATTTTTCTCATTCGCTTCCTTTCTAGCCCTTAATAGGCCCATAACAGTGTTTGCTTTTCCTGTGATGCGTTGCAGGCATGAAAAGAGAGAAAAAAAAATACATTAACAGCTTAAATGAATTCAAGAAGAAATATGAAACATCTGAGCTTCACACCATCCACAAAGAGATAAAGTCAAAGCAAATGCAAACAATCACTGTGTTATTTTAATTAATCTGCATTCTCCCTATCCTCCAATTCTGGGTTGTATTCTCTCTTTTTTTTCTCTTCTTTCATGCATATAGACATAGACATAAATGTCACCTGCATTTTAGAAGAGAAAAACCGTGAGCTATCGGGAGCAGAGTGTCATAAGTTCAACTTTCGCTTGCAGCTGTGGAGACAAACATGTTTACTCACAGACCTCCACTTGATTTATATTCAAAGAGCCAGTTACAATGCTTATTCACTGTGGAAATGCGACCTACATTTTGTCAGAGAAGCTGCGCTTTGAAGTTTGAAATTAGACTGGGGAACTTTTATTCTTCCTTTTAGACGACGGCGCCTTATCAAATACAGTTTTCCCTCCCCCCCTCTCGTTTAATTCTTAATATCAAAGCTTTTGAAGACTCAATTAGCCACATCTCTGCTCTTGTCATAACATTGCTTTAGACTCAGATTTGATATGAAAAGGCTAACAGAGCTGTTTCGCTCAGCGGCACGCTTCGTGTTTGTGAGCGGCGTCGCTCAGAGCTGCAGAGCCGTCACACAGACGCGTTTGTGGGCTTTTGTTCGAATCCTGGTTGTCAAAGGCAGCACCGGGGGGGCTTTGCAAGACAAAGATCTGCTCGAAATGCAATATTACATGAGCCACGCCTGCTAAGCCCGCAGCTCCCGCGACTGTCAGGAGCTGAAGCTGAAACAACCTGCTGAAGGTAAACGACAGCGAGGGGTCCTGCGTTACTGTGGTAACCGATCCCTGCGTCTTACAGCAGACTGAAAATGCATGTTCCTCCAACGTGGCTCTGAATCACACCGCGAAGCTCATTTCATTAAATAGACCCAACCCACCAACTCCAGCTAGCTTTTCTTGAACTACAGTGATCCCTTATTTTTCGCGGTTAATGGGGACCGGCGCCCCCCGCGAAACTCAAAATCCGCCAACTGGAGCCGGAGCCCCCTGAGCCTAAATAATGTGTTTAAAATATGTTTAAAAACCGCAAAAAAAGTAGCGAGACACTGCAGTGAAACAAGACAAAGGCTCAACTGTGGTCTTTCTGTTACCTTCACAGCCTCTGGTCTCTGAACCGTAGTAAACAAACCGCTGCTATTGTGCTATTTTGGGCTCGTAATTAGCGGCTAACACGCTAACAACAACAAAAGAAACAGTCTGGTTTTCTCTGCATGGAACGAGCACTTTATTCTGGCACTGCAGGAACTTGTAACATCACACAGGTTGTATTGTTGGGCTCCTGTCGGTTAACAGAGAATGTAAATCTATACACGCTGGGCTGCTGTTGATGCTCACTACACTTTTCATCTAACCCCGTTTTCGTTCTGCCGTCCCACAACACACACACTACATTACCCATAAGGCCACACCATTACCCATAACAGCCACCTTCTTAAAGGGGCCAGGCTGGCTCACAACATTTCTGCGATGTGAGAGAACGCCCACAACATCCTGGGATGTTTCTGTGATTTTTTTCTTGATTTTTTTAATTATATTATATATTTCTGAAAAGTCCGCGAATAACTAAAACCGCGGAACTTAAACACGAATTGGCGAGAGATCACTGTAATTAGTGTATATATGAATCGACTCTGCCCCTCCCTTACTGTCCGCGCTGCCTCCATCCTCGTCGAGAGTCTTGTCACCTCCCGGATTGTCCTCTTTGGTCTCTCCCTGATGTCTCTCAACTCGTCCATAACTCTGCTGCCCGGATCATAACGAGGACCTCATCATGTCTTCACGTCACCCCCATTCTGCAGCAGCTCCACTGGCTCTTCTTAAAACTCCGTCTGTTTACCTCTAAGGCCATCCGTTCCCTCGCTCCACCCATATCTGTCTGACCGCGCCACGTTTATCTGAGAGTCTGCACATTTAAAGACACGTATCTCACCATGTCTTGATCTTTCTGCAAGTGTACGTTCAAAAAGCCAAAGTGCTGTCAAATAAACTGCATTTTTAAAATTGTTTTCAAAAACACTCTTTAAAACCTCTATGGGTGACATCACAGGGGGTTTGTCCAGCTCTTTTTTAGACAGAGTTTGAGTAGAGCGGAGCTGCAGTTTGGTCCTGATCCGTAGCTTCCAATCTGGCAGTTCTCAACAGAGCCGATGCTAAAGAGGAAGCTATGAATCAAAAGTTAGCTTCAGGAATGTGAAATATGAGACAAATTCCAGATCTAGCCTTTGGAGTCAATACAAAGACCGTCCATCCATTATGTTCCTCTTTATCCGAGTTGGGTCGTGGAGTCAATGCATAGACATGAAAAATATTTATTTATTTCTATTTTACAGATGAGGGAAAATATGAAAACCATCATGTAGGGTGAGGTATGCGTCTACTTGTGTTTGAGGGAAAGAGACCTCTAGTGGTTTTTGTTTTTTCAGAGTACTGCAAACCTCCAGCTCCAGGTTAAACTCCATTGCTACAGGGTTTAAGGGGTCAAGGGAGTTTCTTACATCATATAGTGGTTTAATATGGGGTTAAACTCTTAACATCAGTTCAGCTAGTGACAGTAAAGATGGCCATGTGATGTTCTGGGACTGGAGCAAGCGAGAGTGGAATCATTAAAGGAACAGAAGACGGCCTGAGATGATGAAAATGTTTCTCTTTTGACAGAAGCAGTTTTATTTTTTATTCTAGGAAGCAAACTATTTCCATTTCAATTTTTCTTTTGGACTTTGTCCACCAGAAACCTCTTTATTATGTTGTGGTCGATATATAGAAGACAGACATTGTGGCTGTGAAACACAGCGGACCAGATACTGTGATGGGTTCCAAATAGAAACAGGAACTTCCCAAAAGTGTTGTATGAATTAAAATAATTCATATTCATAAATAATCCTTCATGTCTATATATCTACATGTCTATTAGGGATGTAACGATGTGGCAAATTCGATATCACGATTATAGTGACCAAAATATCATGATTTACGATATCATGGTATTATAAATTCCTGTGCAAATGTCCAAAAGACACGTACATTAAAATAATTTCACAAAATCTTGTGATTCTTGTCATACTAAAAGATTAGAAGCCAAAATCTTGCCAAATGAAACTTTCACATTAAAAGGGCAAACAACTGGCACAGAAAGAGATTGTTATTTTAAATGAACAAAATAAATAACAGGAACAAAGTTTATTTGTCTGGTGCAAAATTAAATGAACACTTTAACAACCAGTTTAAGCCACCGCTTTACCTTAATACTGGCAACCATTCCATCCGTAATGTCTATATGTATAAAAATGTCATTAGTCATAGAGGAGTCACAAATATATACGCAGATACTGGTCCGAGTCAAAGTGAAGAACTCTCATCCTTTTGCATCCATTAATGGTTCTTTGCTCTTTGACCGACATCTCTAGTGGACCTCTGCAAACTTATGACACTGTAGCGGTGAATAGATGAAGATACTTGCACAAACAGTCACATTATACACTTTATATACACATAAAAAGCTAAAAGTACCTCAGTTTGTCTGTAGGGTCTGTGACCAGCTCTTCAGGAGGTTCACCTGAGGACAACTGGACCAGCTGGGAGAAGCTCCAGCAGCTCCTGTGAGCCTGAAGAGGAAGAAGCGGATATCGATGATGGACAGATGGATGAATGAGTCCTAAAGTAAACATTTAATGTAACACCCTGTGCTAGCTGATAATGTTACAACCCTTAATGTTACAACCCAGCTCAGTCAGGGAATAAAGGGAGGCAACACTAACATTTTGCTGCAAACACAACTCAAAACTGCTTCGATACACATTGTTAATGGAAGTTAGCGGTTTTATAATCCTAACTCTGCAGGCCAGTTGGTTTGGGTCGTGTGCTAGACCGTTTGGGAGATCAAGGGAGAAACTAGTCTAAAGCAGCTAATTGGGTGCTGCTAACCTGAGGAGACAGAGTCCAGCGGTGTGGACGTTGGACAAAACGCTGTTAGTTTTCCTAATGGAATAATTAGCAGGACCGCCTTTGTGTGTGGACGGGAACCGATGTTAAAAGAATTAAGCGTGTGCGCTAATTAGGTCGGCACAGTAAAAAAAAGCCTGTGTTGTTTGGTTTCTTTCACGCTCATAGAAAGTTTCCACAAACGACATCAAAATGGCAGATCAGGCTGCACGATGACTCAGAAACTGGCCACGGAGAGCAAGTCCGGGTCTTCACGGCAGCTTATTAGACACATGGCTGAGAGACTGTTAATTTGCACCTCACACAAAGGGAAAGGTGTTGAATCGAGGCTGAGCTTTAAAAGAAAAAAAAGTTAACTTGCAATGAATTACATCCACCTGCAAAAATCTCCCACTCAGTGAATACAGTCTGCATTTGACACAGACTATAATTACAGCGTTTCACTCCTGCCAGGTCTTTTCCCACATGATGGAACGCTTGAAAATAAGGCAGCGCCATCTGTTCAGGTCTGGAGCAGGAGTTTAATGGCTTGTAGACTGCTGCTCCCCAGAGGTTGTGTATCTATATTACACCCTGTGTTTCTGCCGCCACCTTTTATATTACTATGCAGTAAAAGCACCGTCTTACCTCTTTTGTCCCTGGGTCGATTAAAGTTAAAGGTTCAGTTTACTTACAGAAACAATAATAATTATCATTTCATAGATTTTAAAGGGCTTATTTAAGATTTATTCAAATGCTTCTTATTTATATCAGTTACCCTTATCCTTCAAAACTGCTGCACTTCACTCTTGTCCACTTGACGATTGATAGCAGGTTATGTGGCTCTAACAAACTTAATGTCCTTAAAAAACCTTAAAAACCTTCAAAAAACAACAATAAAAAGAAACAACATAAATTTGATATATAACACTTTTGTTTTAACTGGCAGGCATGTCTCATATTTCTGCTTTCTTGAAGCATCGACACCAATGGAGTCATGAAGCCGTGGGTTGGTTTGTATCGGTGTGATGTCATCCAGGCATTGCTGTTTCACAGCGAGCAAAGATGCAGAGGGGCATAACATCTGGGCTCTCATTTCATTTTCTGATGGTCCAGATGTTTTCTGTTGGTGAAAGATCTGGACTGCAGGCAGACCGGTTAAGCTCCTGGACTCATCTCCTGTGAAGCCATGCTGCTATGATGGATGCAGTATGTGGTTCAGGATTCCATCCATCCATCCATCCATCCAACATCCATCCATCCATCCAACCACCCATCCATCCTTCCATGCATCCATCCATCCATCCATCCAACCACCCATCCATCCTTCCATGCATCCATCCATCCATCCATCCAACCACCCATTCATCCTTCCATGCATCCATCCATCCATCCAACCATCCATCCAACCATCCATCTATCCATCCATCCGTCCATCCATCCATCCATCTATCATCCATCCACCCATCCATCCATCCATCACAACATCCATCCATCCAACATCCATCCATCCAGCCATCCATCCAACATCCATCCATCCAACCATCCATCTATCTATCCATCTTTCCTTCCATCCATCATCCATCATCAATCCATTCATCCATCCATCCATCCATCCATCCATCCAACCAACCATCCATCCATCCATCCATTCATCCATCCATCCAACTTCTATCCATCATCCATCCATCTTTCCTTCCATCCATCATCTGGAGGTCTGGAGGGAGGTGCAGACCTCCCTCCGCCAGGTGCTTCCACCAGCTCCTCCCTATAGGTGAGGGTTGGAACAAAGATCTACGGTAAACAGTCTTGACCTTTGGCCCAGCTCTTTCTTCATCACAACAGACCGGTACAGACTCCGCACCACAGCAGACGCTGCACCAGTCCATCTGTCGATCTCCTGCTCTCTTCTTCCATTACTCGTGAAGAAGAAGACCTTGAAATACTGAAACTCCTCTACTTAAGGCAGAACCTCACTCCCAAACTGGAGAAGCCATTCTGCCATTTTCTAGTTGAGAACCATGGTCTCAGATCTGGAGGTGCTGATTCTCATCCCTGTTGCTTCATACTCGGCTGCGAACCGCTCCAGTGAGATCCTCACCTAATGGTGCCAATAAGACCACTTCATCTGCAAAAAGTAGAGGTAAAATCCTGACACCACTGAACTGGAACCCGTCTGTTCCTTGGCTGCTCCTAGAAATTCTGTCCATAAACATTATGAACAGAATTGGTGACAAAGATCAGCCCTGATGGAGTCCAAGGGTGAATTCCAATTCCTCCCTTAACCCTCAATCTTTGGCCCTCAATCTTGGCCCCTGAAAGTAAGTGTAAGGGCGATCTTAGAAATGGGACACCCCTTGAGTGCAATTACGTCATCAGACTATTGGGGCGGCCTTACGCCAAAGCTACGTTCAGTCTCTCAAGAAGACGATGACGACGAAGAAGTAGACGATGAATAAGAGGCATGTATATTTTATTTTTTATTTATTTTATTTATATCTTTATTAACTACGAAAATACTTACATTTGTAGCTAGCTTTTTTTGTCAACATCCTTTTCGAAGATGTCTTCGAAAATACGCAGTGCCATCTGGGTAGCCCTTACTCCCAAGGGTGGTGCCGGAGAATCTCAAGTTTGAGGATGATACAGCCCCAAACTTGAAAATGAAAATTAAAACACTGAAAACGAATCCAACTTACAACCGGCAATGCGGACCAAACTCCCAATCCATTTGTACAGGGACTGGACAGTCCGTAGCAATGGGCCGAGCACCCCATACTCCTGGAGTATCCCCCACAGGACACCCCAAGGGACACGGTCTTTTCCCAACCCACAAAACACATGTGGACTAGTTGGGCAAATTCCCACATTCCCTCCAGGACCCTAGTGACGGTCTAGAGCTGGTCCAGTGTTCCATAAACGGGGAGGAACCAGCATTGTTCCTCCTGAATCTGGGATTCGATGATTCATCAGACTCTCTTCTCCAGCACCCCTGCATAGACCTGACCAGGGAGGATGAGGAGTGTGATTCCCCTGTAATGGGAACACACCCTTCTTTAAAAGGGGAAGCACTACCCCAGTCTGCTAATCCAGAGGTACTGTCTCCGATTTCCACACGATGTTGAACCTTAAGAAACTCAGGGCAGATCTTGTCCACTACCAGAGTCCTGCCACCGTGCAGCTTCTTCACTACCTCGGCAACCTCAGCTCCAGTAATGGATGAGTCCATCTCATTGTCCACAGGCTCAGCATCCTCTATGCAAGACATGTTGGTGGGACTGAGATCCTCAAAGTGTTCTTTTCACCACCTGACGAAATCTCTACTTTGACCGCCTGAGCCATCTGACGGTTTGCCAGAATCTCTGTGGAGCCAACTGAAGGTAGTTTTTCGTGGCCTCACCGAACTCCCACACCCTAGTTCTTGCCTCAGAGACCATCAAGGCTGCAGCCCGTTTGGCCTGTCGATACCTGCCTGCTGCTTCCAGAGTCTTACAAGCTAACCAAGCCTGATAGGACTCTTTCAGCCTGATGGCCTCTTTTACCCAGTTCAGCATTGTCTTGTTGAAACATGAAAGGTCTTCCCTGACAGAGATGTTGTCTGGATGGGAGCAGATGTTGCTCTGAATCCTCTATGTCCTCTTGATGGAGCCTTTCCAGATGTGGAAGCTGCCCACACCACAGATGCTAATGCAATCCCCATACCATCAGAGATGCAGGCTGTTGAACTGTCATGTGATAACAAGCTGGATGGTTCCTCTCCTCCTTGGTCTGGAGGGAACACCGTTCAAGGTTTCCAAAAAGAATTTTAGACTTTGATTCATCTGATCAGAGGAGTTCTCCATTTATCCTCAGACCATTTTAGATGAGTTTTGGTCCAGAGAAGATGGTGGCATTTCTGGATCGTTTTCATGTGCGGCTTCTTCTTTGATGATCCAGCTTTATTTTGTGGATTGTAGGTGAACTGTGTTTACAGACAGTGATTTCTGGAAGTGTTCCTGAGTCCATCAGTGATGTCCAGTAGAGAATCATATCTGTTTTTAATGCAGAGCTGCCTGAGGACCTGAAGATCTTCATCATCCAGCTTTGACCTCTGACCTTGTTTCTTCTATCTTCTTTGTGTTCTATTGCAAATAAAATATGGGTTTATGACATTTGCAAATTATTGCATTCTGTTTTTATTTACGTTTTACACAACGTCCCAACATTTTTGAAATTGGGGTTGTAGATGTGGAAAGTTCAGAAAAGCCTTGACTGAGTTGGAAAACATCTGTTTTCTGTCCTGAGTTTCTAACTCAGCATGATTATCATTGAAAATTGACCTTTTATGTTGAGACACAATAAAGTGAATGTATTTATTTGAAAGCCTTGTACATAAAACGGTCCATGAAGTGTTGAGAATAAAAAAAACATTTATACATTCTCTTCATTGCTGGCTCAGAAAAACATACTGCATCTGTTTAGCGACACCTTGGACACAAAAACAAAATTCTTATGAAGAAGAACTACGGGATCCACCACAATGGGAGACAGACTTGATGGTTGATGCAGGATAATAATGGTGTTATTCTCTGGGAGAATACAGAATAGAATATGCTTAATTGTCAGTGTACGTACTAGGGATGTAACGATATGGAAAATTTGATATCTTGATTTTGGTGACTAAATTATCACTGTTTACGATATTATCGCGGTATTCTTAATTGCTGTACAAATGTCTAAAAAGCACATACAATTAATTAGTTTCACAAAATCTTGTGATTTTCTTGTCATACTAAAACACCAGAATCCAAAATTTTATCAAAATGAAACTTTCACATTAAAAGGGCAAACAACTGGCACAGAAAGAGGTTTTATTTTAAATAAACAAAATAAATAACAGGAACAAAGCCAATTCGTCTGCTGCAAATTTAAACACTTTAACAACCATAGTTGTTTGCAGATCAATATATATGCAAACAAGTATCAGGAACAAAAATTATAGTGCAAGTTCAGATTAAATAAACTTTATTTATAAACTTTAAAAGTATAAATGTGCAAATAAATAAAACAGTTGTAAAGGAGCCAAATATGTTGTTATGAATTGTAGTTCACTCTGTGTGTCTGTGGGTGTCGCTGTGTTGTTACCTGAGGGTCAGGTATAAAGGTAGCTGCCTGTTATTGGTTAGGTGTTTGACCCAGAAGGGCAAAAGGTTTTTGACCGCAGTGGCGCTAACTGCCGGCGTTATGGTTTTCGAATCAGTTAATGGAATAAATTAATATTTTAACTACATCAGAGGAACATCATCCCGGCCCTTTTTTGATCATTTAATCATTTATGTTTACGAAATGTGAGTTAGCAAAGCGCGTCGACCAGGTTACTCTTGGTCAAACATCTCAGTAGCTTAAAGCATTAGCCTTAGCTCCTTCAAGTTGCTTATACAAATAACAATAAAATGTAAGCTGATACTCTGCAGACAGGATAATTGTCCTCCACCAGTTCTCCCTCTGCATTCTTAAAAAAAAAAAAAAAAATTCGCCCAGACCTTGGATTTCATCATTTAAGTGGGTTGGTAAATGTCCTGTGTGCTATCACCCTTACCGCCATGCTAACGTTACGATGCCAATGTTACAAGCTACATATTCACGCAAGACACAGTCGCGAGTCACTCGCAGACTTTAATGAGGCTGATATTACACATCCCGTTAATCGACCACGATAATGAGATGAAGTCAAACATAAACGGTAATCGTTATCGCGTAAAATTTGCACATGCACTCCAACGAAACTGGTGGAGAATCTCCCCACAATGCACTTACAATTACAAATAAAAAGTTTCAATAAATAATGAATAACAACAGACACTCTAATGCAAGTTAAGGATTAGTGATTGTCTGATTATCTGTACCTTTAATTTAGTTTCTTGGGTTTTTCTCCCATCAGTGGCACAGTGTCGCCATGTCATCGATGTACGTTTTTATGGCTTTGTGTGTTAACACTAACATTCTGTGTTTGTCTCAACAACCCTTAAGTGAAGCATAAATCACTTGTAAGGCGATTTATCCTCACATATAAGGAACCGCCTTATTTATCACCTGCAAGGTGATTTATGCTTCTTACGCTGAAGCAACGATGTACGTCCGCTGCAGCTGCAGACCCAAGGTGCGCCTCCTCAGAACTGTGACGGTGCGCCGGTTCGATGAAGACGTCATCGACGGCGAAGCTAAACTCCCATACTGACAATTTAAAGGAGGCTTTTCAAGTTCTTCCAGCCATGTTGGTGCTCACAGTTCACACCGCTGGACCAGACTTTAAAACAAAAACTTTTTTAGTCAGAGACATCAACGTGCAGCTGTATCCGGGCCACGGATCCGCTCAGATTAAAGGAATGTTTACTTTTACTTTTTTTAAGGTTTTGGTCACATCTGAGATGATAATTCATCCTAATAACATCGTAGAGAAGCATAACATCACCGCTTTCATCTATGATCCCATCTGCCGTTGTTTTTTGTGACTATTTGAATATAATATAAATGGTTGTAATTTATTTTATGAAAGCAAACATCGAGTAACCAGTGTGCTTAAAGTTTAAGTTGTCTGAGCACGCTGAATTGATGTCATAAATATATAAAAATACAGCCAAGGTTGTTATGGTATTTGTGTAGCGCCGATGCCACAGATGCTTCATCTGGCAGGCTCTGGGAGAGTAAAGTGTGCCTCCAAGGGTTTGAAAATGTGTGTTGAACCCTAAATGATTGGCTTAAGCCTCATTTTTTACAAAGAAGACCTGGAGAAAAGACAAGGTTTGAAAAGGTTCATTATTTTTGTGTGAAACAGCTGGTTAGACCTGGCTGAGAAAAATGAAATGGAAATGCAGAAATCAAAATGAGGAGCACACGTGGAGCATGAGATCCTCCTGTGTGGTCTGCAGCACATACCTGGATCGTTCGGCTGTGCAGGTGAACGGCGAAGCTGCAGGAGGCGGGTTTGATCAGTGCTGCAGAACCGTGTAGGAGCTGCAGCCTCCCAGGAGATTTCTCAACTGAGGTGAGTCAGTCTTGATGATGACTGATTGCTCCTTGTAGTCTGAGACTCGAGCCTCGCCGAACTCGCTCATGCCTGCAGAGAAATATGACAAGTGTGTTTTGTCATTTGTTTCAGGAGTTGTAGCGTCTCAGAAAGCTTATCCAGGGAGAAATCGACCAGTTCAACGGTAATGCCGCATTTATCCCAGCGCCTGTGGCCCGTCACAAGGCCAGAATACGAGGACTCTTCAGTGGGATCACAAAGTACACGCCGAAAAGGCTTTTCAAAAGTTGCAATTTTCTTTGTGTGTGTGTAGGTTTGTAGAAATTCGTGTCCACAGAAATTGTTTTACTCTGACCGAAACCTGAGGGATGTCCAGACCTGTCACACTGATCCCCAAGCTGAAAATGTTGATGATCTCAGAATATCTGTGCTTGGCATATACCCCTTTAGACAGAGGGCAGAACCCACTGATTTAACATTAAAGTGGTCTCTCTGAGTGTGTCACATGATTTGTGGATCTCCAGCGGGACTCATTGGCCACGCTCTCAGCAGTTTTACATGTCTAAGTGGAACTGATGTATTTTCCATCCCACAGAGGTTGATGCACTGGTCAGGATCCCTGGTCAGAAATCCTGATCTGTCCATCTACATTGAGGAGAGGAGGAGTTTAAAAAGTTAACTTGTTCATGACTTCATAACTTGTTATCGGTCAGCGTCTGCTGTAATGCAAACTCTGTAGCGGTTGCGGTGAAGAGAGAGGCGAACCAAAAGGCAAAACTTCCTTGTCCTTGTTCCAACCCTCACCTATGGCCTATATCTCGGATACAAGTGGCTGAAATTTGTTTCCTACGTAGGGTGGCGGCCCTTTTCCTTAGAGATAGGGTGAGAAGCTCAGTCCAGGGGAGATTCGGAGTAGAGTCGCTGCTCCTCCACATCGAGAGGAGCCTGTTGAGGCGGTTCAGGGGTCTGGTCATGAGGCCTCCTGGACGCCTCCCTGGGGAGCTGTTTCGGGCATGTGGATCTGAATGGATGCTCGGGGCATATTCCTATGCAGATGGTATGAACTCAAGATATTTCATGTTTCATCTCCTCAGCATCATTTAGCTAGTTAGCTAGTTAGCTCTGCAACACATTCCATTTAGCTGTGATCCATTGCTTTTCTTGGATTACATATCCTGTGTTGAGTAATGTCTCGTCTCACAGAGGGCAGTGCCAGAGCGACAGCGGGGGGAGGAGGCAACAAACGCAAAAAGAAGCAGAAAAGAGATGAGGACAGTGACAAAGACACTGGACCTTCATGGCAAAGTACACCCAGGGCCTCAAAGCCATTTTATCTTTATAAGGACATCATGTCTCTGTATGCACATTAAACCCGCTCAGCGAGGCTTTTTACTGTAACAGGAGAGTAATGGCTAGTTGGCAAGGATCCTCTCCCCTGAGTTGTTAGGCTTTTTCTTTTCTTAATGTGAGACAAAGGTAACTGAAGTATCCCAGTGGGGCTAATTAGCTTGTATTTTACCTTTGCCAAGATCGCGGCAAACAGACTGAAGCCCCTTTTATGGTCCTGGAGGAGACTGTGGCTGTTTTAGAGGAGCGAGTGCGACTGCCCAGAAGAAAAATCCTCTCTGAGCTGGCAGAGCATTTACAGAGGTATCACACGAGCTTTCCGTATGAAGTTAGTTTCCTGTACTGACAGAAACGTCCAACCGTCCGTCCTGTGACTGTCTCTGCAGGCCGCTGACTAAAAACTACCAGGAGGTGCTGCGGTCGGTATTCATGTCCTCCACCAGTTCCTCATCAGGGGGCAGCAAGAAGAAGAGCAAGAAAGACCTGCAGGAGGAGATCGCCAGCCTTTGGAGCAACATCCGACTGTTTGAAAAAGGCTCCAAGTTCTTCTCTGGTACATCCTGTTCCACTTCCTCCTCTGCTAATGGGCCACCGAAGGATCTCATCGACCCAGCAGGGCTCGGCTCTGGATGAGTCACGCAACTTTGTCCGAGTTTCACAGAGTTGACAACTGTCCAAACTGGTAATTATCAGGTTTATGTCAGATTCCTTTTTCTTTTTTTTCCAAATATTTTAATAAATGCCAGTCAACCACTACTATCCAGATCTAATTTTCAACTAAAAAGATAAAGAAACTGCAAAACCCAAAGAACTGTTGTCCTTTTTTGCTCACCAGGTCTCTCTACAGTTAGATCTTCACTTTTAACTTTGCTGTCCAAGATTTGGGCCCTTTGCGTGCTCATTTCCTCCTCCATTACATTTAAAATTACACACTGAGTCTCCACCGTAGCTCTGTGAGTTTGTTTCATCTGATGTCTGACAACGTGAAAGACGCAGTTGTCACAAAAGACAGCTGGGAAAGGAGTCCAAAGTGACTTGTACTTGCTGACATTAGGGACAGGACATTACGACAGCCAGCAGGCGATGCTTGCTGAAAGTAAGTGAATATTCCTTCAAATGAAAACGGGTCCTTTGTGCTGCTTTAAAGACGGTATATGACAGAAAAGGAAAATCACTTTTTTGTGTGGTGCAGAGTATTTATTTAGGTGTCTTCAGTGACGACTCACACATAACACAACACTATCACCTTGTTTGGGGGTCTAAGTAGCACCCGGTGCCAACAAGTGATTTCTGCGGGTCTCAGAGGGATTTTTGCATCGGTAAACAGTTATTTTGTTCCAATCTTCCTGACTAAACTGCTCTGCTGTCTCAGCTTTGAAGGCTTCCTTCACCAGCAGAATTAAATCAGGTTCAAAGACTCATGGAGGACCATTTAGGAAGAACTGAGACTCAGCCTTCTGATACTGGGCCGGATGTCTCCACTTCTGGTTTAGCCCTGAACCAGAACCAAACACCCTCCATGTTTCACTCTTCTTTGACAGCTTCATTTTTTCTGTCTGTGAACGTTGAAGCTGGTGGGACTGGGCTTGTATCATCAGGGCAGATGACGCTCTTCCACGAACTCCGTGGCTTGTCAACATGCCAATTTTAGTGAATCCCAGTCTGGCTTTTAATCAAAACTTCAAACAGACGAATTTCAAACACAGGGATGCCGCTGAAGGTGTGGGCCAAGCCTCTTCGCTCAAAATCATCTGTTCAGTGCTATAATTCAGCTCAGTATATCAACGTGACAATTTTTTTTTTTTTCTTTTTTAGCTTAAATGTTTCATAAATAAAGTGTTTTGGGCCTGAAATGCAAAAATGGATGTATACTATTGTTTAAATTTTACTAATTGTGCATATTAGTTTACCAATAACTGATTGAGGTTCTAGTGAGGCAGTTATACAACATTTAAAAAGGTACTTGACAGTCTGACGAGGGTGCAGAGTGGATTTAATCTCCATTTGTATAGGAGCAGAGATGATCAAGTAAGTCACATATAGATGTACGAGACAATGAGCCAAGCAAATGCAGTCATTTTAAACACTGTTCATCAATACGTTGAGCCTTGAGCTGATTTCTCCCGACAGCTACGTGACCCAAAAATCATACAATGACGCCCGAGTGACATCCCACGCTGGATTAGATATTCCACATTAGATATTAATATCACTGAGAAACAGGCCATGCTGCCTGACCCTATCATACTGTCTGCAGAGAAAATAACAAGAATCGCTGCATTTTATTCCGTATTCTTATTTTCCATATTGCCCTAAATTTTGTGATTTAACTAGAAGATGTGTTGAAGGGTGTGAACTCATGCTCAGAGGAGTAGAGGTGCACAGCCAGGGTCTCACAGAGGTGATGGAGGGTCCTGCTGTGAAGCTCCACCAGACAAGTGTGCTGCTGGTCCAGGCCTGCACCCACTGCATGCTCCACACTCGGGGGGGCGCATGCCTCAGATCATCAGCGTGATCGCAGGCGTATACCTGCAGCACGTTGAAGGAAAATATCACCTGCCAGCAGCACGTGCAGCACAATCTCACACGGTGGACAGTGTGGAAAGCTGACTACATCAGAGCTGGTTGTAACTAATGACATTTGAACACAGAGAGAAGAAAATGTACATGAACGTTTCAGAACTAATTGGTTTTTGGCATAGATTTGCCAGAAAGGATCAGATCTTCATCTAAGTCGTAGTACTGGATAAACAACATGCTTAAGCTGATAAACACTTTTAATTTAGTGTAAGTTTAATTAAAACAGCCATTAAACATTGACAGCAGTGGAGGAGAAACTGGAGCTGACAGCTGATCTGAGCTCCTTTGGCAGCAATGACTTTAAAGCAGCATGAAGGACTTTGTTTCACATTAAAATATCAGTTTCAATTATATTTCCTTACTTTTAGGAACGTTCAGCTGCAGCAGTCTTCCATCTCTGACGTAGGGAAAGAGCAGCAGAGGTAACTTTCGGCTCCAGTCTTGGAGGACAACTGTGTTTTCAGCACTGAGTAACACATCAGCATGAATGAAGCTTCAGTCGACATCTTGACAGAGGCGACTGGCTCAAGAAAGTAATTATGGAAGAGAAAATGAGAGAATGAATGAGCAGGAGAGCAAACAAAAGAAATTCTTTGCCAGCATCTTATAAGCAACTTAACCACCAAGCCTATAGACGGGGCTATAGAGCACCACCAAGCCTATAGAGGTGGCTATAGAGCACCACCAAGCCTATAGAGGGGGCTATAGACCACCACCAAGCCTATGGGGGGACTATAGACCACCACCAAGCCTATAGGGGGCACTATAGACCACCACCAAGCCTATAGAGGTGGCTATAGAGCACCACCAAGCCTATAGAGGGGGCTATAGAACACCACCAAGCCTATAGGAGGGGCTATAAAGCACCACCAAGCCTATAGAGGGTACTATAGAGCACCACCAAGCCTATAGAGGGGGCTATAGAGCACCACCAAGCCTATAGGGGGGACTATAGACCACCACCAAGCCTATAGGGGGATCTATAGACCACCACCAGGCCTATAGAGGGGGCTATAGAGCACCACCAAGCCTATAGGGGGGACCATAGACCACCACCAAGCCTATAGAGGGGGCTATAGACCACCACCAAGCCTATAGGAGGGGCTATAGACCACCACCAAGCCTATAGAGGGGGCTATAGAGCACCACCAAGCCTATAGGGGGGACTAGAGACCACCACCAAGCCTATAGGGGGGACTAGAGACCACCACCAAGCCTTTAGAGGGGGCTATAGAGCACCACCAAGCCTATAGAGGGGGCTATAGAGCACCACCAAGCCTATAGGGGGGACCATAGACCACCACCAAGCCTATAGAGGGGGCTATAGACCACCACCAAGCCTATTGGAGGAGCTATAGACCACCACCAAGCCTGTAGAGGGGGCTATAGAGCACCACCAAGCCTATAGGGGGGACTAGAGACCACCACCAAGCCTATAGGGGGGACTAGAGACCACCACCAAGCCTTTAGAGGGGGCTATAGAGCACCACCAAGCCTATAGGGGGGATCATAGACCACCATCAAGCCTATAGGGGGGGCTATAGAGCACCACCAAGCCTATAGGGGGGACTATAGACCACCACCAAGCCTTTAGAGGGGGACTATAGACCACCACCAAGCCTATAGGGGGATCTATAGACCACCACCAAGCCTATAGAGGGGGCTATAGACCACCACCAAGCCTATAGGAGGGGCTATAGACCACCACCAAGCCTATAGAGGGGGCTATAGACCACCACCAAGCCTATAGAGGGGGCTATAGAGCACCACCAAGCCTATAGGGGGGACCATAGACCACCACCAAGCCTATAGAGGGGGCTATAGACCACCACCAAGCCTATAGGAGGGGCTATAGACCACCACCAAGCCTATAGGGGGGGCTAGAGCACCTATAGGGGGGGACTAGACCACCAAGCCTATAGGGGGGACTAGAGACCACCACCAAGCCTTTAGAGGGGGCTATAGAGCACCACCAAGCCTATAGAGGGGGCTATAGAGCACCACCAAGCCTATAGGGGGGACCATAGACCACCACCAAGCCTATAGAGGGGGCTATAGACCACCACCAAGCCTATAGGAGGGGCTATAGACCACCACCAAGCCTATAGAGGGGGCCTATAGAGCACCACCAAGCCTATAGGGGGGACTAGAGACCACCACCAAGCCTATAGGGGGGACTAGAGACCACCACCAAGCCTTTAGAGGGGGCTATAGAGCACCACCAAGCCTATAGGGGGGATCATAGACCACCACCAAGCCTATAGGGGGGGCTATAGAGCACCACCAAGCCTATAGGGGGGACTATAGAGCACCACCAAGCCTATAGGGGGGACTATAGACCACCACCAAGCCTATAGGGGGATCTATAGACCACCACCAAGCCTATAGAGGGGGCTATAGACCACCACCAAGCCTATAGGAGGGGCTATAGACCACCACCAAGCCTATAGAGGGGGCTATAGAGCACCACCAAGCCTATAGAGGGGGCTATAGAGCACCACCAAGCCTATAGGGGGGACCATAGACCACCACCAAGCCTATAGAGGGGGCTATAGACCACCACCAAGCCTATAGGAGGGGCTATAGACCACCACCAAGCCTATAGAGGGGGCTATAGAGCACCACCAAGCCTATAGGGGGGACTAGAGACCACCACCAAGCCTATAGGGGGGACTAGAGACCACCACCAAGCCTTTAGAGGGGGCTATAGAGCACCACCAAGCCTATAGGGGGGATCATAGACCACCACCAAGCCTATAGGGGGGGCTATAGAGCACCACCAAGCCTATAGGGGGGGACTATAGACCACCACCAAGCCTATAGAGGGGGCTATAGACCACCACCAATCCTATAGAGGGGGACTATAGACCACCACCAAGCCTATAGAGGGGGCTATGGAGAACCACCAAGCCTATAGGGGGGACTATAGACCACCACCAAGCCTATAGAAGGGGCTATGGAGAACCACCAAGCCTATAGGGGGGACTAGAAACCACCACCAACCCTATAGAGGGGGCTATGGAGAACCACCAAGCCTATAGGGGGACTAGAGACCACCACCAAGCCTATAGGGGGGACTAGAGACCACCACCAAGCCTTTAGAGGGGGCTATAGAGCACCACCAAGCCTATAGGGGGGACCATAGACCACCACCAAGCCTATAGGGGGGGCTATAGAGCACCACCAAGCCTATAGGGGGGACTATAGACCACCACCAAGCCTATAGAGGGGGCTATAGACCACCACCAAGCCTATAGGAGGGACTATAGACCACCACCAAGCCTATAGGGGGATCTATAGACCACCACCAGGCCTATAGAGGTGGCTATAGAGCACCACCAAGCCTATAGAGGTGGCTATAGAGCACCACCAAGCCTATAGAGGGGGCTATAGAACACCACCAAGCCTATAGGAGGGGCTATAAAGCACCACCAAGCCTATAGAGGGTACTATAGAGCACCACCAAGCCTATAGAGGGGGCTATAGAGCACCACCAAGCCTATAGGGGGGACTATAGACCACCACCAAGCCTATAGGGGGATCTATAGACCACCACCAGGCCTATAGAGGGGGCTATAGAGCACCACCAAGCCTATAGGGGGGACCATAGACCACCACCAAGCCTATAGATGGGGCTATAGACCACCACCAAGCCTATAGGAGGGGCTATAGACCACCACCAAGCCTATAGAGGGGGCTATAGAGCACCACCAAGCCTATAGGGGGGACTAGAGACCACCACCAAGCCTATAGGGGGGACTAGAGACCACCACCAAGCCTTTAGAGGGGGCTATAGAGCACCACCAAGCCTATAGGGGGGACCATAGACCACCACCAAGCCTATAGGGGGGGCTATAGAGCACCACCAAGCCTATAGGGGGGACTATAGACCACCACCAAGCCTATAGAGGGGGCTATAGACCACCACCAAGCCTATAGGAGGGACTATAGACCACCACCAAGCCTATAGGGGGATCTATAGACCACCACCAGGCCTATAGAGGTGGCTATAGAGCACCACCAAGCCTATAGAGGTGGCTATAGAGCACCACCAAGCCTATAGAGGGGGCTATAGAACACCACCAAGCCTATAGGAGGGGCTATAAAGCACCACCAAGCCTATAGAGGGTACTATAGAGCACCACCAAGCCTATAGAGGGGGCTATAGAGCACCACCAAGCCTATAGGGGGGACTATAGACCACCACCAAGCCTATAGGGGGATCTATAGACCACCACCAGGCCTATAGAGGGGGCTATAGAGCACCACCAAGCCTATAGGGGGGACCATAGACCACCACCAAGCCTATAGATGGGGCTATAGACCACCACCAAGCCTATAGGAGGGGCTATAGACCACCACCAAGCCTATAGAGGGGGCTATAGAGCACCACCAAGCCTATAGGGGGGACTAGAGACCACCACCAAGCCTATAGGGGGGACTAGAGACCACCACCAAGCCTTTAGAGGGGGCTATAGAGCACCACCAAGCCTATAGAGGGGGCTATAGAGCACCACCAAGCCTATAGGGGGGACCATAGACCACCACCAAGCCTATAGAGGGGGCTATAGACCACCACCAAGCCTATAGGAGGGGCTATAGACCACCACCAAGCCTATAGAGGGGGCTATAGAGCACCACCAAGCCTATAGGGGGGACTAGAGACCACCACCAAGCCTATAGGGGGGACTAGAGACCACCACCAAGCCTTTAGAGGGGGCTATAGAGCACCACCAAGCCTACAGGGGGGATCATAGACCACCACCAAGCCTATAGGGGGGGCTATAGAGCACCACCAAGCCTATAGGGGGGACTATAGACCACCACCAAGCCTATAGAGGGGGCTATAGACCACCACCAAGCCTATAGGAGGGACTATAGACCACCACCAAGCCTATAGAGGGGGCTATGGAGAACCACCAAGCCTATAGGGGGGACTATAGACCACCACCAAGCCTATAGAAGGGGCTATGGAGAACCACCAAGCCTATAGGGGGGACTAGAAACCACCACCAACCCTATAGAGGGGGCTATGGAGAACCACCAAGCCTATAGGGGGGACTAGAGACCACCACCAAGCCTATAGGGGGGACTAGAGACCACCACCAAGCCTTTAGAGGGGGCTATAGAGCACCACCAAGCCTATAGGGGGGACCATAGACCACCACCAAGCCTATAGGGGGGGCTATAGAGCACCACCAAGCCTATAGGGGGGACTATAGACCACCACCAAGCCTATAGAGGGGGCTATAGACCACCACCAAGCCTATAGGAGGGACTATAGACCACCACCAAGCCTATAGAGGGGGCTATAGAGCACCACCAAGCCTATAGGGGGGACTAGAGACCACCACCAAGCCTATAGAGGGGGCTATGGAGAACCACCAAGCCTATAGGGGGGACTATAGACCACCACCAAGCCTATAGAGGGGGCTATAGAGCACCACCAAGCCTATAGGGGGGACTAGAGACCACCACCAAGCCTATAGAGGGGGCTATAGACCACCACCAAGCCTATAGAAGGGACTATAGACCACCACCAAGCCTACAGAGGGGGCTATAGAGCACCACCAAGTCTGGTTCACTGGCTGTTGGATTTTTTAACTGACAGATCACAACGGGTTAGGGTCAACGGCGTTCTGTCTGACATCCTCTTCTCCTCCACCGGCTCTCCTCAGGGTTGCGTCCTTTCTCCGCTCCTTTTTGTATTATATACAAACGCTTGTCGGAGTTTACATGAGAAGCGTCACATCATTAAGTTCGCCGATGATTCTGTGATCGTGTCCCTCCTCAGCCACGACGACCCCGTGCCCGGCCCTGTAGTGGAGGACTTCATTCGGTGGTGCAAATCGTCTTTCCTGACCATTAACGTCAACAAAACCAAGGAAATGATCATTGATTTTAGGAAGTCCCGTGCAACCACCGCTCCCCTGTCTATCAACGGTCTAGCTGTAGAAACAGTCCAGCTGTACAAATACCTCGGGACGCTAATTGATGACAGGTTGTCCTTCAATAACCAGATTGATGCCGTGTGCAAAAAGGCCAATCAGCGCCTGTACTTCCTCCGGAAACTCAGGAATTTTAACATTGACACACGTTTTATGAAAATGTTTTATTCTTGTTTTATTGAATCTGTCTTGACATTTTCTTTTATTTGCTGGTTCGGGCTAATTACTCTTAAAAATCGCAGTAGACTCCAGGGGATTATCAAAGTGTGCAGTAGAATTGTTGGCACCCCCCTGACAGAAATCTCAGCCTTGCATAGAACCAGGTCCTTGAAGAAGGCAAGACTGGTCTCCTCTGACCCGAGCCACCCCCTGGCATCTGAATTCAGGTTGCTCCCCTCCAGACGGAGATTTCAGATGCCAAAAATAAGAACAAACAGATTTAAAAAATCCTGGGTTCCGGTGGCCATTGGCCTTTTAAATAATGAATAGTTTTTACCCCCCTTTTAAGACATACTGCACTGTGGGCAACTAAGCTAAACTAATTTTATCTCTGTTTCTATTATTTTATTGCTTTTAATTGTCTTGTTCTTACCAGTGTTGTGCATTTTATTGTTGTGGTTATTGTTATTGTCACTGTCTTGCTGCTAATGCACTGTTAATTGCCCCCTGGGGACAATAAAGTTTTCTTGACTTGAGTTTTCTTGACTTGACTATAGGGGGGACTAGAGACCACCACCAAGCCTATAGAGGGGGCTATGGAGCACCACCAAGCCTATAGAGGGGGCTATAGAGCACCACCAAGCCTATAGAGGGGGATATAGAGCACCACCAAGCCTATAGGGGGGACCATAGACCACCACCAAGCCTATAGAGGGGGCTATAGACCACCACCAAGCCTATAGAGGGGACTATAGACCACCACCAAGCCTATAGGGGGGATTATAGACCACCACCAAGCCTATAGAGGGGACTATAGACCACCACCAAGCCTATAGAGGGGGCTATAGAGCACCACCAAGCCTATAGAGGGGGCTATAGAGCACCACCAAGCCTATAGAGGGGACTATAGACCACCACCAAGCCTATAGAGGGGGCTATAGAGCACCACCAAGCCTATAGAGGGGGCTATAGAGCTGCATTCCTTTGTACTGTGTTGACCAACTACTTTCTCCAGCTGAAGGAACTGAACTGTAGGATATTTTGGTAAACTTGGGAACCTCCTTTTCCCTCAGTCATGACAAGTGGTCCAGACCCTAGAACAGTGAAGCAACCTTAATTCATGATCTTCCCCCCACCATACTTTACCACTGGGTTGATACATTGATGTTGGTAATCGCAGTGTTTTTGGAACAACACCAATAGTGTTGCCCGTTATTCCCAACAATTCAGCTTTTGTTTCAACAGCCATCAAAACGTCTTCCCAGTAGCGTTGCAGATTGCTGAGGTGCTCTTTGGCAAACTTCAGGTGTGGAAGTGTGGGGGCCTGGGACAGCTGTGCACTGGGCAAGCTGGGAAACATGATAAGGATCTTGGCGTATTGTGCCCTCTAGCAATAAATCATCTCTAATCCATAACCACATACAGGAAAAGAGGACTGACTTCATGCGCCTCACATAAACCTGGCAGAAAGCAAAGGTATATCCAGTATTAAGTGAAGCCTGAAAAGGCCTGCAGCACCAGACATGGTGGGGGCCGCAACCTGGATCTGTCTCCTGTCACTGTGCCTGAGCTGTCTTCGTTTGAATGTTTGGCATTTACATCGACACAACCCCTCCCGCTCAAAATAATTCTCATATATGGGCCACAAAAACATCACTGAGATGTCCCTCTTAAAAACCACAGCAGTGACATTTACACACTCGGCTCCAATGGTATACTGGTACGTTGCGTAGACTGAAGGGGGCTGGGAGAGTTCTGGAGGTCTTTGTATATTGTGAGCACCAGAGACTGTCAAATCACTTAGTGATGTGCACTTACAATGAAATTCTGGCATCATTAACAATAACCCAGGTCATTTAAAACTCATCAACAAGATGAGATCCTCTACCTTTCCACTGAACCCCACCACCACCACCTTGATTAAATCCAGTGTTACCTCTATAATCTCATCACCACCATTATAGAGCGTTCCCTACAAGCCTTGAAAGCAGCACTGATCACCTAAACAAGCCCTCTCTAGACCCTGAGATTCTGGCGAACTACTGGTCCATTTCCAACCTCCCCCTTCTTTCGAAGGTTTTAAAGAAAGCAGTTGCCGCCAAGATCCGGAACCATTTACACTCCTTCAGTCTTTATGAAACGTTTCAGTCAGGATTTCGTTCTGCCCACAGCACTGACAGTCCTGGTCAGGGTCACCAATGATCTGCTGGTGGCTTCAGATCAGAGCCCTCCATCACTCCTCATCCTCTTGGACCTCTCAGCCACCTTCAACACTGTCGATCGTAACATCCTTTTGGACTGCTTAAAATGCCTCATTGGACTTTTCTGGTACTGGGCTTGAGTGGTTACGGCCCTACCTGTCAGGTAGAGAACGGTATGTGGATGCCAGATTGAGGCCCCACATTGTCACCTGCAGGGTCCCCTTTTCAGCATCTATACGGTCCTGCTGGGCCACATCCTCAGCAAGCATGAATCTCGTTCTCAGCTCAATGTCAGGTTGGATCCAATCTCCCCCACAGCGAGGATGGACGACAACTTTCTTCTGCTAAACAGCTCAAATAGTGAAGCTCTCCTTAATTGAACCCCACACCAACTTCAATCCTCCTGCACTGTAAAAAAAAAAATTCTGTAAAAAACGGCAAATGACTGGCAGCTACGGCTGCCAAACAAAAACCGCAAAAATAAAGTAAAATATCCTAATTCAAATTAAGTACAAATACATTACATTTATGGACATTTTTATTAAGAGCTTTGCAGAAAATACCATTATTTCACAGATTTTTTCTGAAATTATTATGATCAAATACCTTTATTAAACTGATAATGCAAAGAGTTGTGCAGAAAAATACCATTATTTTACAGTTTTGGAAACTTTTTTTTAGAAAACAGTAAAACTACTTTAAAAATTTAGAGTTATTTACCATTGTAAAGTCAAAAAATGCATCTTTAGCCTAACGGCTCTGAGGCAATGACTTTTTCCCTCTAAACCTGCTGTCTTTTAGGTCACAGGATTGTTGTCTTTATCAAGTTGCTGAATTTATGTCTAGACAGATCACAAGGTTATGGGTTGCTGTAATTTTCCATCTGATGCAGAATTGTATGAGATGAACTGCCCGCCTTTAATCTTGGCATTCTTCTGAAGAATCCTGATGCTGTGAAAAGCTCTGTGATTTTGTCTGCAGCCTTGGAGAATAAACCTCCGTTTTGCCCCTCCGTCGTTGTCAGTGCCATGCTTAACAGCTGAATAGATTGCCTCACCAGTGCAAATTAATAATCCTTACGACTAAGACGATTCCAAATTCTTGGCATTACAACCATAAAAGGATTTTTTTTTTACAGTGTGCTTACAACGATCTTATTTGCTGGTCACAACATTTCCATCACATCCTCTCCATTCAGTCTGGAGGTCAGGTGTAACTCCCACCTCTCTTTTGACACCAACATTCAAGACCTTTGTAAAACAGCTTTTTTTTTTTCATCTTTGGAACATAACCAAATTACAACCCTTCCTCTCCCTTCCTCATGCCAAAAAGCTGGTAGCTGGTTCACACCTTTGTCCCCTACAGGCAGGATTACTGCAACCCCCTCCTCAGCCTCCAGAGTCTTCAGTACATCCAGAACTGTTCTGTCAGGATCCTGATGAGGATGCGGAAAATCCAAAGCATTCTCCATAACCATCACTGGCTTCCGGTTAGGTTCAGGACTGGATACAAAATCTCTCTATGGCTCTAGACACCATCATGGTGCCCCCAAGGTGCTTCACATTGGCCTCTCATTAACCTGTTTGCACATCAGTGGGTTAAGGTTAGGGTGCCACACCAAACCCTAACCCTAGGGTTTGGTGTGCCTTGCCCAAGGACACTTTGACATGGGGAGCTGGGATCGAACCACCAATCTCACAGTGACTGGATGACCTGCTCTACCAACTGAGCTTCCCACACCCACAGTGTACCTAAAAGAGTTGATCACGTTCCACAAAGCCCACGAGGACCCTCCGCTCAGCCGACAGAAACCGTCTTCAGGTCCCTGAGACTCCTGAGCTCCTAACCAGCTTCCAGGCAGCTGCACCTCGGTTGAGGAAGACTCCACCAAAGCACCTGAGAACGCCTCAGACACCTTGAGTCTTTTAGGAGGCAGTTGGAAAACATTTTTATTTTAGAAAGCATCAACTGCTGCCACTCGCTGTCTGTTTCTAAATTGTTTTTATAGCATCACTCTCCGACTTAGACGAGACAGATGAAAATGTGTTATTTTATATAAGATTTTTATCTATAACTGCTGCCACTTTTTTTCTCCCAGTTTTTGCTTTCCTGTTGCACACTGAGCTTTCCTGCAATTGTAAAGTGTCTTATAAATAAAATGTATAACTATTATTATTATTACATTAATGCAGAAAACTAGTCAATTACAATGAGTTCACCTACTTATTTCTTGCCTTTTAATTTAATGTTCTGAGGACATTTCAAGTGAATATTCTGTTTTATCGAGGACAGTTGCAGTTGCAGCACCTAGCCAGCCAGCATAAGCGATGTGACAGATATCTGTGGCAGCAGACTGAATCAGATGTAGTTAAGATGAATCTCAGTATTGTGCTGGAAATACATTTCTAAACAGGTGTGCGATCTCATAACAGAACAGTGACTGTTTAACTCCGTCATAACAGATGTGCGTTTGTGCTTCAGTGTGGTCCAAATGCTTCATCATTACACTGTTTAAAACCATTTTCAAACGCAGCAGCTGCTGGCGGTCTCCATCTGCTGTGGTGTCACTGTAACTGCTGAACGTTCGTGTTTCCACCAGCAGCAGCTGACGGGCCGCCAGAGCCTGGTGGCGAGGCAGCTGGTGAGTCAGAGTCAGGGCGGGAAGCTGGAGGACGGCGACGAGGCAGAGAAGGGTGCTGAAGTTCAGTCCATCAGCACACAGCTCCTGACAACTCAAATGAAGAGACCTGATGCTGTCCCAGAAGAAGACATCTGTTTCTGAGGACTCAACAGTTCATATAATACAATAGAAATGAACATTACAAATGCTCTGTGATTAATCTTTAGACTGAAAATGCTCTTCAGTTAGTTGGTAGTCCTGCACTGTGCGGCTCCTCAATGTCGGTGTTATGATGAATTATTAAAGGAAGTTCCTGTGTGGGACGTTTCCCTGTGAAACCAGTAAACAGAGTCCTCAGTGAGGCTCTGATTTTCATGCATCTACTAAATATCTTCATGTGAACTGCACATTCACTGTCCTTCACAAAACAGGGAACAGCGTAACGGCTTCTGTTTCTTTTCTGGAACGCTCTAATGAGAAAAAACAATTTGCTTATTTGTTAAAAATTCAGAACTCTACTTTTGTGCTCCAATCTTCTTAAAAATGAAATATTCCTTATATCCTTCACAACTACAGTTATTAACCTGCATATTTAAATTTTCTCTTTCTCTGCCAGTGTAGAAACGTCATTTGTCCTAATAGTTCGTCTCTAGTCTACAACATTTTAGAGCACCTCCTGCAGGTGTTGGGTCAGCAGCGAGGGTCTGTGTGGCCTGTTTGGACCATCCCCACCTGGACCCCATGACCATCAGCAGTGTCTGAAAGTTTCCTCTGGTCATCAGTTCACTTCCTTCTTCCCTACATTGAACCCCTCTGTACCAGCAGCATGGAGGACTGCTCTATATACAGAGTAGGGGCTTATTTCTAACACAACCAACACAAATTTGGAGCTGAAATTGCTCTCTGATTGGTCGAATTTGAAGCAAGAGTTTTCCTTGACCTGTGCAGGCTGTACCCTTCCAGTGGCTGCAGGGAAATGCTTCATCACCATGTGTTACATCGTAGAAGTGTTTGACTTTGTTAGAGTTGTAAATGTTTCTATGTTATCTGTGAGTACAATAAGTGTAGGAGGTAGTGGTGTGGTTCACCTATGTTCTCTTGTCCTCTCCAGGGTGTTCGGGCAAATGTTTTCCCTGGTTCAAACACCATTTAAAAGTTCTGGGAGAGGACATGGGAGGAATTAGTTGTGGTTCTGTGAATAAAGGTAGTGGTGGAGTCAGAGTGCGAATTATACAATGACAATTGGGGGGGTCAACATTTTCTAGAGATGACAAAAATGACAATTTATCCCTTCTTTAGGGGGGTCGAAGTTATAATTGGGGGGGGGGTCAAACCCCCCCAAACCCCCCCGTAATTCGCACTTTTCCACTAGACTAGGAGTCTAGTGGAAAATACAAGAATATGGGCTGGTTCATGTAGCAGGACATGTTAGAAACATGAGATGGGTTGGAACAACGGCACAGGTATACAGTGTCCAGTGAAAACAGAGTTGGTTGGGTTTCTAGTGTAAAAAAAAAATAGAAACAACAACATGCAGATATACAGTGAAGACAGCATCATTTATCTGTATAACATTGTTTTAATAGTAACTCATAATTAGGTCCAGAACTATTTGGACAGTGACAAAGCTGAGTCGCCCTCATCTTGAGAGATGAACAGTCAGTCGCTCTCATCCTGAGTGACTGACTGCCAGGATCTCTGTCTCTCACCACTGTTCAGCCCATGTAATGCTGGAACCTTTTAGGGCACCTCCTGCAGGTGTTGGGTCTGAAACAGAGGAAATGCACAGCTTGTTGGGAATGCGCCTGGCCACCAAGGGTCTTGCCTATAAGCCTCACCCTGAGGCCTGTTAAACCCATCCATCCATTATCTATGCCTGCTTAATCCTCTGCAGGGTCACATAAATCTGCTGGAGTCTATCCCAGCTCTCTTCAGGTGAAAGGCAGGGTCACACCCTGGACAGGTTGCCAGCTCATTGCAGGGCCATACTTGGGTTTCCCCTATTATTTATTTATTTTTTTTGATTGCATCATGGAAAATTTAAGCACATTATGTTTGCAAGGAGGTGTTAGGTGCAACAAAGAGAGACTCTCACAGATAAAAGGTCCAACACCTTTTATCATGCTCTGTGTGAGTCTCTCAGAAGGGGAAGCACCCATATGTCGGGTGCAGATGACCACAATTTACACTGAATCATTGTCAGTTCCTGCCTTTTCATCTGACAGACTTCCTAAGTCACCTACCATCTGCAACTTAACTCTGTGCAATTTATAAAAATTGCCACAACAATTGTGGTAGAAAAACTGGAGCATCCAGAGAAAACACAAGTAGTTATAAAGCTGTTATATTAGGTTCTCCTTTAAGAATATTTAGTAGTTTCCACTCAACCTTTGCTCTCCTGGAACCTTTGCTCCTTGAGGAGGAACAGTAAGATAACATGTTGGGATGAAACCTCTCTATTCTATGAAAGCTTCTTTCTCTTTCAGCAACTGTCTGCAGTGCTAATGAAAGAAAACCTTAAAAAATCTGATCTAGAATATGTCATTTAGATCTGTTGCTGCCTTCAGCAGATTTCCTTCACAATTAAAGATTAGGAGGGTTTTTATTATGTCCTTGATCATAGTCGCACCATAGTTTTCAAGATATTGATGAGCAGCACCACCTTTTTCTGTTTCAGCACTAATCAAGCATGACAGACGCATCCTTATGATCTTGGTTTCTTCTAAACTGGTGGCTCTTTGTTTTTAATTTGATGATTTTTGTAGAGTAATATCAAGTATTTTATTGACCACGTCTTTGGCTATCTTTGAAAATGCAGAGTCTTGTTTTTGTCACTAAGAGGAGAAGAACAAGCGCTTGCTGGTCATAACGTGGACGGCAGCAGCGACGGCTGCTGGCGGCGCCATTTTACTGTCATATACGAAAACCTGTTGGTTTTGCGCTGGAAACCTCCTTTGCTCTCCACTCCCTCTGAATGATCTGCACTGTACTTTGATGAAGAGAAGCTGAGATAATTTCATTTAAACTTTTTTTTTTTCTCAGAGTTAATTCTTTCATCCTAACTGACATCTCACTAAAGTTCTTTTCCCTATAACTGTTTTTTTTTTTTTCTAGCTTTCCTGGGGCCTTCATGCAAGGCTCCATCTCTTCTGTAAAACTACAACACGGTGGAGAAGTTCAAACCTGTTAAGATGCTACTTTAAGAGCTGAATGTCAAGTTGAGGGTGTGTGTGCGCCTATATATCCATAATTACCACATTCTTTGCATTAACCTTCTAGAGTTGCCAGTGTAGTAGCTCTCCAGTAGCTCAATGATCTTTCATCAGCAACATTTCCTGCCTTTGTCTTTAAATAAGTGTCACCTGTTTGACACTTGTTTTTTCACTCAATGAATTATCTCGCTAAACAAAACTCCACTTTCTGTAAATAACATATTTGAACGTTTTGCCTCATGTTTTGATTTGGAATAAATTTGGAATTATTCCAATACATTTACGATTTTGAAAATAAAATCTATTATCAGGATTTTATGCTTTCCTTGTTTTTAGTTTTTATTTTTATTTTTTATTTTGGCACTGCTAAACACAACTACCAGTTTGCAAAGCGCTCACGTGGGCCCGGAGTAATTTTGGACCTCCTGGCCCACCGTCGTGACGTCACTGTGCGTTGACGTGTAGCTGTGGTCAGAGATTAGACAGTCGGGAGTTAGTAGCGACTTGTCGAGAGTTTTGAGTAAAACAGTCCGGACTCTCGGCCTACATTGAGCCGTAAGCATGGCTGCTGACTGGGAGGAGATCCGTCGTCTCGCCGCGGACTTCCAGAGAGCTCAGTTCGCTGACACCGTGCAGAGGTTTGGAGCGCCGGAGCGAAGCTAATGTCGTTAGCAGCTGCTAACAGCTGTTTTTATTTACAACTAGCAAACAACACAAGTTCATTACTGGTTGTTAACCGACGTCTGATATTTCTCCCCATCTTCCACAGGCTGTCAGAGAGGAATTGTATTGAAATAATAACAAAACTGGTCCAAGACAAGAAGCTGGATGTGGTGCACACGCTTGACGGGAAGGAGTTCATCACTCCGGCTCAGATCAGCAGAGAGATCCGAGATGAGCTGTACGTCAACGGAGGTCAGTTTAAACACGAGCCTCTACATGTGTGTGTGTGTGTGAGTGTGGTTGTGTGTGTAGTCTTAGCTCCAAAAAAAGGTGGGACTCTTATCATGTAAAGGGAATCAGAATGCACGCGGCTCGTGTCGTGATTGGGTATAAAAGAGCATCTCAGAGATTCTGTCTGAAGTTGTCTTTGTATCTTTATTATCTGAGGGGCTTTTAGATGTCCAGCCAGCAGAGACACATGCAAACTGCATCAAGAACAACATATAGCAGGTTAAAAACAGCACATCATAATCTTTCATAGTCTTTCAAGAAGCGAGCGGAGGCAGGAACAAATAATTTTTTTACATCTGTTTGCTCAGCGTTTGGACATACTATATCTGTGAACGGATGGCAGCAACATAAAATGACTAAAAAGAGGATGGCTTGGATCAGGCGAGAGGGGCCGAGCTCTCTTTGAAGTCCTGAGCTGGTACAGATTGTTAAAATCATTCAGGTTTGCACCTGTGGTTTTTCTGTACACCTTCACAGTACCACAGTAACATCAGTTGATTCTTGTTGCTGAGACAGTGATCCAAACCAACAAATAAAAGAATCAGTAAGAACAGGTTCAATAAAACTAAGATGAAGCTTCCTCGTAGAAGTGCTGTTAAAACTCAGGAGTGTTTGATAAAGGTGCATACTTTTTTTTTTTTTTTAACTAGGTCATCTTATCAATAATGGTTCCAAGATATTTAAACTGATGCCCGACTTCAACAGGTTGTTTATTTCTAGTGACAGGAGAGAAAACAGGAGGATTCTTCCTGAAATCCACCACCATTTCCTTTGTCTTTGACACGTTCATGTCTAAGTAAGAAGACGTACACCAACCTGTAAGGTCAGACTCCACCATCTTCACCACTGAATAAAAACACAATAACCGGATCATCTGCAGATTCTGTCTGTCTCAAACTGTGTCCAAAAATTGTGATACAATTTTATGATAATATTACTCTGTAAAATTGAAAAGACTTTGAATGTCTTATCAACTACAAATTATAATATCATCAAAATATTAAGTCTGGAGCGATCTCTGTATGCATGGGACAAGGGTGAAAATATATAATATATAACTAATATTGGATGCACATGACCTCCTGTAATAGAAAACACTGCATCGACGCAAGAACACATTCATTAATTTGACTCACCCAAAATAAATATATGATAAATGTTCACAACTCCAAGGGCTGTATGTATAAGAAAGACATATATATATGTGAGATTCCTGCAGAAGTGGCAGAATTGAGATATGTGTTACTGTGTCAGAGTAAATTCACCTGAAACACAGCAGAAATCTTTAATTTGATCTCCATCTAAACCAAAAGAAAACACATATTTTGGAGTGAAAATCTCCTTTGAGTGGTAGGATCTGATGAGTTCCTGTAGATCCTAAAAAGAGTAAAAGTAGAGCCTAAATAGTGAACCTGAGCAGTTTTCCAGATGTTTTAATGCAGGTGTGTGACAAACTAAATGTGACATTTGGGCACCATGTGTGTCATTTGACCTTTCTGAGGTAACAAACTGAAAATATAATTATATTTCACTCATCTGTCACCGTAGTTATTCATTCCATCAGAACACGGCTGTTTTTGACTCATTTTGGGATCCACCCAGACCTCTATACGTTTCCCCATTTAAATAAGCCCATACAGCAGAAACGAAGAGAGTCCAGTTTAACTCTTTGGCTGCTGTCTCGGTGAGCTTTGATGGCAGTGATGAGACACACAAAGAGTCACATGACCTCTTGTTTGCACGGTTTACTTGAAGTGGTGGACATGTGCTGTTTTAGTGCTTTTGTTACTCCCCTATGATCATTGCTCGGGGTTTAAATTGAGTTTCTCGTTGTCATTTCAGTATCTACATGTCAGGATTGGTGCTTCCCAACATGCACGTAGATCTTCTGTACTGCAGGTGTCTCCATGCAGCTTGATGAAGAGGTTAAAGCTCTGTCCAGTGAACATCACGTGTGGATAAGCTCCAGAAACACAGCTGACCTCTTTGGGCCAAAGCTTATTTAAAATGAACTGAGGCAAAGTAGAAAGCTGCCATGTGGTCAGACAAATTTCAAATTTCAAATTCGTTTTGAAAACTGCATGCTGCTTCTTTCGGATCAGTGAGGAAAAGGACCACCTGGCCTGTTGTCAGTGCTCAGTTCTCCACAGTTCGGATCTGTCATGGTATGGGGGTTTCATTTTTGACAATGGAACAGATGACTTGCACATCTGGAAAGGAAACAATGCATCACGGCCTTGAATCTTTCAGCAAGATGATGCTGAACCACATACTTCACTACAACAGCATGGCTTCATAGTAGAAGTGTGTCTCTGCTGAACTCATATATCCTTTGACCAACTCCAAACATTTTACCTGTCGTGAAGTGGAAAAGGGAACAAAGGTGATGAACTGTTGGGCAGCTCCAGTTGTAGATCAGACAACAGTGGGACAGGATTCGTCCCCCCAAAATCTCAATCAACTGGTCTCCTCAGTTCCCAGACGTACATGAAGTGTCTTTAAAAGAAGAGGCGACGCTACACAGAGCTAATCTGGGCTTGTAACAGCTTTTTTGGGACTTGAGGATTCAGAAATACCTTATTTCTTTCTCTTAATATGGTGAATATCCTCACTTTAAACATTAAGTTGTTTTCTATAAAATTTACAAAGCATTGCATTCGGTTCTTTTTTTATATTTTACTCAGACTCCCAACTTTTTTTGTGTGTGTTAGAACTGGGGTTGCATTAGTTAGTGTCTCAGATACTTTTTGTGAAACTGAACTGACATTTGTAGCATATAACAAAAGTGGAATGTACAGTGAGAGAAATGAATTCTTTATGTCTTACAGGGAGAATCAACATCGTGGACCTCCAGCAGGTTTGTTATTGACCCTGACCCGACCCACTTGTAGTGGCCACCCAGACTGTGATTCTGAACTCATTTTGACACGGTAGTATTTCACTCAAACATCTCTCGATCTTCTTCCTTTCAGATCATCAATGTGGACTGGGTCCACGTTGAAAGCAGAGCAAGTGACATCGCAAAATCTGATAAAGGGATCCAGCTTGTACTGGGCCAGCTGATCGAAGAGTGAGTACCAGAGCCGGAGTTCACTGCAGTGTCTGTCCTACAAAAAGCAGAGAGCCGTTCAGGTTTTCTGTGGACTGTGACATCACAGATTCAGATGAGAATAGAATTATCCATCATCTCCATCTTTATCTGCATCCACCTTCACATCACGCTGCATTTGCTGTGTCTAAGAAGGAGGTTGCACAAAGCTGAAACATCTATTGTCGTTATTATCAGAAGTATTTTTAGCATTGGTATTACTGTTAGTAATATTTAAAGAGGCGCACCTCTCAGAAGAGTGAGTGATCGAGGAGTAGGTGAGCGGCCGAGGAGTGAGCGAGCGGCCGAGGGGTGAGTGATGGGACAAGGCGCGAGCGAGCGAGCGGCTGAGGCGTGAGCGAGCGAGCGGCCGAGGCGTGAGCGAGCTAGCGACTGAGGAGTGAGCGAGCGAGGGGCTGAGGTGTGAGCGATGGGACGAGGAGTGAGCGGGCAACCGAGGAGTGAGCTCTAGAGCTGTAGTCCTGTGGTATTTTGACCAAAGCGGGTTAGGTGTTTCTTGATGTCCTGAGGAAGTTGTCTGGTTTTAAAAAGAGGGTATTCCATGTCTCCTTAAATGACATTTGATGTGTTGTTAGGAAAGGTTTAGTGAAATAACGACAGGCAACAACACGCTCTATTCCAGCACATCTGTCAGGATGATTACCCAGTAGAGAAGTGGATAAAGACGAGGGATGTGTTTCAGGTCACTCATGTCTTTGGACCACACAAGGACAGTCTTCTCTGTGGCGTCATAAAGAACTGACTCTAGAAGATGCTCTCCAGAGAGGGACGTGTCCTCAGCACCCTGAAAACCAAATATGTTTTAGGAAATATACATAAACCTTGTTTTTGCATTTTATGATGTTTCTCTTTTTTTTATTTGTGTTTGTATTTTAGAGTTAACTGATAAAGACTTATTGTTTTTTTATGTGTCAGACTTGAAAAAGAGTGTTCTGGGGTTTGAGAGTGTCTGACTTAAAAACAACTCTTATGCAGCCAAGCGCTTACATCCAGAAAACTGAAATGGAAATGCAAAGATCAAAATGATGAACGCATGTGGAGCGTGAGAAACTAATCGTGTTGATCCTCCTGTGTGGTCTGTAGCACGTATCTGGACCGCTTAGCTGAGGAGGTGAACGACAAGCTGCAGGAGGCGGGTCTGATCAGTATTGCAGAGCTGTGTAAGAGCTACGACCTCCCGGGAGATTTCTTAACTGAGGTGAGTCGGCCGTCATCATGGAGCTTAAGCCCTTTTCAACCTGTTCGCTCCTGCAGAAAAACGTGACGGGCGTGTTCTGTGGTTTGTTTCAGGAGTTGTCGAAGCGTCTCGGGAAGCTCATCCAGGGAGAACTGGACCAGTACAACAGAGGCGTCATATTCACGCCAGCCTTCGTGGCCCGTCACAAAGCCAGAATACGAGGGCTGTTCAGCGCCATTACGAGGTAGACGTTTAAACTCTCGCTTCAGCATGGCCGGACCTCTAGAAGTGTCCAGACCCATCACCAGTTTGTAAATCTGCTGCTCAGAGTCTGCCGGGTCACTTAACAGGAAGCAGCTGGTTGAATATTAAATATGAGACCAATGTGAAGCAGAGCTTTTGTCCCGCAGGCCGACGCCAGTCAGCAGCATGATCGGGGCGTTTGGATTTCAGGAGCATCTTCTGTATTGTAAGGAGACACTTCACTGCCGTCTTCATCGCTGCCAGCGAAGCACGTTTTGCTCTGTTGTCTTCACACGTTTGTCTCGTTGCCAGCCGTGTTGGAGGAGATGGTGAACAGTGGCCGTCTGAAGGGAAGCGTGGTCGGAGGGCGACAGGACAAAGCCGTGTACATCCCCGATATCTACGCCAGAACGCAGAACACCTGGGTGGACTCCTTCCTCCAGCAGAACGGCTACCTGGGTAAGTTTCCTGCCTCATCCTCGCCAGCTCATCAGTTTCAGGTGATCCGTGCTCCTCCAGCGGGGTTAGTTGGCCACGCTAGTGGAGCTGATGTGATCTCCCCCCTCCAGAGTTTGATGCCCTGATCAGACTGGGGATCCCCGACCCCCCCAGCTACATCAAGAAGCGCTTTAAGTCCAGCAAGCTGCTGTTCCTCAGAGCGGCCTGCGTGGGTCAGACTCTGGTGGACCAGGTGGAGGCCTCGGTGGAGGAAGCTGTCAACTCTGCCACATGGATCGACCTCCAGGTGATTCCAGTAACACTCCCGAAATCATAACTTCTGCATAAAAAGTTCATCTTATGAAAGAACTTTGAGTCGACGTTTAGTTTTTTCTTCCCCTGGTTGCTGTAGCCAATTCTGCCCAGCTGTCTGTCGACGGAGGACACCGGGATGCTCATCAATCAGGCCATGAGGAACACCAACATCCAGACGGCTGCCAGAGTGCTCGGAGGCACCGTCGTCGTCAGCGAGAAGTTCATCAGTAACTGTCTATCTTTGTTTGAAGAGGCCATGCAGCAGAAAGCCCAGAAGGTACGTCCTGTTTGTTTGGTGACACGTCTCTGTCTACAACCCAAAATCAGAAATAAAACGAAATTAAAAAAAGATAAAAGAAGAAGAAACACAGCAGTTCTTTCGTTGCAGACAGTGTAAACCCAAGGTATTTTTTTATTTTTTATCTTTTTCATTCAACCGTTTTTGCATTTCAGAGCAGCAGAGTCCCAAAAAGGTTGAGACAGACGCAATTTAGGGCGAGTCCAGAGGTGGAAAAAGAGAAAGAGATAGGTGTTGTTTTGTAAAGGTGCTGTCAACAGGTGATCGTAATGATACAATCTGTGAAAGGATGAGTCAGTGAGGAGGAGAGGTGGGCTGAAAGGTCCATGAAAGAATGATCAGAGGGATGTATTTCTCCTTCTGAAGAATATTATATCAATAAACCTTCCAACAGATCTGGAGAAAAATCCAGTCTCTCAGACTGGACTGTAAATAAGGATGGGAATTGATAAGATTTTTCTGATTCTGATTCCAGTATCGATACTGTTTAACGATTCGATACTTTATTGATTCTCTTATCGATTCTAATTTGGGGAAAAAGGAGAACAAACAGTATTATTAGCTTTTTTTTTTTTTTACTTAGATGTCACAACCTTACAAACTCAACAGCGAGGTGAAAAGAGGCCTAAAGCCTGGAGAACATGTTAACTGTTGTAATATGTAACTGTGCAAATACACAAGAATGTGTAACATTTTACTAACAGATTTTTCCTAATAGAAATGAAAAAAATCTCCCTTTTAAAAGGATATATGAGCTCACTAAGCACTCAAAAATAATAATAAAGAAAGATAAATACTATCAAATACAATGGAAAGGAGAAGCTAGAGTAGGTATTGAGCAGTAGTGAGTGCTGCCAGACTCTCTCTCTCATCACGGTCATCTTCTAAATGTAATGCAGAAGGCATTCGTTTAATAGCATAGCGTTAATGTTATAGCGTGTTTTACAAAGAAGCACATAGGCAGCGGGATAGCTACTTACCAGAGTTACCAGAGGTGATCTTAGCTTGGCTACTGCTGCTGGGTTGAGATCCATCAGTCCGAAGCGTCAAAAACACGACACTCGTTATCACATGTTGTGTGTTCAAATGTTTCTGCATGTTAGCCGTGTTCCCTCCCGACGCTGTTATCTCCACTTTACAATGACTGCTAGTTGCCTTGTTGCCATCTTTCTTTGGTGAAGTGAAGCCAAACTTTGGAGCGTTTGAACCTGGTGGGCGCCATTGTTGTTTACAACTGCAATGTGCGTGTTAAACCGACGTAACTTAATCATATAAGTGCTTTCTGGAATTGACTGTGCATAACTTGCGTAAATTACGTGAGATTCGTGCTGGTTGGAATCGATAAGAGAATCCCTAGATAAACTGCCAAACAATTCCATGGAATTGAAACACACGGAACCAGTTCTCTACAGGAACCGGTTCTCGATTCCCAGCCCTAGCTGTCAGGAGCTGGTACAACCACAGGGGACTGGGATACTGGGAGATGGTGCCACTGAAACCATTTCTGTGTCAGCAGAAGCCAGAAATGGCGTTGACACATCTGAGGCTCAGAGGTCTCTGGGATGGAGCATCAGATAGTTCAGAATTATTGAAGAAATGAGCGCCATGTGCTGCCCAGACTCTTATCAGGAGCAAGTCCAAGGTTCAGGCGGTGATGGTTTCAGGTTGTAGCGCTTCACTACCATCTCAGCGCTGCTGCGGCCTGGAGGTGTTTGGAGAAGAACGGCACCATTACAGCTTCCAGCCGTATGTGATAAAGGAAATACTGTGGGCTCATGCTGTCTGCAAATAAATACAGCTCAGAGTAAATGTAGACGTTTTTGATTTGGGGTTGTAAAATCTATTACGTTTGCATGTTAAACTGAAGCACAAGCGTGCACATACTGAGCTTCTGTTTTCTGCTGCGCCCCTGTCAGGAGGTGAAAAACAACCCAGTGTTCTTGATAAGTGAGGAGGATCTGAAGCAAGCTTCGGTTCTGACGGAGAGCTCGGCTCCGTCTAGGAAGGAGAAAAGAGAAGCAGAGCGCAAGAAGAAGGCAACAGGTCTGTTGGGTCCCACCTGCTTCACCAAACACACACAGAACTTTAAAGATCCAGAACAAAACCTGCAGACGTCAAAGATTTTCCTGTGAGCATCCTTGTACGTCCGGGTCGGGTCCTGGTGTGGGTTTCCATTGAAACACAGTCGGAGGTGACGACAGCGAGTAGATGAGAACAGAAACCAAATAAAATGATGTCAAACATCTGTATGAGACCATCTCCTTCAAGACTAGATGAAGCACTAAACTAGATACATATTCATATTCACCTTGACCGATGAAGAGATACAACTAAATAACAAAAATAAGCCTCTGAGAAAAGTAGACATGAATTAGTAGCTTTTATTTTGAAAGTGCGGGACAGGAAGCAGCCATTTTTGGTTTTAAACTGCAGCTAGTTGCTAAAAACTGGCCCAGGAGGAAGAACGTTGTAGGATCAGTCTGCTGCAGGGGTTTTATCCAGCGGAGCTTTTCCTCTCTGGTGGGCGTGGACGGACGTTCAGTGGTGTAACGTGGGCGGAGATCTCATCTGACCCCGAGTCAGCTGCATTTTAGAGCAGACTGATGCAGCTTCAGTTAATGTCGTGGTGGTCGTTGATCCTGCTGTCCTCCCTCTCACCATCGTCCTGAGGGTACGAGAGGAAGCCTGCTGGTCGTCACGCTGAGACCCACAAAATATCCACACAAGGTCATCAATGAAGTGAGATGATTCTTTCTCTTTGGGTGCTCATGTCGCCCTGGTACAGATGTTGTTCTGGTACAGATGCTGTCCTGGTACAGATGCTGTTCTGGTACAGATGCTGTCCTGGGCAGCTGCTTCAGACTTAAATCTAGGCTATATTTATAGCACTTTGGATATGATTCGTTAGATCGTACGCAGATACTTTGTTGTAATAATTGCACTCCTTGCACTAGAGACGGCTCTAACTCAGACTGTGAGGAGAACAGTGACGGACCCGATGTAGATTCAGCAGTGATCCCTGACTGTTCCTGATCACATGGCGCTCTAACTGTGTCCTTGGTCTCTCAGAGGGCAGCGGCAGTACGAAAGCAGGAGGAGGAGGTAACGCCAGGGAGATCCGCATCCGCAAAACCAAGAAGAAGGGCAGGAGAGACGAGGACAGCGACGAAGAAACTGGACCTTCACAGCAAAGTACGCCGAAGCCATTTTATCTTCACAGAGGACATCATGTCTCTGTGTGCACATTAAACCCGCTCAGTGAGGCTTTTTACTGTAACAGGAGAGTACTAACTGGTTTCCCTTGGTTGTTAGTTTTTTCATCCTTTATGGAAGACAAAGGTTACTGACAGTTTCCACTGAGACTAATTAGTTTGTATTTTATCTCTGCCAAGATCGCAGCAAACAGACTGAAGCCCCCTTTATGGTCCTGGAGGAGATCATGGCCGTTTTAGAGGAGCGAGTGAGCGACTTCCCGGAAGAAATCCTCTCTGAGCTGGCAGAGCATTTACAGAGGTATCACACGAGCTTTTCCCTCTGAAGTTAGTTTTCTGCGCTGACAGAAACGTCCAACCGTCCGTCCTGTGACTGTCTCTGCAGGCCGCTGACTAAAAACTACCAGGAGGTGCTGCGGTCAGTATTCATGTCCTCCACCAGCTCCTCGTCAGGGGGCAGCAAGAAGAAGAGCATGAAAGACCTGCAGGAGGAGATCGCCAGCCTCTGCAACAACATCCGACTGTTTGAAAAAGGCTCCAAGTTCTTCTCTGGTACATCCTGCTCCACTTCCTCCTCTGCTAATGGGCCACCGAAGGATCTCATCGACCCAGCAGGGCTCGGCTCTGGATGAGTCACGCAACTTTGTCCGACTTTAACAAGACTTACACTTAGAGCTGCAAGCTATGACATCACATTTTACCTCTTAATTACCCAGTTTAGATGAGATGCATATTTTTTTAAAGCGCAGTTGTCCAGATCTAATGATCTGAGCATCATGAGTGATGTTGTGCTTCACATCTCGTTCCTGCAGAGGAAACTCAGGTCCACATCAACAAGCACGTCCTGAAGACTCTGTGCACCGACGTCACCAACATCCTGGTCAACTTCCTGGCCACCGACCTCATGATGTCCGTGGAGAATCCCAGCGCCATCACCGCCGAGGTCGGTTCCTGAAAGCCCAGATCACCATTACGTCTTTGCTCAAAACGATCCATGGATCTCGTTCCTGACGGTCTCTGATGTTCTGCTTCAGGTCCGAATGAAGATTCTGGGGAAACTGTCGGAGGAGACCAAAGGGCCCCTCATGAAGCTGCACAACTGCCTCAACGGCAAAGTAAGTCAGGTCTCAGAGATTATGAGTCCATACCATCTGCTGGAAAGTCCAAATAAAATGCATGTATCTTTGTTTTATTTGCATTTTCCATATTGTTTCAAATTATATGTTTTCTGGTTTGTAAAAGTAGACGTGGTCCTGTTCTGTGGACAAGGTTAAAGATTATGGGTTCACGATAACTATCGGGCTGATAAAAGGAAATTATGACGTCATCCCAATAACTCCAATATCACGACGAATAGCCCCGATAACATATATATTTTTGTCAACACAGACAGTGCCTCGCTCCCTCTGAGCCTTAAATGACCGGCAGTGAATGTTATGTTCAAGTGACGTCGGCATAATCAGAAAAACGATTTCTCAGGAAAATCAAGAATACCCCCTCATGCCAGAAAACAACTCGTTAACTCGGTCATAATTTTGGTAGTTGCTGACTTGAATTGATATTCGCAGTATTTTACCACATGTTACAAAAAAAAAAAATAAAAAAAATAGAAAAGGCTGAAAGAACGACTAGCAAGCGAGGGAATGTGGGAATTTACGTTACACCTTGAATGCAGCCTGCAGCACAGCGCTGATCACAACAAACATGGCGGTGTGGAACTTCATTAAAGTTTCAGAAGAAGATAGTTTGGTGGTTATTTGTGACGAATCCTCCGAGCGAATTCTACGAGGAGGGAAACACAAGCTTTAATACGTAAAACCTGATCAGCCACCTACAACATAACAATCGTTTCCATGGAGTTTTGAAATCACGCTAATGTGAGCTAATGGAAGCTAATGCTAAAGTCTACAAGCCAGCAGCAGTCTCCCCTCTCCCTCATTTCTCTCATCTAAAGCTTCCATGAGATTAAAAAATAAAAAATAAAACTACTGAACCTCATTTAGTTTAATAAAAGGTATTAATTTAAATGGAACCACAAGTCAAAATCCTTTAAATGTAAATCTTTTTCAGTTAGTAATTTTGATGCATGTATTTCCATCAGGTCAAGGAGCCTTTATTTTTTTTTTTATATCAGTCAGTAATGAACCTTATTTAAGTTAATGTGAGATATAAAATAGGTTTGTTTGATAGCTTTATGAAAATGTTTGAGAGGCTTGCCAATAGATTTTTCATTGGAAAAAAATAAATATCTGTTCATTTAAAAAGTCCAAACTATTTTTGATTTTGTTCATAGTATTGATGTAATGATCTTAGGTATATGTGTGTGTTATCGGTTAAGGAGCTGAAAGTTATCGGTTATTGGTATCAGTTTTAAAAAACAGTTATCGTGCATCCCTATTAAAGATTGTATGCACTTAAACTTGTGGATCGTCTGTATTTGCTCCAGGCCATCGAAGATTTTCTGACGGGCCTGGAGACGTCTGCTGAAGTGTGCGGGTTCATGCTCAAGAAAGGTGACAAGAAGAAGGAGAGGTAATGGAAATGCTCTTTATTTCTGCGGTTTCTGTCGTCCATTCATCGTTTTCTGTATTTACGTGAAAGAAAAGCCCTCGTCGTGACTGACGACTGTGGGATTCAGAGGCCTGTGAATGTATGTCGCCCAGACAGGCCCTGTTCGTGCACCGCCAGGCTCTCGCCGAGCAGCTGAAGGACACGGAGGATCCGGCCCTGGTGCTCCACCTGACCAGCGTGCTGCTGTTCCAGGCCTCCACCCACTGCATGCTGCACGCGCCGGGGCGTTGTGTGCCGCAGATCATCGGCACGCTCACCGGACGGATACCTGCGGTACGTTCCAGAACACACCAAAGGACCAAAGGAATGTGTTCCTTTGGTCGCTTCATTACGAATCCTGGCCACGTCAGACTCCAAACTATCGTATTTCAGTCCAGAAATCTGTCTGGACTGAAAATGCCAACAAGAACTAGAAAGTCTAGTGATGCTCTTGCCAAACTACTTTTGACTCCATGGCTGCCAACAGCTTGGTTGTTTTATTTTCTATGCTGGTGTGAGATGAGGACTGTTTCTCGAACAGCATTTTTGTCTGGACTTGTGTTCTTGTGAAACATCATTCACAGCTGAAGTCCACATCGAGGAAAGTACAGTGATCCCTTATTTTTTGCAGTTAATGGGGACCGTCGCCCCCCCGCCAGATTCAAAAGCCTAAATAATGTGTTTAAAATATGTTTAAAAACCCCAAAAAAGTAGCGAAGTACTGCAGCGAAACAAGACAAAGGCTCAACTGTGGTCTTTCTGTTTCCTTCACAGCCTCTGGTCTCTGAACCGTAGTAAACAAACCGCTCTTTCATCTAACCTCGTTTTCTTCTGCCGTCCCACGACACACACACTACATTACCCATAGGGCCACATCATTTCACATAACTTCTTAAAGGGGCTCACAATATTTATTCGCTGTGAGAGAATTTTTCTTGATTTTATTTTAATATTATATATTTCTGAAAAGAAATCCGCGAATAACTAAAACCACGGAACTTAAAACACGAATAGGCAAGCGATCACTGTACAGATGAAATCTCCAGATGTGATTTCACTCTGAGTCCAGCAGAGACCTCTGTGGACTGGGTCTGGAATGTCTGAAAAATAGTTTTTAGAGGTTTTCGTGCTGGAATGTTAGTTCTCCTGATTTCGGATCTGTGTTTGATCTGGTTTTAAAACGTTCTCTCGTTTTCAGACGAGTTTGGGCCCGTTGGCTGAGCTGTGACGTCATCAAGGACGCTTCAGAGAGACCTAAATATGTTCTCCCATCCTCCAGAGTGTGTTGCAGGATTGGAAGTTAACTTCTAGGATCCACCTGCTACTCTGTTTTTGGGAAAGGAAAAAAAAAAAAGCTAAGCAGGTCTAAAGCCGGCTAGTGTCTTAGAGCAGATTTGTCCCATCATGCACCAGCCAGTCACCGTTGGTTCGCCGTTGTTAGATGCTGTGTGTTTCCACACATCTGTTAACTCCTGAAATGAGTCACGTGTTCGATGTATCCAACCTGTTCTGCTGTCAAGTATGCGAGTCCAAACTTAAAATACTCGGTACTAGGGGTGTGAAAAAAAATCGATTTGGCAATATATCGCGATTTTTGATCGCCAAATATATCGATTTTCAGCTCCTAATATCGATTTTTTTTTTTTTTTTTCAAAAACACTAATAATAAACAATAAATAGGTTGTTTTGAAGCAAATAGTTTTGACTCAATTTGTCCTCTGAATGATCAATATCATCTGATGAACATATACAGCTACTTGATTTTTCATCTCTACTTTTAATTTTGATATTAACTGGCTTGAATATTGTAATGTATCGTGATAATATCGCATCATGACCCAAGTATCATGATACATATCGTATTGCGAGGTCCTTGCCAATACTCACCCCTGCTCGGTTCTGAGTAGTCGGCCGGACGCTCTGTCCACCAGTGACTGGACTGAAACTCACACACGAGCCAGTTACCGGTTTATTTCCCAGCAGCCATCCAGACTCTCGAGTGTCCAGCGTTCAGCCTTAGTCCTCCCCTGAGGAAGACTCATGCGTTTGTTCTGTCGCCGCCCCTGAAACCACAGACTCGGTTTCTTTAGACACGTCTTAGAAACAAAAACTAAATTGGTGGAAATAGGAGCAGGTCCACTGGGATGGAAACAACCAACCCAAGCCGTGCTGCGCAGTCGTAAACCGCCGCTTTTAAAGTGATCTCTGTCGCGGAGGCGCGCCGCCTGGAGAACATGAGCGTCCGAGGAAGTTCAGCCGTCTGTGATGTCACAGAGAGCCGGCCCAGTCCTGGTGAACGTGACTCCTGTGACTCTGACAGCAGCTTTCAGTGAAAATGAACATCAGAGTATCAGAAGAAACAGAAACCAGATGTGCACCTTCATAGAACCGTGCAGCAGTGTCTTACAGATGTGTTTGTGCTCCGGTGTGGTCCGGTCCAGCAGCTGCCGGCGGTCTCCGTCTGCTCCGGCGTCACCGTAACCACTGAACGTCTGTGTTTCCACAGGAGCAGCAGCAGCTGCTGTCGTCCTACCAGAGTCTGGTGGTGAAGCAGCTGGTGAGTCAGAGCCAGGGCAGGAAGCTGGAGGACGGCGGCGAGGAGGACGAGGACGAGGCTCGGTCCGTCCGCTCGCAGCTGGCGGCCCTGACGCCTCAGGTGAAGGAGCTGGTGCTGTCCCAGAAGAAGACGTCTGTCTCTGAGGACTGAACGGTTCACGTGTTTCAGTAGAGATGCTGCTCAGGTCTGTGACTCGTCCACGTCGTGGCGTCGTGGCGGGAGGTTCAAGGAGGTTCCTGTGTGGGACGTTTCTCTGTAAAAGCAGTTGGTCCTTAGTGAGGTTCTGACTTGTACGCTTTCATTAAACTTCTCTTCCTCCTGGTCTGGTTCTTCACCGTCCTGTCCTGGAAACATCAGCAGCTAAGACACTGAACGAGTCCCTCAGAACTGCTCCAGAACTTTCTGTTTCACAGCTGCAGGAATATTTAAACTGGAGTCACAAAATTACCCTCTGGACTTTATTTTTCTCTCTCCTGAATTAAAAATGCCAATTCTGCCTCTCTGTAATACATTTATAACTTCTACTTCCTCAGTATTTTTCTCACAAACAAACCTTTTGAAAAATAAAAACTAAATATCCACAAATGTACTTGAAGTACAATTTACTAACAACATTAAAATACAACTGCGATTCCAAAGAAGCTGTGTGAAATTTAATTAAAAACTGAAACATGTTGCCTTGATCACAGTTAATGAGCCATTTTATTTCATTTTAGTTGTATTTTTTGCTCTCAGATCAATGAGGTTGTTGCTCTGAACGTGCTCAACTGTTAAAACTAATATTTTTCTAATGAAAGAACTCACATCTGGACTTTTAAAACAAGTGAAGGGCAGTAAGCATGAATATACTATTTGTGGTAATTTATTGAATATTTTAAACAATCAAAATAATTGTCATGGACAAAATTAAGTCATTTACAGCTTCTAATTGTTTTGGATTAGTTTTGGATTAATTGCACAGCTCTAACTCTGAGAAGAAGTGATTTTCTACATGAATATCCACATACATGTAGTGATGTTCTGAACAAAGCTGGGATCATCTGTGAGGATGAAGGATAAAAACGATCCTTTATGAGTGTAAAATGTTTCAGTCAATAAACGTGAGCCAGACATTTGTCTCTCATCTGTAAAAAAGTAAATAAGGACGTCAGGAGAATATCAGTTCTGTCTCCCTCTGGTGGCACCACGTGGAAGTACATTTCAGCCTTTACATGGACACTGTGTGTAATTCCTCGTTTTAACACGTGGGGGCAGCAGCAGCTAACAGCTGTCCACTGAGACATTAACAGACATTAAAGAGTCCAACAGGACCCAACGATGCTCAACAGCCTCTGATTTGTTGTTTTAAATCAGTCCAAATCACAAAAACTGCTTCAGTAAAATGGTTTTAGACATGACGCCTTTCCCCTGCTGCAAGAAGGAGAACAATCACTGCAGGGTCTTATCTGCTAATCCTACTCTGATGCAGTTGTCCTGAAATGCTTCAAAGTATCATTAAATACTCAGTCATCAAAGGTTCCCTGTAAAACCTTGATGGTGTCATCGGCGCTGCAGTAGCCTGCTGGTGATCGTTGTGAACGTCGTCTGATGGGGGTGATGGTGTACCGTTGCTCAGCTGAGTCCCGTCTGTGCTGGATATTCTAACAGTTTGGTTTTAGTTTCATCAGTGGACAAGACGGGAACTTCAGAACATTCAGGGTCACGCAGTCGATGTTTCTTATGAACAGCAAACAGCTGGACTCAGTCCAGAAGGTGCAGCTGTACTTCTGTGACAACTGCAGGAGCAGCTCATCGACTTGGACCTTCAGTCCGGTTTGTCCTAACAGCACAGCCCTCTGACGAACGCTGGAGATTCACTAAATCCAGCCAGTTTGTCTTCACTGTTCCTCAGCCTTTTAAGTTTGAGCTGCTCTGCATCTTTCTAAGGAGGACGGGTTTGTGTGCTGAAGACAGAGAAGCCAGTAGTTGGATTCTTAGCTCAGTTATGAGGTAAACTGACATAAAGATGAGTAGGGATGGGAACTGAAAAGATTTTTCTGATTCCGATTCCGATTCCATTATCGATACTGTTTAAAGATTCGATTCTTTATCTATTCTCCTGTCGATTCTAATTTGGGGGAAAAAGGAGAACAAACGGTTTTATTAGCATCAGTTGTTATTTACTTAGAAGTCACGACCTTACAAACTCAACAGCAAGGTGAAAAGAGGCCCAAAGCCTGGATAACGTGTTAACTGTTGTAATATGTAACTGTGCAAATACACAAGAATGTGTAACATTTTACTAACAGATTTTTCCTAATAGAAATAAAAAAATCTCCCGTTTAAAAGGATAAATGAGCTCACTAAGCACTCAAAAATAATAATAAAGATAAATACTATCAAATACAACGGAACAGTGCATAGTACAAATCTGCAAATACTATGAAGAATTAACAGTTATTTTGCAGAAAAATAATCATGTCTTCCATCCTCTGAACCAGGCCAGACTCTCTCTCTCATCACGGTCATCTTCTAAATGTAATGCAGAAGGCATTCGTTTAATAGCATAGCGTTAATGTTATAGCGTGTTTTACAAAGAAGCACATAGGCAGCGGGATAGCTACTAACCAGAGTTACCAGAGGTGATCTTAGCTTGGCTACTGCTGCTGGGTTGAGATCCATCAGTCCGAAGCGTCAAAAACACGACACTCGTTATCACATGTTGTGTGTTCAAATGTTTCTGCGTGTTAGTCGTGTTCCCTCCCGACACTGTTATCTCCACTTTACAATGACTGCTAGTTGCCTTGTTGCCATCTTTCTTTGGTGAAGTGAAGCCAAACTTTGGAGCGTTTGAACCTGGTGGGCGCCATTGTTGTTTACAACTGCAATGAGCGTGCTAAACCGACGTAACTTAATCACGTAAGTGCTTTCTGGAACTGACTGTGTGTAACTTGCGTAAATTACATGAGATTCGTGCTGGTTGGAATCGATAAGAGAATCGCTAGATAAACTGAAAAACGATTCCATGGAATTGAAACACACAGAACCGGTTCTCTACAGGAACCGTTCTCTACTCCCAACCCTAATGATGAGGGACGTGGTTGGCTGTAATCTAGTCAAACAATTTCAGACATAAAACATCTGAACACAAGAAATTAAGCTGTGAACATCTGGGAAGTGAGGAGACCAGCAGCTGCAGTTCATGTTCTGGACCCTCATTGCTGGATTTTTCTTTTTATGGTCCTCCAGATGTTTTGTCCTGGTGAAAGGTCTGGACAGCAGGCAGGTGTTTCCGTGCCGACCTCGTATCAAACTGTGTGTAGACAGAGAAGCTGTAGTCGAGTTATTAATGTGGTACAATACGTCCTCTAACAGAGAACTGTTTTATAGGTCAGCTAACTTCAGTTTGGTGACGTCTCGTGGCCACCGTCTGGTCCTCCTGTGTGGAGGAAGGCGCCGGCTGAATCCCGGCGGAGGAGGATGCGATGTGCATCAGTGAGGTCATCACACACGTTTGAGCACATGCTCCGCGTTGCCATGGAAACAAGCATCTCCTTAAAGGGGCCAGATTCCTCCGCCTCTCAGATCCCTCCAAGGCCCGTGGGTTTGGCAGAGAGAGGGATGTAAGAGAGGGAAAGGAGCGGTTCAAAAACAGAACCGCCTCCTCTCCAAATATGATTCACATAAAAATAAATAAAAAGATAAACAGCAACACGATGCAGACTTCTTGAAAACATAAATCCAGCTCTGTTTCTTGTTCCTACAGCACCATCAGGAGTAAATACTGAGGCAGGGAGCTGGTCACACGTATTTAACCAGCTCAGTTCAAGCTCAAACGAGCAGGACGCTACACGGGAACATAAATAGATGATTTCTGCATAAATCTACCGTATATGATCGGATCTCCAGCAGCGGTGGTTTGACGCCGATTCTGCCGTGGACGCCTCCCCTGGTGTTTTCCACCGATGCCTTCAAGCCTTTAGCTCTTATAACATGTCGGTTCTTGTTTAACTCACTCTGGATTCTGGTCAGCAGCCTTTGATGAACTGATTATAGTACAAAAGCAAAATGATTGGCAGCTTGCTGGCCTGGAACTAACGCCAAAAGGGAAAGACACAATAAGTGACAACAGTGTGAGCATGCTTGTATGGAGCCATTACTGACGTACTACAGTTATATCTGCTGCATGCATAAATCCTCCATGTACCCTAGTAAATGTAACGATATGGAAAATTTGATTAATTAGTGACCAAATGATCACGGTTTATGATATTATCTGGGTATTCTTAATTGCTGTATAAATGTCCAAAAACACATACATTTAAAAAATTTCACAAAATCTTGTGATTTTCTTGTCATACTAAAACATCAGAAGCCAAAATATTATCAAAATGAAACTTTCACATTAAAAGGGCAAACAATTGGCACAGAAAGAGCTTTTATTTTAAATGAACAAAATAAATAACAGGAACAAAGCTTATTTGTCTGCTGCAAATTTAAATAAACACTGTAACAACCATAGTAGGTCAAAATTTGCAAACAATCAGGGGTTAAATTGGGCCGGGGCTGTCCGGGGCTGGGCCCCGGCACATAAGCTCGGAGCAGATGGCATATGATCACCCACACATCAAAATCAAAAAACCCTTTTCACATTTTTATAATTATCATAATAATCATCATGATTATTATTACTACTATTTTTTATTCTTAGAATCATCATGGACACTGGTGACTGTCACTTGAGAAAAGATGATAATTCTCTGGTAAATTGTATTCAAAAAGTCTCATCCTGACATTGAAACCTAAACATTTTTTGTCCGACCTCACACCCATGGGGCTACTATTTTATTAATCAAACCTGAATACACAACATAGCTTAAGGCTTTGACTTTGTGGATGAGGAACAAATGCTTCTGTGGACAAAAGAGGAAATTAACAAAATGAACTGTAAGGAAAAAACGCATGAAAATAGAAACACAAAATACGAGCTAAGAAAGCCAGTAGGAAGAAAATAGCTCATTTGACATCTATGACTTGTGTTCCGTGTCAACAGCGTCCTGCATCAGCCAGGAAGCGCCTCTGCGCGTGACACTAGACCGGCGAACCGTGCGTGCGGGCTCTGAGCAAAGAAGCGTCACCACGTACGGTGTTGTCATGACAACCCTGAAGGGAATTTCCATGGGAGCTCCCTCACGTGGCTTTTCAGTGTGACGTCATTGAATGGCACGTGAGAAAAGCAGTATATAAAGAGGTCAGACTCTGTCGGTTCTTCAGTGGGTCCCCTCGGGGAACCACGGGGAGCCTGGTGGCTGGATGGCGCCGGGACCGCTGCTATGGGCAGCAGACGGTCCCATTGCACGCGCCAGATCCGCACTACGCAGAGGCTCGCGCTCGCGCTCTCCCTTGCCAGCCAAGGAGGATCGCGGGCCGAGCATTGCGCGGTGGTCCGTGATCTCCCTTGGCTTGCCAGGGGATTCCAGTGCTCCATCTCCCCAGCCCATACTGCGCCGCCGGCGTGGCCCACTCTCTTAAAAACTCTAAAATATCACCCCAACCATCCACGCGCACACCGCCACCACGCACCACTAACCACCAACAAACCTTGATTTTTATTTATTTCATTTTGCCTCTTTTGGGGCCATTAAAACACCTAATTACAGCGTGGCTTCATGCATTTTCTTATCATTTCTTATTTTTCTTCATATGATCACGCACACATCAAAAGCAACAAACCCTTTTCACGATTTTCAGTTCTGAATAATTAAATATTGTTTTATTAATCAATAAACCCATGACTTTTATGAGATAGATCATAGTTTTCCTGATAACAAGACGACCTGTCAAAGCTATTTAGAACAGAACCTGCGATCAGAGATTCTGGTTTCCGGAACACTGCGTGGGTTGCCAGTTCCGCTTTTTATAAGGGACTTTGGGATTTCGTTTTTTTTTTTTTTTTTTTTGTGGTAACGTTTACAAAATGTGAGTTAGCGACAGTGTTGCCAACTTAGCGAGACTTAGCGACTCACTGGCACTGGTTTGAAGCCATTACTTGGCTGCTGATGACTGCTGTCTGCCTCGCGAGCCGCGCTTCTCTCTCTCTTTCTCTCTCTGTCGGGCACAGTGCACCATCGCGAGACAACTCGAGCTCCTCTCCATCCCCCCCCCCCCCCCCCCCCCCCCCCCCCCCAGGAGGAAGAGTATACCCAAGTTTGAAGTAGAAAATGATTCAAATTAAATTCTGAAAATAATAATAATTATACATTTTATTTAAAAGCGCCTTTTAGGCCACACAAGGACACTTTAGCAGGAAATAAAAACACAATAAAATTTTAAACGGGTGTGTTTTGAGTTTGGACTTGAAGTGGTGTAGAGAGTCAATATTACAGATATCAGGTGGAAGTGAGCTCCAGAGCAACTGTGCAACTGTGTTACAGGCTTTAGTTTTGCACTCTTTTATCATGTACTAGAACACACATTTAAAAGCCGTAAACACTTGATAGGTCAACAGTGAGCCACTAGGTGGCAGCACTGCTTCGCTACCTAGTGGCTCACATAGACATATATAGAGATAGACGCCGCATCAAACGCTACTCCCTACTGGCGCTGACGAGATTTGGGGCCGCCATTTTGGACCGGTCACCCGCTCTGCTCAGTGTTATTTGTTTGGCAGGTGTGCCGTCAATGTATTTAATCATACCTCACGAAACAAACTGATTTTCACGCGTTTTTTTTTCTTTTGCTGCAAAGGTCATAAATGTAGCTTTGATACATGACAAATGGTTTGGTGTATTTTAATATTGATAGTGAGCTTAGTAATAAAATGAATATCTCCGTTCCTGTTATAGGCTAGTAGCCTTTTAAGTAGGGTCTTTTAAGAGGGTCTAAAGACTTAGGCTACAACATGGACTTAGTTCATTTAGCACTTTTAATGCCTTATAGTTTGTATAGTTTTATTCCATTTTCATTAGGCTTTTTATTAATTTGACATTGCTGTTCATTAGTGTAGCAAACTGAATTGCTAATTTTATTTTACGATATGTTATGGATAGGAATCTGTTAGTCCCGCCCCTTTGGTGGCCCGGAAGTGTCGGGGTGACGAGTTCCGCCCCCCGGTCTTTTTGTTCGGAAGGTGAAGTGTTAATAAAAGGAGCCGTGCTGTGTACGGCTGAGTTCCGACCTGGCTTCTCCCTCATTCTTGTCCACACTCATCAATACCGTGAGTAACAGCTCGGCTACATTGGTGGCAGCAGTGGGATTTTCGCATAAGCCCCCGCTGGTTTATAGTGACTGTTATCTGCAGCGTGTGTGACTACGGAGCACCGCCCGACCGTGCCCGTAGCTTAGCCGTTAGCACCGCAACCGCAGGTCCGCGGTGGTTCCGTCTAGATAGGATAGGTTGTGGCACCTGTCCACGTTGGTTTTATATATATATACACGCCGATTTTTGCGCCAGTTTTGACTACAGTGTTTTTTTTTTTTTTCTCAACCACTATCGCGATGTGGCGCGATGAAGAACCCAAGTTTTGCCGCCCAGCAGCCTGTATGCTCGCCATTCACCCACCAGAGGGGTAAAAGTGGAGCTTCCCGCCCCGTTTACTGGTAAAGGAGGGCAAAGTTTCACCAATTGGGCCAGGCAGCTGGAGGTGGCGATCCGTGCGTCCACGGGGGAGGACGCCAACTACCATGCTGAGCTAGTGCAGATCCTGCCAACCCGTCTGGCAAAAGCGGCGTTCCTTCTTTGGGATAGTCTCCCGGCGGTGGTGAAAGACGACTACGCAGCTGCAGAGGTGACAAAAGTACTCGCATTCTTTACTCAAGTACAAGTATAGATACCTGTGTTTAAAAAGACTCTAGTAAAAGTTGAAGTATTAACTCAACTTTTTACTCAAGTTAAAGTGAAAAGTACAGGCTCTAAAAGATACTTAAAGTATAAAAGTATAAAGTACCGTAACCTTGCGAAAGGACAAAACTGCCATTTTAGGGAAAAGCTTACATGACCTAGTCTATCCAAGCAAAGAATGAAGTGAAATGCCAAAAGCTACATTGACCAATCTTTCAACACATTCAAAACAATAAAACCACCATACAAGAATGAGGGATTGCGAACTCAATGTGCAGGGTGTTTGCAAAACTTTGTATTGTATGCAAATAGATATTAGCCTACAAAATATACATCAAAGCAGTCTTCAAAGCCTAGACCTTAACATTAAATGCATACCTTTGACTAACATACTGTATATTTAACTGCCAGAGATCTGTGTAGGTCCTTGACCGCATCTATATGCGAACCATCACATCACTGTTTTTGTCTTTGACTGCATCAATGTGAGAAGTCTGAGAACCATCACATCACTATTTGTGTGTGTTTGGGGAGAGGTAAACACAGGACTGATGTGATCCTCAACTCAGTTTTGAATGACAACTTGCACAAATCTTCAAAAAACAGGGAAACAATTCCTCAATAGCCACAACTTCATGTATAATAACTTGCAAATGTGTGACAGAAAGACTACAAAGAACCATAGCTAAGAGTGTTTCCACAGAAGTATTAAGCCTCCCTATCCCTAAACATGAGAAGCAACGCACAAGGTATACACTTCACCACTGAAAACCTTCTTTTAACCGTGGAGAATGTCTGCTTTGAACAAAACTTTGGGTCACTTAAAAAATGAACTACTAACAAATAAACAAAAAGCTGTGTTGGTTAATGGAAGAGAGAGGGAGGGAGAGAGCGAGAAAGAGATGGCACTAGTCATTGTTACTATGGCTCTAACATGTGTGTGTGTGAATGTATCGGTACTAAGGCGCATATGCACCATATCACCTCAGACAAACTAACAGAACCCTCCGTTTAGCTTTAAAAGAAGCTGATTTTCAAAGTTCTTGGAATCAACACGCGCTCTTTTTGGAGTGAATATCAGTCCAGCTGTGCTGAACAGTCTCTCACACACGCAGCAGAGGCTGGTAGTGGAGTGTTGAGCCTCATTGACAGGTTGAATACTGTTGGGAAAGATGTGAGCACCCCCACTGTATCCCCTGGGCATCCCAGGTAGGTCTCCAGCTGTTTGGTGTTTTCTTGGGAGCTTGGGTTCTGTTTGATCGAAGAAAAGAAGTCATCCTCCTCTGAAGAATGGGACGCTTCACCCTGAGTCTCCACAGCTTGTTCTTTCAAATGACCTTTGATGTAGTCAAGGCCTATAAAATAAGTGACATTAGGAACAAATTGGACTTATTAGCATCATGGAATTGAGTTACAATATGATTAACATGATAACATTTATCGTATGTAAATGAAATGATGCAATTTTGGTTTTGACACTTCACTTGTATACAACTTCCATGCAGGCAACTGGTTATTATGTTACACAGAGCTTCAGCCCCCCCCCCCCCCCCCCCCCCCCCCCCCCCCCCCCCCCCCCCACACACACACACTTTTTATTACTGGGATGAAGACAACAGTTCAATACTAACCAAGTTTAAGGACACCTTCATCATTTGTCCACGAGGTCTTAAACTTTGGGGACAAGGATGGCAGCAGCAATCAGCTCTGGATCTCTCAGCATCTGTCCGAACCGCTTTTCCAGGCCTACAAGAAGCGCATCAACCAGGGGCCCACAAAACTTCAAGGAAATACAAAGGCGCTGGAGCTTCTCCTTTAGTAGTGTAATTGTCGGTACCAACCATCCCATCTGGACGTTGCTTTCTCCTTGAAGCAGATTCAGCGCCTTGGCAACAGGGCTCATGGTCTTCGTGTACTCAGCCAGAAAGGCCAGCTCCACAGGACTGAGCCTGTTAAAATAGAAATGAAAGTGAAAAATTGTGACTATACGTGTGTACTGTGGGTAATTTTAAGAATCTTGTAAATAAATTGTTAAACTGTCAATAGTATGCACTGCTAATCAACTTTTAGGGCCAGTTGTTCAAAAAAAATGTATCTGGATGAAACTTTTCTTTTCAAGATTTGTCAATCCTTTTTTTGCTATTCAGGATCAGGAAATCCATCTTACTTTCTTGTTGGTTTTTCAAAAAAATTTTGTTGTATTGTATCATCCTGATCCAGATGCACACTTTAAGATTTTCAAAATCCAATTTTTCTGCTGGTTGTTAATGACACTTCATATCACAGTGCAGCCTACTGGACATGTGTTGAACAACTAGTTAAATAGTTAATTGAAATGTTTCTGTAGACACAGAAAATAGCAATAAAACAATTAAAAATATATTTCTGACCATTATCACATAGTTTAAAAACACAAATATGATGCACAAATGAATGAATCATTCATCATGAAAGTATTTACCAGCTTAAATCCACTAAGATTACCTTTGAACAACTGGCCCTTAAAGAGTGGAAATCTTGTGGTGGAAGTGGTGGATGACTCTTAATTTCACATTTCATACCATCATATAATATTGAAATCATTAATAATTAAAATACAGTTAGGTATACATACATGGGTATCTTCAGTGCACTGCAGACAGCAGCAATGGCTCCTTCTCCTTGTTCTCTGGAGATCCTAATGATCCTCTCTACAGCCATGAAGAGAGAGTTCCACCTTGTATCATTCGGCCTCAGGAGCTGGAGTTTGCACTTATCTTCAATGACTTCAGCAGCTGTGGTGGACCTTGCACTTTTATTCCAGAGACTTGTGCATTTAGCAAACGATGACCGGGACAGACGTTTGTAGACAGTGCTCGGGATGTTTGCTTCTGACACATCGACAGTTGAAACCAAGTTGAGAAGGTGGCAGGCACAGCGGTGGTGTTTGGGAAGCTGATACTCCAAGCTGTCATCTTCATCAAGAATGGCTTCAACGTCAACAAACTCCACATCAGCACCCACCATCTCATCGTCATCAACTTCCTCCTCCTCCTCATCTCCACTAGTCTGTACTGCAGCTGTCAGATTGTGATTTTCATCAACTGGACCAAAGATTCTAAATGCCTTTACAAAATTAGAGCCGTTGTCAGTGGTTGTGCGCGTGATCTTCTCACGTATGTTAAACTCAGCGTGGATCTCATTTAGGGCACCGGCAAGGGCACTGAATGTATGGGACCCCTTCAGCTGCTTGCAGGCTAAGGCAGCACAACGTCTGGTCAACGTTTGAGGTTCAATCCAGTGTGCTGTAACTCCTATAAAACTGCGTCGGCGTGACGTCCAGCAATCAGTCGTTGTGGCAATAAACTCAATTTGGTCCAGAGCAGTTTTCAGATTGTCTTTCATTACCTGTGCAGCCTTCTCAACTCTGTTTTTCACAGTGCCACGAGACATTACTGACACCTCAGGTTGGAGGTGTAGAACTAGATTTTGGAAACCCTTCTGCTCTACAACACTCAGTGGGTGCAGGCCTTGAACGACGAAGTTTAAGATGACCTTGTCAACGCTGGCCTGTGACACTCTCCTGGTTTCCCACAACTTCGGTTGTTTGGCGGCAGGGCCTTCGTCTGCTGCTGGGAGCCTTCGAGAAGTGAGTGAGTTGGGTGTACCTTTCCAGTTGATTCCTGTGTTTCCTCTGGAGGTGAAAAAGAACGCGTGCACACACATAAGCCTTGAAATAACATTTTCCTTTGAATAATATCTGGCTATACAAGCAACCGAGTAGGCTACGCTAAATAATTTAGGTTATGATAGTTAAGTGATTCATGTACATAATTTCTAAACAGATAGTTAGCTAACCTAAATGATTAGAAGCCTGGGTACATGCTATTTAATGCTAACAAACCAAGACACATGTCACTAGGCTACAGCATTCAGGGCTTGACAATAAGCATTTTAGAGCACTGGCCCACAGGGCCAGTAAAATTTGGAATGTACTGGCCCTGATTCATAAATCAGTGGCCCAACTATTCGCAAGCGCGCGGAACAGCGGCCGCCGAAGGAATTTTGAAAAAATGATGTAATTTGGTGCCTTCTGACACTGAAATGAAGAAATAAAAAGTCTCACATATTTTAGCAATATTATGTTATCTGACACAAACATTTTGAGTATGTGGGTAAGTTGTTTTTGGCACTAAAATAATCAAACTGCATTTTACATATCAAAGTAGAAATTTTATTCACTGTTTTCACACTCCTTCTCCACCCTGTCACAGCCATCAGTTTCCTTCTCCACCCTGTCACAGCCTAAAGAAACCATTATCTCCTCAGACCCATAGGAGGTGCTAAAGCAGTCTGTAGTCAGTTCTTCCAGTAGAGGAAGAACTGACTACAGACTGCTGCTGCTGCTGCGCTTTCTTTTGCAGGTCTTTCCAGGTTTTTGACCCGGTTGTGGGGGTTTAAGTGAAAACATCTCACTGAACTATTGAGCAATACCGTTGTTGTTTCGATTCTTCTCCGTCTTGTATCTTTTCGTGCGCATTTAAAGATGCTGCTGCCGAACATTCCCGAACAGTTCCGGAAATGCACGAAGACGCGACACACTCCTGCAGTGAAATTACGTTCTTCACATGGCGGACCATCTTCATGTTCCGATAAAATACAAGTCATTTCTTGGCGATTATGACGAATATATACATAAGAAAAATCTGAAATTGCCTCAAAATGTGGTGGCCCGGACGGGCCAGTGTTTAATAAAGTTTACTGGCCCGTACTGGCCCGAGACAGGCGAAAAAAAAAACGCTCAGGGCCATCGGGCAAATGCTATTGTCGAGCCCTGGCATTGCAAATGTGTCCGAGTCATTATTACCAATATTATTATTAACAATTAAAGAATCTAATGTCTATGACAGGAAGCATTTCTTACCTCCATGTGTTTTTTTAAATTGGAAGGCGAGTTCTTGAATGCCAGGAGTTCGTGTCGTTTCGGTAAACAAAGTTTACAAGCCATTTTCCATGACTGTTCCTTGCTTCCAACGATTTCAAACATCTCACGGAGGTATGGCCAAGGATGCGGGGGACATTGCGGTTCTTCCTCACTCGACTCTACTACACCCGAAGAATCTCCTCCACTAACGCTCTCGGTAGCCATTGCACACATTGTCACGGTCACATACTGTTTCAGTTCCTCTAATGCGTTGCCCGCCACCAGCAGGGTATTTATGTTCATCGTCTTGTGCACGTGAACACAAAGCACCAATACGGTTGTCTTGTCGGTGTGCGTTTACATACGTTTCTAAGCATAATCCAATCAATCACGTTGCTTGCATGCGCTTTACTGAGACGGAATAATTTAAATTTACTGTTTGTTATTCTAAACACAAGAGTAACGACCTTGATTTCAAAATGTAGGGAGTAGAAAGTACGGATACTTATGCTAAAATGTAAGAAGTAAAAGTCAAAAGTTGGCACAAAAATAAATAGTGGAGTAAAGTATAGATACCCATTCTACTTAAGTACAGTAACGAAGTATTTGTACTTCGTTACTTCCCATCTCTGCGCAGCTGTGAAAGACAGACTCGCCATCACATTCGGACGGCGCCAGATGATGGAGCAGTTTCGGGCTAGCCTGACGGCCCGCCTGGGTGCACCAGGGGAGAGCCTGGAGATCTACGCCGCTGACGAGAGCTGGTTGGTGGCTGAGGCGTTCCCTAACTACGGCGCCGCTGCCCATGAGGAGGAGAGGTATCGCCGCTTCTTGGCCGGGTTAGACCCGGCACTGAAAGCAAAGTGCCTGGAGCAGGGTGCTATGGACCTGGAGACGGGACTGAGCCGTGGCTGAGCGGTGTGAGAACGCTTGGCTGGCGCTCCAGAGAGACTGTACTGTGGCCGCGGGCAGTCTTTTCTCATCACCTGTGGCTCAACCTGTACAGGTGGTAACCACTGATGATAGTTTAAAAGTGGCTGTGAGTAAATTAACAGAGGAGGATGTCTGGGTTGAAATGAAAGAACTGTATGAGGAGAACCGCAGGCTGAGAGCCGAGCGGGCACATCGGAGGGCATCATCTCCTTTTCCAGTGCGTAGGCTTCACGAGGACAGGGAGTGGAGTGACCTCACGGGGGCCTATGACTATCGTCGCTATGACTACACCCCGGAGCGACCCCGATATTCATCCCCAGAATACCGTGAGCACTGACGGTACCCCAGTATGGCAATGGCGTTCGCCCCGGAATCATTATGAGCGCTCCCCGGAGCGCAGGTCAGACTCCTACACTGCAGGTGAGCAGCCACGAGACCGCGGCCGTAGCCAGACATCAGAGGCAGCATACCGCTCAATGCGTAGCGCTAGTCCTGGGTGGCGTCCCACGCGTGATGAACAGCCAAAGCCTGGCAGAGTGCGCTTCCTATCACCGTCATCACGCCCGTCGGGAAACCGGCTGTAGTTGGCGTTGCGGCTCGAACATCAACTGTAGGTCCTGAGAGCCACAACAAAGAGGACACCACGGACATGCAGAGTGGTGACCCCCCCCCACATCCTATGTGAGAGGCGTGGTGGAGGGTGCTGAGGTCCCCATCTTAGTGGACACAGGTGCTAATGTGTCACTGATTGATGCTGAATTTTGCAGGTCCATTCCTTCACTGCGCCACCGGCCGGCGCATAAAAACTTTTTCCGGGCATGCGCCGTGAATGGCGATATGTTAGACATATTGGGTTCAATGGGAATTAATTTTCGGTTGGGTGATGTGAACTGGCGACACATATTCCATGTTTTGCGGAGGAGTACACAAAACATTTATGCTGGGTTTAGATTTCCTAACCGAAAATGTGGCTCTGTTGGATCTAGGTCACGGAGTATTACAGGTGCAGGGTGTCATGATACCACTTCTCCAACGCGCTGAACTAATCCCAGAGTGCTGCAACATCTCCATTGTCAATGACTTTACCACCTCTGTCCGAAGCCATAGTACCGGTAGAGGTGTCACCCAATAGTAAGGGGAGTGGACTTAGCACAGGCTATGAAGGGTATTTAGAACCTAATGTCCCGGAGACGACAGGTCTAGTGATTGCACACACAGTGAGTAATGTTGAAAAGGGCAGCACTGTGGCGCGTGTACTTAACACTACAGGACAAGAGGTGCCCTTGGCACAGTGGTTGCATCTAGGCGAATTTTATCCCGTGGGAGATGGTGACCTTGTTTTGCCCCCTTGTGCAGATGAGGTTCCGGACACTGCAGATGTGCCGGTATCGCTGGAGGGGTCGCCCGCCACGTCGGAGCAGCGGAGTGCCTTAATCGCGCTGCTGCGTGGTTACTCGAGTGTCTTTAACCTCGCAGGCAGGAACACTGGCAGGTGCACTCAGGTGAAGCACCGCATTAACACAGGTAACCATTCACCTATAAAACAGCGTGCTTATCGCGCTTCTCCCGAAAAGAGAGAGGAGATCGAACGCCAGGTTGCTGACCTGTTAGCAGATGGGTTGGTGGAAGAGAGCTGCAGTCCGTGGGCGTCTCCAGTGGTTCTTGTACGTAAGAAAGGGGGCCAGTGGAGGTTCTGTATCGATTATCGTCAACTTAACGCGGTGACTGTGAAAGACTCACACCCTCTCCTACGAGTGGATGACAGCTTGGACGTACTCTCTGGCGCATGTTGGTTTAGCACGCTTGACTTCTCAAACGGCTACTGGCAGGTAGAGGTAACCGAGGAGGACCGGGAGAAGACTGCCTTCACCACAGGCAGGGGCCTTTATCAATGGCGCGCCATGCCGATGGGTTTAACCAATTCTCCTGCTACTTTTCAGCGCCTCATGGAGCTCGTCCTGAGGGGGTTACCGTGGCACATCTGCCTGGTTTACCTCGACAACATTTCGATTTATAGCAAAACATTTTCAGAGCATTTGGGCCACGTGGAGGAGGTACTGTCGAGAATTCAGAAAGCAGGCCTTAAATTGAACCCGAAAAAATGCCACTTCGCCAAGGACCACGTGGTCTTTTTGGGTCATGTTGTCTCTCAACATGGCCTGCAGCCCGACCCGCGGAACACAGAGAAAGTGAGGACGTGGCGACACCCAGCAGTCCCTCTGAAGTCAGGGCATTTGTGGGTTTGTGTTCATACTATCGGCGCTTTGTGCACAACTTTTCCCGGCATGCGGGGCCATTGAATCGCTTGGCGGGAAAGAATGTTCCCTTTGAATGGACGGAGGAGTGCGATGTGGCCTTCACTTATCTCAAGCGTGTCCTCACCTCTTCGCCCAGGGGCAGTGCTGGCACAGGAGAAGGAGGGGCTTGAGACGGTGGTTGTTTATGCTAGCCAGGCACTCACTCTGCACTGCACAGAAGAAGTGGTCCACCTTCGACAGGGAGCTGTGGGCCGTGGTGTGGGCGGTGCGTGAGTTTAAACATTACCTCGGCACCGCCACATTCACAATAATCACTGACCACCTCCCCCTACTCCCTTCTCATCTGGACTATTGCAACTCCCTCCTCTACGGTCTCCCTCACAAATCCCTCCATAAGCTGCAACTGGTTCAGAACTCAGCTGCCCGGATCATCACCAGAACCCCTTCCATCCACCACATCACGCCCACTCTGCTGCAGCTACACTGGCTCCCCATTAAATACCGCATCCAGTTCAAGATTCTCCTCCTAACATTCAAGGCCATCCATAACCTCGCTCCTCAATATCTGTCTGACCTCATCTCTGTCGCCACTCCCTCCCGTGCTCTTAGATCCTCTGCTTCCATCCACCTGTCTGTCCCCTCTGCCCGCCTCACCACCATGGGGAGCAGGGCCTTCAGCTGTTCTGGTCCTCGGCTCTGGAACTCACTTCCATCAGGAATCAGAAATTTGGACTCACTCCCTCTTTCAAAACCTCACTCAAAACTCATCTGTTTAAATCGGCTTTTTCACTGTCCTAACCACTGCTCTTTGAAAATTTAACCCGTCTCATTTAGCCCTGTGTTTTATATATTTATTGTGTTTGTTTTTAACTGTGTTTTAATACACTGTACGGTGACCTTGAGTGACAGAAAGGCGCCTTTAAATAAAATGTATTATTATTATTATTATTATTATTACTAGGTTTAAGGCGTATGGCCCTTGACACCGACCCCACGGGGCGCCGTAGTCGGTGGGTGTTGGAGTTAGATCCATTTAACTGGGTCATGGTGCACAGGGATGGAGCCCGACATAAGAATGCGGACGCGTTGTCGTGCAGGCCTGTGTCCCCTGACCCACCTGGTGCAGACATGGTGTCATCCCAAACGTCTGTCGTGGCCGCTGCAGGTGATCTTAGCGAGATTCTGCCACCGGATGGTGTAGCGCTGGCGCTGCCAGCGACGACTTACTCTTTGGGGGTGGTGACATGGAGTTACAACTAGCCCAAAAAGAGGACCCAGACATAAGCACAGTGATGGTTTGGGTGAAGCAGGGTACGAGGCCGGCCAGCAAACAGATGCGCAGTACCCCAGCTGCGGAAATTATGGCGTGTATTTCCATTCCTTGTCATTGATAGGGGATTACTTTGCCGGATGGAGGGTGACCGAATCCAAGTAGTGGTTCCTGCATCCATGGTGCCCGAGATTTTACATCATCTCCACGGGGGCGTTAGTGCGGCCCATTTTGCGGTGGACCGTGTATGGGACAGAGCCAAGCAGTCCTATTTTTGGCCTTTTATGTGGGGCGATATTAAGAGGTGGTGTGAACAGTGTAGGGCGTGTCAGACACGCAGAGCACCTGTCCCCAGTCAGAGAGCACCGATGGGGGGCTGCCAAGTCAGCCGGCCACTTCAGCGGGTGGCTGCCGATATTTTAGAGCTGCCAACAACTTCCCGGGGTAATCGGTACGTCTTAGTGGTAGAGGATTACTTCACTAAGTTTGTCAACCTCTATGCCCTATCCAACCAAACCGCACCCACTGTAGCCAGTTGCCTTTTCGATGACTATGTGCTTGTGCATGGGGTCCCGGAGGTATTACACACAGATCAGGGACGACAATTTGAGGCAGAGGTCATACGCTGTCTTTGTCAATGGTTGGGGATTAAAAAGACGCGCACCACTGCGTACAATCCGAAGTCAGACGGCATGGTGGAGCGGCACAATCGGACCCTCATCGACCAATTAGCCAACATACTGTTGACCCATGGGGGTGAATGGGACATGTATCTTAAACAGGTGGCATTCGCATACAACACGTCAAAGCATACCAGTACTCGCTTTACTCCATACTACCTCATGCATGGTCGGGAGGCGCGTGTTCCCGCTGAGGTGCTGGCACCATCTGCAGTCCGGGCATCGCAGGGTGCAGGGTCACTCCCCGACCCTGCACCCTGGAGTGTTAAAAGCGCCTGGAGGTGGCTTTTAACACAGCCCGCCTCAATTCTGAGGGGGCACATGATAGACAGAAGCTTTATTATGATAGAAGGGTTTGTCATCACGCGTTCGGCGAGAATGCATTGGTGTGGCTTAATGATCCTACGGAAAGCCGTACCAAATTAGCACCACACTGGAAGGGTCCGTATCGGGTTGTACAGGTGTTAGATTTGGGGGGTGAGGCAGCACTTACCTACCGCATTGACAGTCCACTGAATCCGCTGGAGTGGGCGCAGGTGGTCCATCATGATCGCCTGAAACCTTACACACTGCCGCTGCCATCACCTACCTCCCTTCCGTTACCTCCATCTTCCCTCTGATCCTGGTATCTCGTTTGGGATTGATGATAATTGGGGGAAGTCAGTGTCTGGCCCGAGTCAGTCTCGGGTGGGATGCATTGTAAGACCCCCCACATATCTGCAAGATTTTGTCACATATTGAATATGTACGGCATAGGTTTGTATATGTGTTTGTTGGTCCGGGAGGACCGAGTTCTGGTTAATTGTGACATTAAGTCACGTAGTTGGCTCCTGAGGGAATGAGTTTCTTCTTTTGGTATGGGGGTATTTTCAGTTTTTTTTGTCTTTCTTTTGCTTTTCTTTTTGGACTGTGTCCATGATTTTATATGTATTTTCATTTCAAATAGAAACGGAACGTTTCCAGTTGAGGGGGGGGGGGCGTATGTAGCAAACTGAATTGCTAATTTTATTTTACGATATGTTATGGATAGGAATCTATTAGTCCCGCCCCTTTGGCGGCCCGGAAGTGTCGGAGTGACAAGTTCTGCCCCCCGGTCTTTTTGTTCGGAAGGTGAAGTGTTAATAAAAGGAGCCGTGCTGTGTACGGCTGAGTTCCGACCTGGCTTCTCCCTCATTCTTGTCCACACTCATCAATACCATGTGAGTAACCGCTCGGCTACATTAGCCTACTGCTATTCTCCTAAATGTAGGCTAGTCTTATCATGCTGTTATATTTTGCTTGAATTGACAGTTTATTATTGCTGTTTTCCCTATTTTTTTATTGTTTATTTCATTATGCTATTGACTGAATTGACGTTCATTTTTGCTATTCTCCTTATTAGCTATAATCTGACCAACATCTCAATCTGTCCCCTGTTACATTTAAGTAGGCTATTATATTGTTTTGCATAGATCTATACGGTACAATTTAATCCATTAATAATTAAATACAAAATAAAACAATAGTAAATTGTATAAATGGTGGCCAAATGCTGGATTAAAACATTTTTAACAGTCATTGATCAGTATACAATGTAGTTTAGATTTAGAAACGGCTAGTCTAAAACTTTCATTTAGACCAGTGGTAGACCGATTTTAGCCCAGACGTCTAGCGACCGTTAGACGTTTATTAGACATTTATTAGACGTCTTTTAGACCGAAAAATATGTTACATCTTACTTGTGAAAAGTAATCCCCTGAGCCCTGCTTCTGATGGTCCGCCGATTGGCAGCAGGAATATCCCACACAATGCTCAGGCATGTTCTCTCACTTGTGCTGCGACTCGACATACGGTAATACTACTACGGTTATAATCCCAGAGAATGACGGGTCCAAGATGGCGGCCGCATTTCTCGTTCCAAACAGCCAATGTGGCGTCTATCTCTATATATGTCTATGGTGGCTCACCTATCAAGTGTTTACGGCTTTTAACAGTGAGCCAGTAGGTGGCAGCACTGTTTCACTATAGTGCTGAAATAGCTCAGTTGGGAGAGTGTTAGACTGAAGATCTAAAGGTCCCTGGTTTGATCCTGGGTTTTGGCAGTTTCTTGAGAACGTGATTTTTCAGTAAGTTTAACAATAAATTTAATGACCACAAGATACTTTATACAGAATATCAAACCTAGAAATCCAGACATACCAATGATGAGGTTTCAATTTGAAGCATTAGCCTTAGCTCTTTCAAGTTGCTTGTACAAATTACAATAAAATGTAAACAAGTGCTCTGCAGACAAGATAACTGTCCTCCACCAGTTGTCCCTCTGGATTCTTAAAAATAAATAAATAGATATGCCCAGACGTTGGATTTCATCATTTTAGTGGGTTGGTAATGTCCTGTGTGTTATCACCACTTTCCGTCATGCTAACGTTACGATGCCGAGTCACTCGCAGATTTGAATGAGGCTGATATTACATATCCCGGTAATAGACAGCGATAATGAGATGAAGTCAAACATAAACAGTAATCGTTATTGCGTAAAATTTTACCGGGCTTTACCGTAATACCGGTAACCGTTCCATCCCTAGTACGTACAGTTCAGGGTGCTCTGCTTTCTAAAATCACTGTCATCAGGGGTTTCAGCCTCTTCACGCCTGCAGCCCCGCGGTTGGTTGCACTGATCTGCAGGGCTGGAAGGTGGTTCGTAGCTTTGGCCCTCGTGCACTGATGTTCCTCATCTGTACTCTGGATGGCTGCTCTGTTTGTTTTTGCTACTTCACACCAAAACACCATTTTAATCACATCTGGCCCCAGAAGGCCTCAGCAATCAACGACTGCAGTCGGTCGCGCTCCGTTAATTTACTCGAGACGGTGCTCGTTGCTCAGGCAGTCGGAATAATCTGCGTTTATCCCGTCAACGGGAGCGATGCTGTTTACGTGAACTCCTAAAAGCCCATCGTGCACGTCTCAGTAATGATTGCAGCAGCGCTGGGCGACTGTGGGAGGGCTGAGTGGTAGCAGCAGCACAAGCATCTCTAAATAAGCGTGAATCACCACTGTTTATTCAAATTTCTTCTCCGTCGAGTCATTTACTGATGTGTTGCATCAGAGGCATTGTGGGGTTCAGAGGATTGATTCCAGTTCAAGGACAACCTCCTTTTTACCTTTTATGGTGTAATTTTGCAAACTATGTCATCTTTCAGTCACTCTCCATCTATAGACAGTACATGCTTTTCTGTAAACCGCCGTGGTGACACGTGGGAGGCACGGTTAAATACAGACTGAGTCAAAGCTGTTTTGGGATGATAAAGGGTATGAGACGGTCATCAGGTAGCTTCACACTCCTGTGAAAACATCTGCAGATGTTATTCAGAGGTGTAACCCTCTGGGTCACAGCTGCAGGAGGAAATATAACTCCAGGTTGATCAGAATAGCTGTATGGATGATGGACAAAGAGGCAGGAAAACATCCAAGGATGTTCAAGCCAAAGTCAGAGGTCAAGGGTACGAGTCTGTCTGAGCAGCAGCCGTCACCTTTTAAACTCCAATGAAACTCATGGAACAAAAAGACTCCAGTTAAGAAAAACAGAAAAAAATAAATGCGTGTTGCCACAAAACTGATGATAAAAACTGGAGCTTTTCTTTGGGATCACAGACAGGAAGGTAAAAAACATGGAGGAGGCTCGGTGATGCTGCGGAGCAACAACAACCTGCTTATATAACACCTGACTGGTCCAGGAGCTTTGACAGCGCAAGCAGATTTCTCTCACTGCCACACACACACATTAATTAGATCGATTTATTTAATAGACTGAATTATTCCCGTAATTACTCCTATAATTAAATCACACTGTGGTTAATGTGGACGAAACCCAGGCGGGATTTATTGTAGCATAAACAGCATGTTTCTGTCCAGGACACAATGAAGCCTCAAGACTTTCAATGAATCCTGGAGTGAAACATCAGCGTCAGGAAGCTCCTCGGTCCTCCAGCTGCATAAATACCCAACATCCACATCTGTGTGTGGCCACCACATCTGTCTGGTTCCCTCTGGTGGTAACGTAGAGGCCTGTCCAGTGTGCTGACGCAGCCACCAGACCGCCTTTAAACGGACCCTTTGATGGACAGACACAGTCACAGTCATATGACCGCTTGCATTGTGGGATGTTGTATCTGAGGTGGGCTGCTCGGTCACAAATCATTTGGCTTGCATACTGCAGTGTGCAGTTGCTTGCATACTGCAGAGCGTGCAGTTGCTTGCATACTGCAGTGTGCAGTTGGCTTGCATACTGCAGTGCGCAGTGGCTTGCATACTGCAGTGTGTAGTTGCTTGCATACTGCAGTGTGTAGTTGCTTGCATACTGCAGAGCGCGCAGTTGCTTGCATACTGCAGTGTGCAGTTTTTTGCATACTGCAGCGTGCAGTTGCTTGCATACTGCAGAGCGTGCAGTTGCTTGCATACTGCAGAGCGTGCAGTTTCTCGCATAGTGCAGAGCCAGTTGCTTGCATACTGCAGAGCGCGCAGTTGCTTGCATACTGCAGAGCGTGCAGTTGCTTGCATACTGCAGAGCGTGCAGTTGCTTGCATACTGCAGTGTGTAGTTGCTTGCATACTGCAGTGTGTAGTTGCTTGCATACTGCAGTGTGTAGTTGCTTGCATACTGCAGAGCGCGCAGTTGCTTGCATACTGCAGTGTGCAGTTTTTTGCATACTGCAGCGTGCAGTTGCTTGCATACTGCAGAGTGTGCAGTTGCTTGCATACTGCAGAGCGTGCAGTTGCTTGCATACTGCAGAGCGTGCAGTTTCTTGCATACTGCAGAGCCAGTTGCTTGCATACTGCAGAGCGTGCAGTTGCTTGCATACTGCAGAGCGCGCAGTTGCTTGCATACTGCAGAGCGCGCAGTTGCTTGCATACTGCAGAGCGAGCTGTTTCTCGCATACTGCAGAGCCAGTTGCTTGCATACTGCAGAGCGCGCAGGTTGCTTGCATACTGCAGAGCGTGCAGTTGCTTGCATACTGCATACTATGTACTACATTTGGGTTTACAGCTTTTATCCAAATAAGTCTGGAGACAATTCTGGCTGTCTTTGAACGAAAGGCGGGATACATCGTTGGCAGGTCAGGAGTCCGTTGCAGGGCCACACACTCACTCTCTAAGAATCATCTACTCACCTGGAGCGTCGTCACATGGTCTTTGGAAAACTCCATCACAAATAAACAGCAGAAAAACCCAAGAAAAACAAACATGAAAAGAACTGCAGGAACAGGCTGCCACCGTTCCAGAGGAGTAGTCAATAACAAAATAGACCCATCTGTCTGTTCTTGTGAGCGATGGATCTCTTAGAGCTAAACGGCAACAACACCTCAGTGGAAAATAGTTGACAGGATTGTGGGGCTTTTATTCATCTGTGTGTTCAAACACAGAACCAGTGACTGTAAAGTCTGTCAGAGCTGAGTGACATTCAGATGAAGTGACAACAGTCCCAGAGTGGACCTCAAGTGCCTCTTTGGCTCCATCTCATCTGTGCAGTGAACATCCCTCCATCCACCGTCACCATGCGTCCTCCTGAGACATCCACAAGTTCCTGTTGCTTAGTAATAGTCTTCAGTGGGATGATTAAAGTGAGCTTCAAAGCTCGGTGCACAATCATTACTCACTGCTGGCTGCATAATGAGTCCCGGGGAGGAGGATGATTAACAATGGCAGCCTTTATAATCCCTGATGTGGTTCAGATCAGACTCGGCTCATCTGAGTGCTCACTGCTGCCTACCTGACCCTGACCCTGACCCTGACCCAGCCCGGGTTTACTGGCCGGTCCAGACGTTGATCTGGACGAGGCGGTCCTTCACTAGCAGCCTGCTGATCTTGTTTGCTTGGCTTTTATGTGTCACAGCTCGCAGAGATGAACTTCTCTTTGATGCGTGTTTGGGATGGAACTGACGCTGGGCAGCTTTGAATCGAATTATGCTTCAAATGAAACACTGATTATACAATCATTTTGATTGCACAAGCTGCAGAACCTGGTGAGACTGTCGCCCACAGGTGTCACATGAGACTTTATTTCTATAATTAAAGCAAACATTTTAAATCTATAAGCAGCATCCTCAGCTCTTTTATTAGAATTTTCTCTTTTTAAAAAAATATAGTTTAAGTGACACACAAATTTCCATTTTTAGTTTGTTATGTAACCTACATTTTACAGTGTCCCATATTTTTCTGTCTTTTGAGGGGAGATGGGGTAGAAGACGATTAAATATAGAACCCTCAACCATCTCTGAAATGACTTGAAACAGACAAAAGTCGATTAAAGCAAACTAAAATCATCATAGCTTCACCTTAATATTGTGCTCCACCTTCTTCAGCAGCGATCTTCTCTGCAGCTCTCTGTGAGACTTCTGCATCTGCCAGCAGCTATTTTGGTCCGTTAGGAGCAAACTGCTCCAAAGGTCTCAGGTTTGGAGTCTAACTTCCCCAAACTGCCTTTTTCGTTCTGGGGATTTTCAACATGATTGAGACCAGAGTTCATATTAGAACATCTAAGAACATCAATGTTGGTTTTTTAAATCAGGAGCGACATGGACGCTTGCGTCGAGGAGATGTGCACGGCGCACGGACGACTGAGGATGTTTGACCGGACAGGCCCATGATTGAAACTGCTCGTGCACGCAGACATGGAGGCCATCTGGCACCCTTTTGGGCCAGTTGGAACCGTTTTCTGGTTCTGGGCCAGTGCTAGATCTAATTCAGAGCTGTTCATAGAAACAGAAGCACTACATTAGAGGTCTTCGGAACACCCTGAAAACCCGAGGTTCCGATCCCGACCTGAAATCGGGTCTCAGTTCCATTCAAAAGACGTGACTCCAGGTTTGGGTCGGAATCGGTACAGTTAGTCTCGGATCTGGTCGGTGCTCTCTGACAGGCTGGGTCCGCGTTTACTCGAGAGAGGTTAAGATATTGGCGGTGGCAGCCAGGCATGGACTGGCCATCGGGCGTACCGGGCAATGCCCGGTGGGCCGACGCACATCTGTGGGCCGGCCCAGGTCTGTCATAAAAAAAAAAAAAAAAAGTATATAGTTTTTATTGACCGCGACGGTAACGGACTGGTAGTCGGCTCATAAAAATCTCCGAGGGGGGGAGACGACGACGACACACACTCAACAAACTCAAGAAAGAGACACTGACAGCTAATCAGACAAGCGCTCCAGTGCTGCGCTGATGTGAACGCAGGATGTCCCCGGTGTATGGTGGGCCGCCAGGGATCAAAAATGCCCGGGCCATTTTTTGGTCCCAGTCCAGCCCTGGTGGCAGCCAATGTCAGGACTCGGGGCAGTTAAATGATTATTAATTAACGTGGCGTATTTATCATAAAACAATCGTGTTGCCGTAGCGTGTTATTAGCGGTTTGACCAGCAGCTGTAAAGCACAACGGATCACCAACATGACAACGTTGGATGAGAGAACATGTTCACGACACGTCCTGACTGCTGTAGGCTATTAGCGTTAGCTAATAGCCTACACCGGTCAATAGCATCTGTATCTACAAAGAAAATAACGATGTGGATTTATTGTTGTTTACATCACGTAGTCTATGTAGCAACTGAACCGGTAGAAGAAGACAACTTTAGGTAAGAAAATCAAGTTTTATTCAACGCTAGACAACTTTAACATAAACAACTATGGAGACTGTATTGTCTCGGTTCTATTCAAGTAACTCAGTTAGGTTCAAGGTCAGAAACTAAAGACTCGGGTTGGGTTGGTTCCGGGTCAAATATTGTGGGTCCATTCGGGTTCGGACTCCCGAACTTATGATAATAGGTCGGGTCGGTTTCGGGTCGAATTTTCACAGGTCCATTCGGGTTTGGGTCCATGAAAGTGGACCTGTGAAGACCTCTACACTACATCGATCAATCCGTACAGTTTGAATGTCCCTTTAGTAAAACCCTCTACATTCCTCGACAGCATCTATGGCTTCATGCCAAAGAAGAGAACAACAGAAGCAATATTAGCTTTGAGGATGCTGATAGAGAAGAACAGAGAAGGTCAGAGGGAGCTGCATTGTGTCTTTTTAGAACTTAAGAGAGGAGCTCTGGTACTGATGAGGAGGTCTGGTACTGATGAGGAGGTCTGGAGGAACAGAGATGAATGCAGGACATGTATGAGAGCTAGAAGACAATGATGAGGTCTGTAGGTGTGACAGAGGAGTTCAGGGTGGAGGTGGGACTGCATCAAGGATCAGGTTCTGAGCCCCTTCGGGTTCCTGTGGTTCCTATGAAGGACAGACTGACAGATTAGGTCAGACAAGAATCTCCATGACTATGATGTTTGCAGGTGACACTGTGATCTGTAGTGGAGCAGGGAGCAGGTGGAGGAACATCTAGAGAGGTGGAGGTCTGTCCTGGAAGGGAGAGCAATGAGGGTTGGCTGCAGCAAGATGGAGAAGTTGTGAGTCTGAATGAGAGGAACCCAAGAGGAACGATGAGGCTACAGGGAGCATAGATGAAGAAGGTGAAGGATTTCAGTACCTGGAGTCAACGGTTCAGAGCAACAGAGTTCGAATTCAGAGGGACTTACTGAAAAAGTTCTTTCACTGTGAGTGCCACACGTTCTTTCTGAAGACAGTTTAAAAACGCTAAACTTTACTTGACGAGATAATTTAGTTATCAACATACAGTGATCCCTTATTATTCACAGTTAATGGGGACTGGCGCCCCCCCGCGAAAATCAAAATCCACGAACTGGAGACCAAGACCGATCCCTCCGAGCCTAAATAATGTGTTTAAAATATGTTTAAAAACCGCAAAAAAGTAGCAAGGCACTGCAGCGAAACAAGACAAAGGCTCAACTGTGGTCTTTCTGTTTCCTTCACAGCCTCTGGTCTCTGAACCGTAGTAAACAAACTCCTGATATTGTGCTATTTTTGGCTCGTAATTAGCAGCTAACACGCTAACAACAACAAAAGAAACAGTCCTGTTTTCTCTGCATGGAACGGGAACTTTATTCTGGCGCTGCAGGAACTTGTAACATCACACAGGTTGTATTGTTGGGCTCCTGTCGGTTAACAGAGAATGTAAATCTATACACGCTGGGCTGCTGTTGATGCTCACTACACTTTTCATCTAACCCCGTTTTCATTCTGCCGTCCCACGACACACACACTACATTACCCATAAGGCCACCTTCGTAAAGGGTCCAGGCTGGCTCACAGCATTTCTTCAGTGAGAGAACGCGCACAACATCCTGGGATGTTTCCGCAATTTTTTCTTGATTTTTTTTATTATATTATATATTTCAGAAAAATCTGCAGATAACTAAAACCGCGGAAATTAAAGCACAAATTGGCGAGGGATCACTGAAATGAGAAGATACAAGCCTAAAGAGTGACGCTCTCTGAGCTCTGGAGTGATTTGAGAAAAAAAATTAAAATGCACATTGAAACAAAAGTCACATTGGCTTGAAAGTAGACAAAAATACCTTAGATTTAATCTGTAACTTATCTAGGCTGAGCGGAAGGAGGAGAAACTGAAACGCAAGCACACCTTTTTCCGTGACAGTGACTTTTTCTGTTATTCCAATAAACTGAAATGAAGTTATAAATGTGCAGCACAGGAGCAACAATTTCAGGTAACACGGTGGTCTAAAAGAAAGATTACAGAGACAAACACAGCCCCGGAGGCCCGGTGCCCAATTCCCCTGCTTGGCGATCAATCTCCAGGAAGATGAAGAATGGTTATTTAATAACTTATATTACGAGTCCGGATCAGAGCGCACGCTTCCTGCACAACAAACAGAGCAGTGAGGCGGTAAACAAACTCCGGGCTGGTCGTTCAGCTTCCCAGCATTCCCGTTATCAGCTGCACGGCGCTGCATCAACACATCCGTGAAGGTCATGACTGCCAGACCTCATCAAAGACGGGGAAACATTAATATGCAGAGGTAGACTACGTAATACACAACAGGCATGATCCACCTCCATGAATCCACCAGTGTGGATGGTGACAGGAAGTGAAGTCCCTGGTGGAGACGAGGAGATGCAGGTGATGCTCTGGGAGAAGATTAATTAGCACAGAGCAGAGATGTGATGTCTCTCACTTTCAGTGTTGTAACATGTACAGTCCACACAACGTGGAAAAAAAGGCAAATAAACTGCAAAAAAGGAAATAACTTGCCTAAACTGGCAAATAAGGAAATTAAATGTGATATTAGGCTTGTGATGAGAATAAATGGGTGTGTGAAGCCGGAGGAAATCAGATGGAATAGGTAGAAATGTAATGCATCCCAACGGTCACAAATATATTTTTCAAACTTGTCAGTCTCAATTCTCTTATGAGCGTTTTACAATCAGCTCCATGGCATCCTGTTTATTCCAAGCAATTCATAGTACGTACAGTTCCAGCATCATGTATGACGTCTTGATATCTAATTAATTGCCTCTGAACACAGTAATATAGTGACCTAATGAGCTCATAATGTCTCCAGGTAACTAATATTAACTTCCTGAACACACCAAAGTACCAGTCTAGAAGAGCTCTGGTTAAATATGTTCAATCCAGGATTTTTGACCCCGTTCACTCACCTGGTTTCATTCAGGTTCGATCACTGAGAGTGCCAGGTGGTCTGGGACACTGTTGTTCACATTCTCTTCATTGAACACCCTGGTACAGTGGAGGATTATTATTATTGTATATTGGGTATTATGCATGCACTTTGCTTTTGATTTGTTTGATTTCAAAATCTGAACATGGCTGGAGGTCCGAGTCTGCAGCTGGAGGACCGAGTCTGCAGCTGGAGGACTGAGCCTGCAGCTGGAGGCCTGAGCCTGCAGCTGGAGGACCAAGTCTGCAGCTGGAGGACTGAGTCTGCAGCTGGAGGACAGAGTCTGCAGCTGGAGGTCTGAGTCTGCAGCTGGAGGCCTAAGTCTGCAGCTGGAGGCCTAAGTCTGCAGCTGGAGGTCTGAGTCTGCAGCTGGAGGCCTAAGTCTGCAGCTGGAGTCTGCAGAGGGCACAGCTTTTATGCACATCAGCATGTTAGTTCGTTTGCAGATCTTACACCCAGCATGGGTTAAATCTGTCCATAGTAATAGACAGCATCTACCTGATGAGGCTGTCTACTTTTTTTTTTATCAAGTGCACCTGTCGCTCCTGCAGCCCCACAGCATGGTGCTGCCACTCCCATGCTTCACAGTTTGGATGGTGTTCTTGGACGCCCAATTTTCCCCCTTTTTTTGCTCCAATTATAACAGTCATCATGTGACCAATTAGACTTTGGTCTAATCAGACCAGGACGCGTCTCCAGGAATGAATATCTACATCCGTAAACTGTAACCTTCTCTCGCTTCACGGCCTTTGAGCTCCTGCTGGAGGACCTTTTATCGTGGATATCGGGCCTCAGATGAGCCGTCTTCAGGATCTCCTCAGATGTTTCTGCCGTGATGACATCAACTTCTCTCTGAACGGCTGTGATCTTATCTGAGCCAGGCCGTCACAACGCTGGCATTTATTTTAAACTCCACTGTCACACAGTCTGCTCCAATAACTTCCCATGCTTATGGGTTGCCACGGCAACAGCTACAGTGTCCTTGTATTTGCAGCAGCAACTCTTGACTTCTCAGTTTCGTTTTGGTATTTTTTTAAAGCAGCACTCTTCAGGACGACACGGATAAGAAACCGGGAATTTAATCCCGCACAAACGACACCCGACAAAAACCCCCGCGGGAGGCAGTTTACCAACGTAAGAAAGGTCTAATTCTTTATTATACCAACAGTACAGTACACTGAAATTGCACATTTTCACCAGATATAGCAGCATTCTGACTGGCAAACAGACTAATCAATAGGCACAATTAAAACATTTAAATACAAATACAGAGTTGAAATGCGTCGTGTCGGCCATTCCCGCCACAGTCTGACCACTTCAGCCGGTAATTTACAAGCCTCTGAAAATAATCTACACAGCGAAACACACCGTCTTCATGGAGGAATCTGGTCTGAAGGAAAAGAAGGTGAGATCAAGTCAAACCCAGACTGGAAATAAAATAAAACCCAAAACAGCCGTGTTGCTCTCACAGCGTTTCACTCAGTGCATTTCAGGAACCATGAAGGAAAACGACCTCTTAAAGGTTTTCTTTCTGACATTCTTTCGTCCTCGGAGAGGGATGCCGGGTCAGCAGTCTTGACTGGAAACGTCTCCTGGTCAAAGTCATCCGAGTTTCACATTTTAAGTATCAAAAACCAGCATCAAAGGTGAGTTTGAGCCGACGTCGCTCCTGATTTCAGGGACAACTGGCCTGTTTTAGACGGAAATTTGGCGTAAATCTCATATGGCTTCTAGCGTTTGGATAAAATAGAGCGCTTTGGTACGAACAGAACATTGGTGCCGCATCGATCTAAATCAGTACTAAGCATCTGAACAGCGGCCGGCTGTCATCAGATGATCGTTTGGTCTCAGACTTGAAACTGGGACGGAACAGCTTCAACAGCTGGCTGCCATCTTGGTTCTTGAGATGAGCTTCACAGTCACCATGTTTGCTTCGCTGACCCGTTCAGATGAACACGCGTCAACATCAATGCTGCCACCCTGAACCGGCAGACCGGGACTTCCTGGACAGGCCAGTCTCGACCCGCTTCCAGACAAACCAAGACAAAATCATCAACCCGTTTCTGTTCTGGTGTAGTTTGGTCCGTCCAGCTCTGAAAGGTCATCGTGAATCCAGAGAGAACCAGCAGTTTCACCTACAGACTCAAACAAACTAAGGTGCATTCAAACGTGCCGCGTTTGGTCCAGTTAAACCAGAACCAGAACCTGGCTGAGCGCCAAACAAGCAGAAACCTCAGCAAATCTCCGTATTCAGTTTCTTCTGATGCGTCTTCTGGTCCACACGATGCTGAACGTCCACCGTAAACCCTCAACAAACCAGGACCTTCGACGGGCGATCTCCTGCTTTAGGTCCAGAACAAAAACGCCAGAACGGCTTGTAAAAAATATTAACTGGGACCTGGATGGATGCAGCGGACAGGAAGTGGACCATGTGCCAAATATAAAGGAGACGTCACGTCCTCCTCAACGCAAGGCTAAAATTGTTTGCTGCCCCCTGCTGGTTGCAGGACAGTCTCTTACTGGATAATGGGCAGACTGGTCTGGTTTTTACTGGTTGGCAGTGACTCTTTCAGGGGCAGATGCTGTTTGTGTTCCTGCATGTTAACATCCAGTGTCTTTATGTTAAAATCCTGAAATAAAATATTTTTTAATGCTCACACTAAAATAACTCGTACGTGACTGCAAGCGTTGGACAAGCCGGCCACAGCACATCCTCTACGTCAGCGACAATAAAACCCGCTCTGGTAAAACAAATAACGCATCACTGAATGCTTTTGGAAGTTTTGATGATAAAAGAAGGCGTCTGACCCCTGCATCAAATTATAAACTCGGCCAAAGTCCATCCACAGAAACCAAAAATGTGCTTGACAGCTGCAGGAATGTGAGCAGAAGTGCTGCATCAGAGATGTAAGTCCAGTAAGTTCAGTCCGGGGTTTGGGGACCCGTTCATCATGATCAGGTTCATTTTCTCCCTGCAAGGCACCTTTTCTGTCCCCTTCCCTCCCTCCATCAGCTGGACCAGATGAAACTGAACTTCAGGTGCACGAGCGTCGTTCCCATCTTCAGAAGACATGACTCAGCAGGATGCCGCTGACTCCTTCGTTTCCACGCCGACTCTGGCTTTACCTGAAACTGTGATCCTTCTCTAAGATTCTAAGAACTACCTGACAGCACCTCTTCCAGGCGGCTTCATTCTATCAACCTGTCTGCTACCAGCCGGTGATGGAAGCAGCAGCATTATTGATAAGACAGAGCTGCATTGCAATAATACAAAAAATCTAGGGGTGCACGATAACTATCGGGCCGATAACAGGAAATTATGACGTCATTCCGATAAGTCCGATATCATGACAAATAGCCCCGATAACATATATATTTTTGTCAACACAGCAGTGCCTCGCTCCCTCTGAGCCTTAAATGACCGGCAGTGAATGTGATGTTCAAGTGACGTCGGCATAATCAGAAAAACAATTACTCAATAAGGAAAATCAAGAATACGCCCTCATGCCTGAAAACAACTTGTTAAGTCGGTCATAATTTTGGTAGTTGCTAACTTGAATTGATATTCACAGTATTTTCCCACATGTTACACATAAAAAAGAAAAAATAGAAAAGGCTGAAAGAACGACTAGCCAACGAGGGAACGTGGGAATTTATGTTACACCTTGAATGCAGCCTGCAGCACAGCGTACTGATCACAACAAACATGGCGGCGTGGAACTTAGTTAAAGTTTCAGAAGAAGATAGTTTGGTGGTTATTTGTGACGAATCCTCCGAGCGAATACGTAAAACCCGATTGGCCACCTATAACATAACAATCGCTTCCATGGAGTTTTGAAATCGCACTAATGTGAGCTAACGGAAGCTAATGCTAACGTGTGCAAGCCAGCAGCAGTCTCTCCTTCCCCTCTCCTCTTCTCTCCCTCATTCCTCTCATCTAAAGCTTCCATGAGATTAAAAAATAAAAAATAAAAACTACTGAACCTCATTTACTTTAACTAAAGGTTTTAATTTAAATGGAACCACAAGCCAAAATCCTTTAAATGTTAATCTTTTTCAGTCAGTAATTCTGATGCATGTATTTCCATCAGTTCAAGGAGCCTTTATTTTTTATATCAGTCAGTAATGAACCTTATCTAAGTTGATGTGATATATTAAATAGGTTTGTTTGATAGCTTTACTAAAATGTTTGAGAGGCTTGCCAATAGTTTTTCAATGGAAAAGATAAATATCTGTTCATGTAAAAAGTCCAAACTATTTTTGATTTTGTTCATAGTATTGATGTAATGATCTTAGGTATGTGTGTGTGTTATCAGTTATCGGTATCGGCCTTTAGGAGCTGAAAGTTATCGGTTATCGGTTTTAAAAAAACAGTTATCGTGCATCCCTAAAAAAATCATTTACACGACTTTTGCTGTGGATGCAAAAATCCAAATGCAAAAGCCAGATGAGCAGCGTGGGAGAAGAATGACTGAAGGAGAAGAGCTGAAACTGAAATCAGTGCAGGCAGCGGTGAACCAAAAGAGCAGAGACCCAGTTTGGAGGTGGAGGAGAGCACATCTGGCTGGAAATGACATCAGCGGGCTTATCTAGACTCCACTGGGGGGGTCAGTCGTCCTGATTCATGGTCAAACAGACGGGACGAGAGGTTCTACGTGACCTGCTGCAGCTACCGGGTCTGCAGGAAGTGATTTTCACCTTTCAAAATGGGCAGAACATGGGACTAAACATAACCAGATTATCAAAAGAGAAAGGTCACCAGGTTTGATGACCTCGACACGCTGAGTCCAGTCGTCCTCAACCTGCCACGTTCACCTAATGAGTCTGTCCGAAGCAGCGACGCCAGGAACACTGCATTACAACACGGGGGGGTGTTTGGCAGTGTTACAGTAGATCATCCAGGGATGCAGACATTTCTGGTTAAAAATAAATCAAAGGTGGGGGGGACAGATTAAAGAAACTAAAGAGTCAATCAGGTTCATTTTCAGAACAGGAAAACACCACGACTGCACCACTGAATAAAAATGCTTCAGTTACGTCCTCACATGGAGCACAGTTATAAAACAGGACGGGTTATTGACAAGAACCGCCACCGTCGTCTGTTAGAGCTACCAGAGCACCGTGAAATACGATGCGTAAAGGAGCAGAACTCCCTCATCCGGGGCTCTGCAGACCTGGTTTCCTCCAGTTACTCCAGAGTAGACCGGACCAGCACCCGTCAGCGTTGGTCCGTTACTCCCCGGACTGACGGGAGGATAACCTGGAATTTCTCCCGAGGCTCGGCGGGTCGTTTTGTCCTCGCCCTCTCGCTAAATCAGTTCTGAAATGTCTCGTTCAAAACCAGAAGCCCCAAACGCAGCAGCACGACCAGCTTCGGCTGGTGCTGCCACCTAGAGGACACCACTGTCACGGTACTCTGGCAGCCCCCCGCTGTTGGCGAAAACAGCTGTATTTTAATTAGGGGTGCACGATAATCATCAGGCCGATAACAGGAAATTATGACATCATCCCGATAACTCCGATATCATGACGAATAGTCCCAATAGCATATATATTTTTGTCAACACGACAGTGCCTCGCTTCCTCTGAGCCTTGAATGACCAGCAGTGAATGTTATGTTCAAGTGACTTCGGCATAATCAGAAAAACGATTTCTCAATAAGGAAAATCAAGAATACCCCCTCATGCCAGAAAACAACTCGTTAACTCGTCATAATTTTGGTAGTTGCTGACTTGAATTGATATTCGCAGTATTCTCCCACATGTTACACAAAAGAAATGAAAATATAGAAAAGGCTGAAAGAATGATTAGCAAATGAGGGAACGTTGGAATTTACGTTACACCTTGAATGCAGCCTGCTGATCACAACAAACATGGCGGCGTGGAACTTTGTTAAAGTTTCAGAAGATAGTTTTGGTGGTTATTTGTGACGAATCCTCCGAGTGAATTCTACGAGGAGGGAAGCACAAGCTTTAAGCAAGTTTAAGCAAGTTTGTTTTCAGTTGGTAATTTTGAGGAGCCTTTTTTTTTTTTATATCAGTCAGTAATGAACCTTATTTAAGTTAATGTGAGATATCAAATAGGTTTGTTTGATAGCTTTACGAAAATGTTTGAGAGGCTTGTCAATAGCTTTTCATTGGAAAAATAAATATCTGTTCATTTAAAAAGTCAAAACTGTTTTTGATTTTGTTCATAGTAATGATGTAATGATCTTAGGTATATGTGTGTGTTATCAGTTATCGGTATCGGCCTTTAGGAGCTGAAAGTTATCGGTTCGGTTTTAAAAAACAGTTATCGTGCATCCCTAATTTTAAAGGTTTACTTCATTTTACTTGTCTGGTAGCTCTCATTTAAAATTCTCCTGGAATCGAACTGAAACATTTGGTGCTGAAACAAATATTGGAGCTCATAAACGACATGTGCGGTGCTTTCTTAGCGTACGAGTCGTTAAAAATCATGCAGGTTGGACTCGTGCTGAACATCACAGATCAGATCTACAAACTCCTCCCAGTAAAAGCAGCAGTGCTACTTTCATCCTGAGTTCCTACTGAGGGAGATACAATATAAAACCAGACTCACTACTGATGGGTACACGAACGTCGCTCCTAAACCACGGAGCGATGCTCGCCGCACACGTACACGGCGCTCGGCTGTATGCGCCGCTTCGTGTTGCCCGGCAGCTGGGGGAGAAACTTGAAGTACTTGGGCATCAGGTCGAGGCAGGCGTCGCGGAACTTCTTGATCCGCCAGTAGTAGATGAGCGGGTTGAGGGCCGACTTGAGGTAGCACAACCACAGGAGCCAAGTGCTGACCTGGAAAAAGCTGTCCTCGCGGTAGAACCCGCCGCTGAAGGTGGCGACCAGGCTGTAGGCGGCGAAGGGCGCCCAGCACACCGTGAAGACGGAGAAGAGGATGAGGATGGTGGTGAAGGCACGGGTCTTGAAGCTCATGTCCACGTTCATCTGGAAGGGCCTCTGCAGGCTCAGCAGGCCCAGCTTGCTGGCCTGGCTCAGGCACATGCCGTCCGGGTGGCTGTGGATGCGCACAGCGTTGTGGCGGATGGTGTTCAAGATGCCCATGAACGTGTACAGCATGACCAGGAACGGCGCGAAGAAGGAGACGAGCATGAGGATCAGCACGTAGGCGTGGTAGCCGGGCTCGGCGCTGTGGTTGAACACGCACTGCGGCGCCCTGGGGGGCACCTGCAGGGGAGGGGAGCCGACGGCCAGGGGGAAGGAGAAGACGAAGGAGAGTCCCCAGGTGACCGCGATGAGCAGCTTCGCTCGCCGCGGGCTGAGCTTGTCTTGCTTCTGGACGATTATGAGGAACCGATCGATGCTTATTATAAGCAGTATGGCCACGCCTTCCATCACGAAGAACCAGAAGAGCATGGCGGACACCCGGCAGAAGACGTCCCCGAAGATCCAGCGGGTGGTCACGACGGTGACCAGGGCGAAGGGCATGTTCAGGACGGCCAGCATCATGTCGGCGAACGCCAGGCTGGCCAGGAGGATGTTGATGGCCGAGCGCATGGCGGATCTCTGGTACACCATCAGGCACACCACCACGTTCCCCGCCAGCGCCACCAGCAGGATGGCCACCATGGCCAAGCTGAAGAAGACCTGGAGTGGCAGGCCCACGCCCCGGAGGACCTCTGGGGGCGGCGCCGTCGGCCCAACAGGCCCCGGTGGAGACCAGGAGCCCCGGGAGACGTTGGCCACCGAGGCGTTCTCCATCGGCAGGTTCAGACGCCCCGTGACGAGCCACGGGCGACTGGCGTCGACGTTCCCTGCTTCTGGGAGGGAAGCATTATCGGAGTGAAGCATTCTTCTCCACAAAAACGGTGCATCATCACTGGCGGGACTGCGCCGAACATGGCGCAGACGATGCAGACGCTGTCGCCTCAACGCAGCATGGCGCCTGCTTCCAAGACGTGAGCACCTAGAAGAAAAACAGAAATGCAGGTCAATCTCACACATGTTGGATTTATTCTGGAACCAGATCTACTCAGCCCCATGACCTCAGGTGGAAACATCAAAACAACAAGACCGTTTATCATCTGAGCCACAAGCAGCGACCCCCAACGTCATCCGAGGCTGTTTCCTCAAATCTTTCACAGGAGATGGACCATCACAAAGACATGAGCAGAATTCAGATTTACAGATGTGGCAGATGTCAATATGATCAGCACAAAGTGTGTTGGTTTCATCCTTGGTCAACCTGAAGGAGAAAACTACACACTTGTACTGGACCACACGGTGACCTCCGGGGGGGGGGGGGGGGGGGGGGGGGGGGGGGGGGGTGGGGGGGGGGGGGGGGGGGGGGGGGGGGGGGGGGGGGGGGGGGGTGGGGGGGGGGGGGGGGTGAGGGCAATGACTGCAAATGTGAGGCATCAGTTCATGCAGTTTTTATTTTTCTATGTGAGCATAGAGAGGCTCCATACCAGTCTGCGCCGTCATAAATTAAATTTAATAAAATTAAATTAAATTAAAATAAATCAAAAAAATCAAAAATAATTAAAAATCAAATAAATAATTTAAAAAATAAAAATAAAAAATAAAATAAAATAAAAAATTTAAAAAATAAATAAATAAAATACATTTAAAAATTAAATTAAATAAAATACATTTAAAAAATAAATAAAATAAAATAATTTAAAAAACTAATAAAAATAAAAATTTTAAAATAAAAAAATAATTTAAATAAAAAAATAAATAAAATAAAAATAAAATTAATTTCAAAAAATAAATAAGATAAAATAAGTTTAAAAAATAAAATAAAATATCTGAATTGATTCCACTGAACCAAAAATTGTCCAAAGTTTTACAAAAGCTTGATGGAAAAGGCTCAATGCTTCAAAATGTGTTCAAATTCATAGAAATAGAATACGTTAAGCCAATAATTACAGATGTTTTGTAAGTGATAAATTAATATCTGAGACCTCAGCATCACCAAAACAATAAAAATAAATTTGCAAATAGTTTTATACTATTAAAAAATAAACTAAGACTAAAATTAAATAAATACATACCAAATAAATCCATGATGATATTGAATATTGAAAGAAAAAAATGGAGGCATTTTTGAATTTCAATGTATGGTCAACACTTCAAATCAAAAAAATAATAAATTCTGTCTATTATTTCTTATGTCAACTTTACAGGGTTAAAAAAAATAAAATAAAAATAAAAAACAGATACAGCTGCTTAAGATGAACTGCCTTACTTTCAGCAGAATCCACATGCAAGAAGCTGATGGCGACGTGAGTCAGTTGGAGCTTAACAATCCCAGCATGCAGCAGCTCCCAGGAACCTTCAGCCGTCTCAGTTTCTGCAGAAAAAGCATTAGATGAAACCCAGTTGAAATGAATTTCTGAGTCGCTGCCTGCCTTCTTCTCTCGTATGAGCGATTTTACACCCTCGGACCCCAACGTTCGCTTCAACATCTGGACTGCAAAGTGACGTTTCCCTTCACTGTGGCTTCAGAAGACTCAGTTTTGTTAACTTCAGTCGTTCCATGTTCATTATATAACCACATTGTTGCTGTTTTAAATGAAAGAGGCTAGTGACTAGGGCTGTAGCTATATACTAATCTCGCGCTACGATACGATACACGATATTCGGCTCACAATACGATATATATCGATATTCATCTTACAATACATTAACATCATTTTCCGAAAGATTTTAAAGGGACAAAGTGATTTTGGTGACATCTTGTGAGTGTTCCAATGACTTTGAACACTCTCTGGGAAATAATATATCGATATATATCGCAGAATCGATAAAATCGCTCAGCTCTACTATCGACCCTAACCTGTGTCTAATTGTGCCGTCATGGACGTCAACATTTAAAATGTTCGCGTGTAGGATCTAAGATTTAGTTCTTAGAGGTTTTTTTTCCCCTCCTCTGAGTATTATATCTAACCTTTGGGTAAACTTGCTGGAACGTCCAACTCCTGGGAACATCGGCGACTGTCTCGTATTCTGGTAAATAATCTTTCTCAGTGCAGAACGCTGAACTCCAAACTGTTTTGAGACCGATGTGCTTCTGCTTGTATTTTCCCTTTTTGGTTTTGTGCGTTTTCCCTTTAAATATTTGTTCCGGCGTGACAACACTGGCAAATGATCCATATTTCAAAAGGCAAGATGATTTAAAAGCATAGTTACCATCTGGAAATGAAAAACCTCGCTGCAGACACTGTGTCAGAGCACTTAAAACTTAAAAAAAAAAGATATATGATAATAATAAAAGACTGGAAGCATTGTTTTCAGGTCTTTGTGGTGTGCACGACTAATCTCCTGATATAGTAACAGCCAACTGACAATGGAAAGGAAAAAAGCATCACACCTATCGCTAAAATGTGATAAGAGAGACAGTCCGAGCTGCTTCCAATAAACGACTGATAACGCTCAACTATACGGCCATAAAACTTCTTATCGCTATGATAAACACCGGAGGCTCTTATTTCAGGAAAGGCTTAACAACAAACACAAAAAAAACAGAAAAGGCCAGTTTGTAAGTAAAACAAGCTGTCTATTAGAGGTGTGTAACATCTAAATCAAAGCTTGAGGAATCTCCAGACCTGCTGGTAAAACACAGCTGGACTGCTGCTGTAACACCTGGAGACGGGCCATTAGCGTGGACTTTGTGTCGTCCAGGTGGATAAAACAAGCAGCTCCCACTGGTGTCTGAGAGGAAATAAGTCGGTTTCCACTGTGAGGCTGTGAGGTTGTGAGGTCTGCACGTATCCTCCTCTCAGCGGTGCCTTCTCCTGAGGACGTGCTGACCTGCGATGTTAAAATAGCCTCTGATAAACCTGCAGCAAACATGGCCGATGGGCAAACAGCTGTTTTCACTTGCTCTGAAACCGACCAGCCCACGGATGAAGGTCCGGATCACCGGTCTGCACGGATGCCGGCAGCTCTCTCCCAACGCATCACGCCGGTCTGGTCTGTGCACGTCTGACTCCTGCAGCCCGGTCAAAGACGAACCGGGTTCAACCACAGTCTGGTCCTGTCTGGTTGACCAGTCAGCCATTTGTCCCTGACCAGTAGGGCTGGGTATCCTTTCAAATGTTTTCCACCACTGATATCAAAACTGATACTCAGACATTAATTTTGGATCTGGATCTAGATCTCTTAGTAGAGTCTCCAGAGGGAGGTTTGAAGCCGGCGCTGCCAGCTGACTGGAGCGATGCGACTGTGGCACTTCGCTGCACATTCAGTGGCAGGGTGGTGGCGGCGCCGCTGCAAGGTCCTGAAAATAAGCATCGAGTGACAGAGTTTTTAAACACTCGATGGTATCGAAGTGATTCGGTCAACACCAGGAAGGTACTGAAGTTTGAGACCCAGCAGCAGACCCTCTTAACTGGAAAACACATCAGCTCTTAAGAGAATCCAGCTCTATGTGATGTAAGACAGAGCCAGAGATCTCACAAAAGTCTTGTAACCCCGGGTCCACGAGACTTTGCAAATCTAGGGGTGCACGATAACTATCGGGCCAATAACAGGAAATTATGACATCATCCCAATAAGTCCAATATCATGAGGAATAGCCCCGATAACATATATATTTTTGTCAACACGGCAGTGCCTCGCTCCCTCTGAGCCTTGAATGACCGGCAGTGAATGTTATGTTCAAGTAACGTCAGCATAATCAGATAAACGGTTCCTTAGTAAGGAAAATCAAGAATACCCCCTCATGCCAGAAAACAACTTGTTAACTTAGTCATAATTTTAGTAGTTGCTGACTTGAATTGATATTCGCAGTATTTTCCCTCATGTTACACATAAAAAAAGAAAAAAACAGAAAAGGCTGAAAGAACAACTAGCAAATGAGGGAACGTCGGAATTTACGTTACACCTTGAATGCAGCCTGTAGCACAGCGCTGATCACAACAAACATGGCGGCAATTTCATGAAACTTCATTAAAGTATCAGAAGAAGATAGTTTGGTGGTTATTTGTGACGAATCCTCCAAGCGAATTCTACGAGGAGGGAAGCACAAGCTTTAATACGTAAAACCTGATCAGCGACCTAAAACATAACAATCGCTTACATGGAGTTTTCCAAATGCTAACATGCGCAAGCCAGCAGCAGTCTCTCCTCTCCTCTCCATCATCTCTCATCTAAAGCTTCCATGAGATAAAAAAAAAAAATACTGAACTCATTTACTTTAATTAAAGGTATTAATTTAAATGGAACCACAAGCACAAATCCTTTTAAATGTTATTTTTTTTCAGTTGGTAATTCTGATCCATGTATTTCCATCAGTTCAAGGAGCCTTTATTTTTTATATCAGTCAGTAATGAACCTTATTTAAGTTGATGTGAGATATCAAATAGGTTTGTTTGATAGCTTTACGAAAATGTTTGAGAGGCTTGCCAATAGTTTTATATTGGAAAAAATAAATATCTGTTCATTTAAAGAGTCAAAACGGTTTTTGGTTTTGTTCATAATATTGATGTAATGATCTTAGGTATATGTGTGTGTTATCGGTAGCGATTTTAAAAAACAGTTATTGTGCATCTCTTTGCAAAACCCTTTTTTTTTTTGCATTTTTTATTTCTCCCTTTGCTTCTGTGCAAGAAAACAAAATAATAAAAACTAACAAAGCAACAAAAAACAAACACCCTCCAGATGTTTGACCATGTGGTGAAACTATTACAGCTGTTCCCGTTCTGATACCGGCGTCTGAAATACTTACAGACTGGGATGAAAATAAGGGTATCAGGATCTGCAAGAATTTACTTATATGCGATATCTGACACCATGTAGCTTTTATAAACATAATGCCCAATTTCCTTCACTACGTAGCTGAACATCTGGAGCCACGATAACCCTGCCCACGCCAGTTATTTAAGCTGTTTAAAATATTCAAAAGTTAATTGTTATGATTTGTACTAGGGGTGTGAAAAAAAAACGATTTGGTGACATATCGCGATTTTCGGCCGCCCAATATAATAATATCGATTTTTCAGCTCTTAATATTTATTTTTGAGGAAAATTGTTTAAAATTTAAATGTCCAAAAACTAGGGATGCACATGGTTAACCGTTTAACAGTAACTCTAACCGATTAATACTAACGGTCAATTTTGTTTTTAACCTGTTAAACCCTGACCCCCTTTTTTTAGCAAAACGCCTAAAATGACATACCCAAATTAAAATGATTGTAACTTCTAAACTGTTCTGTCCACATGGGCATTAAAGTGTTCCATAAAGAAGACACTCTGTAGTTTCTTATAAAACTGTCAGGACACTCTAGGTGATACAGAGACAGAGTAATGGAACTCTGAAGTCAGTAAAAAATTTAAAATTTTGTTCCGCCTGAAATAAAAAATGACTTTCAGGATGAATAATAGTCTGAATATTCATCTGAAATAGTAAATGACAGTATGAGGCTGTAGGCACACTATAACTGAACATGTGTTTCAAATTTGAAGAAGATAGCACAACATATGACCATTTTACAGTGGTCTTTTCATTAAAAAATCTAGGCGCAGCTCCAAAAAGGCCTTGGGATCCAAATGAACACATGGTAACCAAATGATATTCTGAGACAATAGGTACTTTTCCTTTACATTTTGGTATTTTTCATCATTTTGAGTTAAAATAGTCAAAATTTGCTATTTTAAATTTACAACTAGTTTTTGGTATTACCATAAACCACATACTAACATACATAACTAGGGATGTCCCGATCCCGATCCCCTGATCGGATCGGCCTTCGATCTTAAAAATTTAGGTGGATCGGATCGCCGATCAACCTTATTATAACACGCCGATCTTTTTTTCATTATTTTTTCCTCAAAAAGTGATCCTGATTAACACAAATTAATAAAAGTAATCATATTACACAAACAAAAAATATTTTTTAAACTATATACATTTAATAATTTGCACTGAAATGAGGTTTCCAGCAGCGCTGTCTTGTATCCACTTAAAAGTTTTAGACCGGCGGCGTCAGGCTAAACTTTAGCAAAAATTCAGCAGTGTGGCAGCGCTATAAAATTACAAAGACCGACGCTTCGACTGCGACTTGAAACGTGTGGAAGGCTGAGATATCATGATGGGTAAGTAAGAAGAAGTTTACAACACCGCCAATTTAATCAGACACTTAAAAAAGCACCAGCACCGATCACCGCAGCCGACGGAACCAGCTTTGGTGCCGTTGCTGCGGTCACTGTTCTGCCGACGGCACGGCTTCAGCAGAAACGCTTGTGAAACTTTTAAAGAAAAAGACAAACTCCCGAAAGACTTCGGAGAAAACAAAAAATCACCGAGCTAATGCGGAATGTACTGAGACGACCAGCCCTTTACAAGGCATTTAACCGGCTCATAATTACCTCGAGCCTCGTTCCGTCATTACATGAACGACAAAGGACACAAGGTGCGCGAACATGTGCAGGGTCTTGAATGAGTTAATTTTATGTTATTTTTATTCTGATGTGATTCATTGATTGCAAAGACTTCTGCTAGTATGCCTTAAACTGCTAGCCAAGTTCACCTGCTGCTATTTAAATGTTCTTTAGTACTGAGACTGTTGAACAGTCACTGTTCTGTAACTAAAGGTTTATAATAATTCTCCCAAACAAAAAAAAAAAGAAGAGTGTTTAAATAAGTTTGTTTATTTATGAGATGATAAAAGTATTAATCTCAGCTTGGATGCAGGCCTATTTATTAATGTACATAGGAATAAAATGCACAGCAAATTAAATCTGTTTGCCCACTCAAAAGAAGTGAAATCGGATCGGAAAAATCGGAAATCGCGATCATCAAAATTAAAGATCGGAAATCGGATCGGGACCCAAAAAACGTGATCGGGACATCCCTATACATAACTGGTAAAACCCCAATTCATAATAATTTGATGAACTACATATATATATGACACATGTGGAGCATATATACTTTTTAAATATATGTTACAGTTAAGGTTTTGAGGTTATGAGGGCTCAGTTGCATGAAGGTCAAGCAGGGAGGAGGCAGGAATATGTTCACTGTCTGAAGAGTCCTCAAAATCTTCTCCAGTGCCTCCTGGACACTAAAACGTGTTTTTGACTTACTTTAGCCATTTAACTGTGAAGTAAGTTATCTTATCTTACGCGAGTTTCTTGCTGCTTGCACCACTGAGCGCTCTGCGTAAATGCGCATAGGCAGGACTGGGAGGCGCACCGTTACGCGCAGGCATAAAACGGCTCAGATAGAGTCGAATTACACATGCAATACGTCATTGGAAAGGTTGATCTATGCTCTAAAAGGCGGAATGACGAACTAAGGTCCGCCTTGTAGCTGTCAATCAAATGCATTTCAAAAGAGTCACCGGAAATTCAACGAAGCCATCTTTGTTACGGGAGATGATTCCTCTGCTTGAAAAACTACGATCAGAATCAACAAAACGTTTTTACACTTCTAATATGTACTGAATTGCAAAAAAGTGCTTAGTTATAAGTAATAACATTTATTGACACTAAATCTCAAAAATGATCACGAGAATTCAACCGTACATGAAGAACCAAGCTGTTCAGGCTTGTTCTCAGCAACCAAAAATTGCTGGAGTGAGCATCTTTCTGTTTATAGACAAGCTAAGCCTCTGTCAACAACAGGGACCGGATTCAAACCGTTTCTCCGTGTTTTCTGGGACTTTTACCGACGAAAACCGGAAGTGCTGACTTTCACAAACTTTCGCTTTTATGTCTTTGGGCACCTCATGTGCAAGATTTATAAGAGATGGAAGAAAAAAGGTATTATCTTGCAAAGAGGAGACTCTGCAGAGTTCAATGATACCAACACAGCTATGACAGATGAAGTGATCGTTCTGTATGAGTCATTTTTAGACAAAAAATTATTACACAATGAGGACGCCGGCGTCCTCGTCGGGCGCAACAGGTCTACGTATTCAATCAACTCATGGGGGCGTGTCGACAGGTGCAACAGGCCTTGATTGGTCAATTCTACATGTGTAGAAAAAGCACGTCACGAAAAAATGAGGAAGTACCCACATCCGTACAATTCTGGTTCTCCACACTACAAAGACAGAACATATTCTAGTAATTCATGGAGGGAGATAGTGATGAATGTGGGTCTGGATACGGCCGAGACGGTGAGGAAGTGGAAAAACGCAAGAGGTAAATTTAGTAAGTTTAGCTAGTTCATGATTGTCGCTCTTGCGTTGTGGCGTGGAATAACATAGCGGAGGCTGCGCTAGTATAAATCAAAAGTGACGGCGACACATTGCCTAGAGAGTATACACAGGGAAGTGTCCGCATGCGTCCACGACAACGCGCGCAACATCGCAGCAGCCAACCCTGCCGGACTTATCGGTTAATGGTTATTAATCGTTAAAGAGCGTTGGTTAACGGTCATAAAAAAAATCCAAAATGTGCATCCCTACCAAAAACACTAATAATAAACAATAAATAGGTTGTTTTGAAGCAAACAGTTTTGACTCAATTTGTCCTCTGAATGATCAATATCATCTGATGAACATATACAGCAACTACATTTTTCATCTCTACTTTTAATTTTGATATGAACTGTGTAGAATATCGCAATATATCGTGATATTGTGATATCGTGATAATATAATATCATGACCCAAGTATCATGATACATATCGTATTGCGAGGTCCTTGCCAATACTCACCCCTAATATGTACGCCACATTTCTGAGTAACATATGAGATGATAATTCAGTTATAACATTATAGATGAATCAATATGGCCCGTTTAAGGCCTGTTTGACTGTTGACCTGAGTTTGATGACGATCGGATCACATTTAATGGAAAATTAATTTTAAAAAAAAAAAAAAATACTGTTAATTCCCGGGGTTCATATGTTCTGACCACTGGACATGGACTTTTCATGAAGGAGACTAGTTTTGATCCAAGGTTTGGATACTTTCTATGATTAAGACTGAACTCTCTGCAGCTTTCAGACTGTAGCATTTATCTAAAACTAGACGGTGTTGGTGTCAGACACCAGATCCCATCAGGAGGATCATTGGTGGGATGAAACCAGGTCTCCAAACCCAGCAGCTGGTTCAGACCAGACCAGACCTCACCATCATTCATCTCCACCTACCAGAGATCAGACAGACAGGTATTCTCGGACAGATGCTGCTGCTGGACTGTAAAGACCAGCGGGTGTCTGGGTTTTATTTCAGGCTCATTTAAAGCTCTCAGGGTAAACCTCGCCTCTGTGTCTGGTGCTTTTACCTGCTTCATCCTCCCATGTCGGAGCTCAGTCCTCCATATCGAGCATCTCACCGCCCACAGAGCTTCCTCCTCCGTCGATGCGGCCAAAGATGTAAAACAGATGTTGTATTTTTTTTTTTTTTCAATTTGTTTTTAAATCCCGATTTTAATTCCGAAATTGCAGTAATTAGGTGGGTGTTTGGCCAACACCGCGACAGCTGCTACACATCAGAAGCAGTTCACGGAGATGTAAAATCCGGACTCGCATTTTTGCGGCTTTTGTTGTCAAAGCAGACCGGTTTTATCCACGTTCAACGCGGGATAAACCGGTTTTCCTGAGTTTCTCCTCGTCTGGTCTGTAAACGGCTTCTTCTCCGGCGGTAAATGTAGCAGAATCACCAAATACCAGCGTCTAACGTTCAGAGGCGAAGTGATTACAGTTAGAAACTCATCTCGCTGTCGGAGCAGTCAAACAAGCGCTACTTCCGGTCGGGACTTTCACAATAAAAGCCACCAGCTAAAAAAAAAGCTAAAATAAATTAAAATTAAATACAGACTAACGCACTGTGTCCTGTGTTTGAATATATTCATAGATCTTGCATTTAAATATTAAGTAAAGAAAGAAAGTGTATCAGAAAAAATGGTGTACAGTGATCCCTTGTTTTTCGTGGTTAATGGGGACTGGCGCCGAATGTGTTTAAAATATGTTTAAAACCCACAAAAAAGTAGCGAGGTACTGCAGCGAAACGAGACAAAGGCTCAACTGTGGTCTTCACAGCCTCTGGTCTCTGAACCGTAGTAAACAAACTGCTGGTATTGTGCTATTTTTGGCTCGTAATTAGCAGGCTAACACGCTAACAACAACAAAACAAAAAGTCTGGTTTTCTCTGCATGGAACGGGAACTTTATTCTGGCACTGCAGGAACTTGTAACATCACACAGGTTGTATAGTTCGGCTTCTGTTGGTTAACAGAGAATGTAAATCTATACAAGCTGGGCTGCTGTTGATGATCACTACACTTTTCATCTAACCTCGTTTTCATTCTGCCGTCCCACAACATACACACTCCATTACCCATAAGAACTAGTTTACCTTCTTAAAGGGGCCAGGCTGGCTCACAACATTTCTTCACTGCGAGAGAAGGGGCACAACATCCTGTGATGTTTCCGCAATTTTTTATATTATATATTTCTGAAAAATCTGCGAATAACTAAAACCGCGAAATTATAGCGCGAATTGGCGAGGGATCACTGTAGTTGCAATGTGATACCAATACCAATGTCGGAAAATTATCGGTGTCAGTGAGAATTTACTTCTCTGCACATCAAACATGTTTCTGATATGATACTTGAATCACTATTTTCAATAAGATGCATTAAAATTTCAACATACAGTAAGTTATTTTAAACATAATTAGTATAGGGTTGGCCAATCCATCAAAGATGAATCAAAACCGTCATACAGATTTGACGTATTCTCACCCATGTTGATTATTTCAGTTATTTTAGATATTCAATTAATGATCATGAACAGATCATCTATGTGCATTTCCCTTCACTTTCTTTAAATATCACAACATTGTCGCAAGAATGTTGTCAGAGTTGAGTCATGTCAGTTTTTTATTAACTATAAAAGCCAGCACAAGAAATTTTACAATACTGCCCTGCAACCTCCTGTTTTGAGTTGTCTGGTGGACAGAGGTGGCTATATAGAATTATCTAGAATTGTGTCAGCAATATGGTGTTATTTTAGGCTGGAAAATCCCTGCAGGAAACCTGCAACATGCTCCCAGAGATGTTGCAATATCTAACACAAGCAAGCTTGATAATCATTTTACGAGCGATCACATGAAAAAGCAGAAAAGAGTTTATTAAGACAAAGAAAAGAGGGACATTTGAGCAGCAACAACACAGAGATTCAACAACAGTGTCTTCAGTCAGAGGATCTTCAGATCTGCTGGAACACAGACGCTGCAGGAGATCCTTCCAGAACACAGCTGGAACCTTCTACTATCAATCTGTGAGGAAACTAAAATAACAACTACTGCACTAATAATTTTCCTTCAGGGATCAATAAAGTATTTTTAAATTGAATTTAAATGAATTGAAACATGTTATTCTGTTATCATAATATAATATCAGGACGTCATGCCGTTTTAATTATTCCAAACGCACATTAACAGTTTTGAACAGTCAAACTTTTACTTTAAAAGCAGAGTAGAACAACTTCCGGTGGTGCGTCTGTCTAACTTGACCGACCTTTGTGTTCAGATCAGACACCCCCAGGAGCCAGTGGTGGGGTCAAAAGTGGACTCTTCTGAGAACACGCCCCCCTTCCAGGCGACGTCCAATAGAAAAGGCGGATCTTTCTAGTGGGCGTGTCCTGTCGAGACGGAAGCGCTTCTTATGGGCGCGTGCGGATGTGCGCGGTGGGTGGCGAAGATGAGAAATTGAGCTGAGGAAGGAGACACTCTGTCCCCTGCAACGATGCAAAGGGAATGTAAATAAGAGGTGGATTTATAGTGTACTTGCATTTTATTACATTATTGGGTTATGAACTAGTTTCTGCTTTTACGCTGCAACTTTTTTTTGTTTTTTTTTTTTTTTTTGTTAAGGCTACCTGTAGAAACAGGTGAAAACAAGACCTCTAATGATGTGAACTGGCCTTACTAAAACAGACACCAACTGTGTCTTGGTCAACTGGACACTGCAAATTATTGGTTCTTACCAAGAAAAAAACTTACATTTAGAAGCATTAGATATTTTTTCTTGTTTTAATAATTACTTTCTTATTTTAAGTCTTCAATTTAATCAGTATAATCTTATATCAAGTAAAACTTTACTTTTTTTGTCTCAAACAGGCAGGGAATCCTAAAATGAGACAATTAACACCTAAAATAAGATGTATTACGTTTTTCCTTCTCCTCATCAAAATAAATCTTGTTTTTAGATTCAAAAACAAACTATACCTTTCTTAAATCTAGAAACAAGTGTTCCTACAATCTTAATTTAAGAAATCTTACCAAGTGAAATTATTTTGTTGCATGGGCAGATTTTTTTCACTTGTTTTGAGAACCTTTTTCCTTAGTTTTAGTGTTTTTATCTTGTTTGAGGACCCCCTTTTTTGCTTTGTAGTACTATTTACTGCACATAAGTTAATTACAAATGTCATGTTGTCAAATCTTAGACAATTCATCAACCCCATTTTGGGGGTAAAATAAACGGCACGATAGGTTTGGTGGTTTATTTCTGTGAGCCTGATCAAACTGAGGAAGTTTTCACTTAATTTTTTTTTAAATGAAAACAGAAAAAATCTCTTTCATGATTCAACTCTAACGATGCTCCTGTATTTAGACGATATATTTACTCGTTACACTGATGGGTGCAGGAAGGCCGTTTTGTGACAGACATGTTTCATTTGCAGATATGGTTTCTCGTTTAAATGGCGACAGCTTGAGATAAAGTTTTAGTTTCAGTCCCAGTCAGATGAAATGCTGCGGGTCAGAGGACCCAAACTGATGCTGGGACGTCACCACCGGAAACTCTAACTATCCATCAGAACTCAAAGCTTCTCTGTTTTATTCAGTTTCACAGCGCTGAGCTCTGGTTCACTGTTTTGTGCATCAGATACACAAAAGCAACACAAGAAACGTCAAAGACACGAGCAGTTTATTTTCAGAATGTGTGCGTATTTGCAGCGAACTGGTGCCGTCCTCATTTCTGACTCCACAGTGTTCAGACACCATCCTGGTCAACTTGTTCCCCTTTAATTCCACTTTAAATCAGAACATAAAACAAAAGCCAAATAACTCGGTTTGGATGGTCACGGGATGGAAGACAATAAATGCCCCTGGCACACGTCTTAATCTGTGTTGTGTAGAAATAAAAAAAGTAACTCCACATGAAAACGTCACCTCTTTACAGGAGCATTAATCAGGTTGTACCTGAAAGCGTGAAAAGCAGAACCGTTAATGTAGCGGCAGGCCCTTTAATAATAAAAATGTGAAGTGTGGAGCCTTCAGACCGTCTACCTCTGAACTACCAGACTCAGGAGGAGCAGGTAGCTTCACAGGAAACACCCAACTGAATGTTGCATCATCACCTGTGATCAGGTCTGATATCTGCATGTGAACTTGAATAAGAGGAGGGAACTTTTCTAAGCTGTTCCTTAAAACCAGTGGTTTTCTGTTGCTCTATTTCAGTTTCGGACGGCTTACTTCATTAACTCATTAAATGCTCTGAATTCTGCGTCGATCTGGAAAACAGCTAACAGACCCATAAAGAGACAGCACTGTGTTTTCTGATCTGTTATTTTCATTGACATTAAAGTCTCTTGATACATCGACTGTGATTCTAAATGCAGCTTCCAAGTTTCTGATCGTCACTGAAAATCTCACTTAAGTACATAAATTAACGAGGTAATAGTTTCTCCTTGTGGCTCCAGTCAGAAGGACGTCAGTCCGACGAAGCCTTGATCTGCTTGACGTCTTTACTCTTGGGTGGGATGATCTCAACCTTGAACGGGCTGAAGAATCCTAAAACGGCTTTCGTGTCCTTCAAGTCCAGAGAGTATTCCTGCGCGATCTTTTCTGGCGTCCACGTCTGAGGCTGGTGGTGGTGACTGCCGAGGGCCTTGAGGGCTTCAGCGACTGTTAGCTTGCCTTTGGGAACGTCCGTCAACTCCGTCAGGCCGAACGTGCTCCCTGGAAAATTGTACCTGAGGGGCCTCCGCTCAACTTCTCTGCTCACAGCCGCCTCCTTAGATGCCTGAGGGAAGATCCAGCCACACAGAATGACTTCAGCATGTTTTAAAGGGTAAGTCAGCTTAAAACACATAAAACCATTAAGTCAGACTCATTTTCACTGAGGGCCAGATCAGCATCATGGTGGCCCTCAAAGGGCCAGATTGACAGCATGAATGTAACAAAATGCAATGTAAATCAAAATACTATATTTTAAAATATTGTTAAGTATATAGTTATATTGTTAAGTAATGAAATGCATGATGGGAGATGTAGTTTATTGTAAATATGCGCTTTAAAGCGGTGTAAGCTTATTTTAAGTCTTAAAATATTGGTTTAAAATTTAAGCCAATACTGCCCAAGCTCTCGAGGGCCACATGAAATGATGTGACGGGCCACATTTGGCCCACGGGCCTTGTGTTTGACACATGTACATTAAGAGATCTGAATTTGGGGAAAAAAAACATTAATTTCTGCTGTGTCTAAGGGAAGCTTGCAGAGTAAAAGGACATATATGGTTTCCAGAATCATAGTTACAGCAGCAGGAATCCCTTAATTAAATTGCTTTCTGAATTAATGTGAAAATAAACTGTGATCTGATCTTCCAAGTCACAATAAGAGGCAACTTAAACTGATGGCAGCTGATTATAACGGTGATTTCTTTATTGCACACATCCAGCAAACACTCACAGTGCTGTAGGAAAAAGTAAGTGAACCCACAGACGAATCATTTCAGAGATAATTTAATTAGTCAGCTGTTTGCACAGCTGGAGTCAAATGACTGAAATGAGTTTCAGATGTTTAGTTCTTTGGCCACTCGTCCTGGGAGTGGACATCCATTAACCGGTGGCACCAAAGACAACGCAGGATCCCAACAACGTAAAGAACCCGTGAGTGACGGACATAAATCCACCACAAAGTAGCTTCAGAACAAGAAAATCCACCTTGTGAAGAGAGTTAGGGCCACGGAGATGCTGTGGAGTGAACCGCTGTTCACGTCAGACATCCTACAAGTGTGTCTGAGCTGAAGCAGTTCTGCTGAGAGGGATGGTCAAGAAGAATAAAAAAAAGGAAAAAACATCCTCCTGGTTATTGTGCACGTTGCTGAAAAATAAGGTTGGACCAGCAGGGATTCACGGTTTCCACCAGCACTGAAAATGCTCCAACAGGTGTGTTCAATGACTTACTGTGACTTTGACCATCAGATCACATTTTATAGCAACCTATTTTATTTAAAAACAGCAACGAAACAATAAACCCCAAAGGGTTCACATAGTTTATCATCAATCTGTACCAAGATGAGGACAGTTTACTGACAGTTACCTGTCAGTGGTCCTGATGTCATAACTGATCAGCTAAATCCATTTGAAGATAGATTTTAAAATCACGCAGTTACTCACAGTTACACGCGTTCCTGTGTAAAAGTACTGTTGTTGTTGTTAATATGTGGTTATGTTAATAAATGTGGTTATGTTAATAAATGTGGGCTACCACTGGAGCTCCAGATAACCTTCAGGGAGCAAACACACTTGAAGTTCACGTCATAACCTCTCAGTGGATAAAACATCACCACCCGTCCCCTCACGCAGGACACCGCCGGTCCGGGGCTACCAGGCGGTGTCCCGGGGCTACCAGGCGGTGTCCCCGGGGCTACCAGGCGGTGTCCCGGGGCTACCAGGCGGTGTCCCCGGGGCTACCAGGCGGTGTCCCGGGGCTACCAGGCGGTTCCCCGGGGCTACCAGGCGGTGTCCCCGGGGCTACCAGGCGGTGTCCCCGGGGCTACCAGGCGGTGTCCCGGGGCTACAGGCGGGGCTACCAGGCGGTGTCCCGGGGCTACCAGGCGGTGTCCCCGGGGCTACCAGGCGGTGTCCCCGGGGCTACCAGGCGGTGTCCCGGGGCTACCAGGCGGTGTCCCGGGGCCACCAGCGGGCTCTGACCTCTGCTGCCGGGTCTTTGGACTCCACGTAGACGGACCGGAGGAGGCCCAGCAGCGGCTCGTCCTTCTGCTTCACGGACTCCGCCACTGGAACACAGAAGAAAACAAACAACCCCGCAGTGATATCAGTAAGCCGTCTAGAAGCTTCGGAGGTCAGCCTCCACTGACCCCCAACACCGCAGCTGCCCGGTTACCGGAGCGCCCGGACTCTCACCTTTGGTGCTGGCGGAGGGGGTGGACCCGTCGGCGACGTGCCGGGGCGCCGCGGTCGGCTTCTCCTTGGAAATCTCTCGAAACGCCCGATTTTCTAAGTTGAAGTTCTGTATCATCCTGCCGACGCGAGCACCCATGTTGAATAAGTACCGGTCCCCGCTGTCAATAAAGTTTATTCAAACTGTCTACGGCGAGAGAGGAAGTCCTTTAAACACCTGGAAGCGAAAAAAGCAAATCAACACCGCCATCTGGTGGCTGGAGGACTTATTTTACCCTCTAAGCGGTATTACGAAATTACAGTTGTTGCAAAACTAAAATACCTCAAATGTTTGAGGCTATAAATGAGCACAGACGAGAATGATTAAACGAACAATACAATGTGGTAATGAAAATGGGCGACCACAATCAATTTATCAAATCTTTAATTTGTATTTCCATGCTTCTATAACTCTTTGGGCCAATTGTACAGTATAGCCTTTCATAAATGGTGTTTTATGTAGTTTTTACTATCTAAAAGAGATCTTAATCCAGGCTTAACTGGTCTCAGTATGTTGTTTTCGATCTGAACCTGGTCTAAGGTGGTCTGGTTGTCAATAAAAATAAAGGCCCTTTTTCACAAAGAGGTTTCACTTTTAACAAATTGTTTTATGTAGTCTTTATTCTCGGAGATAATTGAATCCAGGTTTTTGGCGGTTTAAATTTATGGTTTCTGGTTGGTACCTGATCTAATTCTGTAAAAAGCAGGGGGATGGCCTTTTTGCCTTTTTACAAATAAAAAAATAATTTTTATTTTATTTTTAAGCTTCATATTTAGCTTCATTGGTGTCTTGTATACTCTTCTTGCCTGTCATCCAGACCACCAGCCAGTCCAGGCAGCTGGTTGGCCTCCCTGAGTCTGGTTCTGGTTCTGCTGGAGGTTTGTTTTTAGCTGTTAACCAGGTTTTTCTTCTCCACTGTCGCTAGCTCAGGTTGGAGGACCGAATCAAAGTGAGGATTTGATGCAACCTGCTGGGTGGAGGGTATTTTTATGAACTGGCATTACATACATTTTGAATTTTTGAACTCAGCTGAACTGGAATTAATTGGATTATGAAATACCTCGAACTGGACTGCACTGGAATGCAATTTGGACTTAAATGGATCATATTTAACTTTCTTCAGATGATTGTGTAGTGAAGTGTAAGTAAAAGTGAAGTGAACAGAGTCGGGTGAGGACGGTTCAGGCTGCTCCTCCAGACTCCACCCCTGCAGGTCAGTACTGATCACCCACATGATCGTTAAAGTCCCCCTCACAGAACAACAGAAACCCCAGCAGGTACACCTGCCAGCGTCCCGACCAGAAACTGGAATCAAGACTAAATGTGAGCTTCTGGTCATCCTGAGTCCTGATGCCCACATCCTCCAGCAGATGGCAGCATTTGATCTTCTGTTCACGTCAACATGAATCTGCAGGATTCTTGATGAGATTCGAGCTTCATCAGAGCAGTTTAACACACAGACACATGCTGGTGAAGCACAGTTAACAGATGTTAACAAGGCAGAAGCCCATCTTCATCAGAGGGAGACCTTGGATCACACCTGGAACTGTTTATCTGCTCAAAGGAAGTAAAACAAGGGCCGCCCAGTCATGTTTCTAGGTAACATCAGAGCTGTGCGCTCTTCATGGCTGGTGGTGCCTCTGCGTGGGAGGACATCCGGTGACTGTTCAGTCTTCATACAGTGATATTCTCCATGTACAGGCAGACGGGGTTACATTAGTGCAGCTACACCACAACCCCACGTCAGGAAGAGCTGGGATACGAAAAAAAAAAAATGTTGGTGTGCCATCCTGTGTTAACGCTGCCATCACAGGATCACAGGAAATGAGCTTCGCCAAGAACAACGATGTCCTGTAAAGGACAGGCTTTTGAACTTGTAACAGTCTGAGTTGTCCCGTTTGGCTTTGGTTTGTAGCAGAGACCCTCCATTTCTTCCCTTTCAGCCTTTAAGGAACATTGGTTTTGAACATTTTGATGACTTTTATCATGCATTTATTGACGAAGTGGAGATCTGACCTTTCATGAACCCTGCTTTTATACCAAACCATCAAGACACTGTTACTATTGTGCGATGCTGCCTCTATACGTGTTGCAGGTAAAGAATAAAAGAAAGATAAAATCTCAACTGTTCATCTCGTCTGCAGAGCAATGAAGGTCAAAAAAAGTAAAGAATTGCAGTGCTTTTTTTATTACCATTTTTTTAACATGGTCCCAGCTTTTTCTAATGTGTCGTGCTACCCGTTGACTTTCCAGAAGGTATCGTGCTATAAAGCTGCCAAACATGTCAGCGTTCACACACGAGCACCAGCTTTCTTCTGGCACCACCAACCGTCTGCTTTGTTGGAGCTTTCAGGGACTTGGCAGCAGGACGCTGAGCCCAAATGCAACTTACAAGCTTTCACGTCAGCGCCCGGGACAGCTTTGGAAACCTACAGCCGCCTGTAGACGACGTGGAAGCTCGTGAGTTACGAGGGTTAGGGGTTAGGGTTAAGTGTTAACGTCCATCTGAAGTGTCAGATCTACCCTCCTCCACAGCAGCTTCACTGACCAGGAGCAGGTCCGGGTTTCATTCCCGGCTGCTCACTGGAACGAACCCGTCTGCTCTCTGACCGTCTTACGGTCTGCTGGACCTGCGGGGTTTCAGATTTAACGAAATACGCCGAGCACCGATCAGACACGACACACGAAGGATGCACGTATATGCACGTTGTACTTTATTTATAAACTGTAATAAAAGAGACCAAAAATATAGATCTTGCTTTAACATATATACAGTTAAAAATGTCACTTGTGACCCTTGAAGAGCAGGTGATGGTGTTATAATGGCTGAGTGTGAGGAGCTATCCAGGGAGGACGGCTGAGCAGCTCTGAAGCTCCACAGAAGCTCCACAGAAGCTTCAGACAGAAGCTCCACAGAAGCTTCAGACAGAAGCTCCGGACAGATGTGGATCTCAGCTGCTCATCATCTCCTTCGTGGAATCAGATGAACAAACGCCTGCTTGGCAGATCTTCGACAAAATCAAGGCCACTGTCGCAAAAAAAACCCCAAAACTGTTCAAGAGATTTCAAGAATGCGGTGGTATTACAAGAGGAAGGGTCACGATCTCAACGGATCTCTATGCTGGTACCCCTGGTACCCCTGGACCAGTTGTGATTCTGGGCTGCATCGGTCTGAGACAGAGAGGGGTGGAGAAAAGAATCTGAATACTTTATCATCAATCCCCTGCGATATCGAGAATACGAACATTAAAGGAAAACTAGAACGGCCAAACGCAGCGGCCATCAGGGTCCACACATCTGTAACAGATGTGCCCACCAGTGAAGGACCTCAACAGCACTTCCTGTGGACCAAGTTCTGACCAAATTTGACAAACATCAAAGAAAAAAAAGGAAACGTCGAGTTGGGTTTCGTTTCATCAACATTTGTCTGAAGATGATGAACTTAACTGCAACTGGAGGAAAGAGTTTAGAGGAGTTTAGAGGAGTCTGCTTTCCCTTTTTCATCAAACTGTAGCTGCAAGATACACTGAGGAAATAGATGTGTGCCTGTAAGAGGTGGTAAGTCGTTTTGCCCAACCTTCGATGCCCACCGTACGAGTAAAAACTAGGGATGCAACGGTACTCAGTAAAATACAGTACGGTTCGGTACGACATCCACGGGACAATACGCTCTTATATATGTTCTAATAATTTTTTCTTTGGACTTTATTGTTATATGGGCGTGCATGTGTGCCTTTTAGGCAACAGGCCCACCTCCGCATGTCAATGTCGAATCGCCTCCGCTCCCTCAGTAACCAACCTATCACACTTTGGCCGGCTGGCTGCAACTCACAGATGCGGGAAATGAAAGAAAACAAGCAGGCATGGCCAGCGGTAGCGAAGTCGAGAGAACGCTGTTCCAAGAAGCACCAGGTTTATTTAAATCGCCGGTGTGGGATCATTTTGGTTTTGCTATTGAGCACCAACGATGGAGTGGAAACAGTTATCAAAAACGTAACAGTCTGTAAACGCTGCTTGCGACGTGTCCCGTACTCAAATGGAAACACGAGCAATATGGGCAAGCATCTCCAGCGTTACCATCGTGATATTACACTTTCTCAACACAGGACAGTCGAACAATCCGGACAGGTAACGGCAGCTAAACAACAACTGTTGATTATATTGACTGGACCTTTGTGAATGTAACCAGACCATTTTTGTGGGAATATTTTTGATCGGACAACTTCTATAAGGCTTCATTGGTTAGTTGCGTCAATTTTGTAACTGTTTGTTTGTTTGTTTGTGGTGTGACATAGGCATTGATTGTACCTGCTGTTATGATTATACCCTGTAATGGTTTGCATCAATTGAATCACAAGAATCTTAGCTTTCCAAAGATATGTCGCATGACTACCTCACATAACACATGAGCTGTGTAGATTATGGTTTAGTTTTGTAAATTACGGAAATTACGTCCGTCGGAATGGTAACGGGTTAATGCACAAAACACATATCGAAACCGTACCGAATCCGTACCAAAACCGTGACACAAAAACCGCGGTACGGACCGTACCGTGGGCCACCTGTACCGTTGCACCCCTAGTAAAAATATAGGTTTGATAATTATAGCGCCCCCTACTGGCCACTGAGTTGCAGATTGTGTTACATTCTTCCACAAGCTGCAACACAAAAAACTGTCACGAACAATGATTGTAAATACTGGCTTCTGACATTTGATTGACAGCCAGAAAGGTCAGTCCATCTGGCACTTTAGACACAAACCAAAGCTGAAGCCACGTGCATGTGCACGTGCACCAAGTTTCAGATTCTCAGCTGGTTTCTGACATCTACGAGAGATTTTTAACTCTCCTTTATCAGGAAAAGACTGTCGTAACGACTGTCAGGACCAATTTTAATTAACTTTGCATCATAATGTCACATGATACAGCCCAAAGAAAATATTTGGGCCACGCCCACATGACTATGGGTCACGCCCACGACTGATTGACAGACAACTCTGAAATGGATTGTCCAATCAAAATTCTTTTAAGAACCCTCAGTAGATGAAATCTTCGTCAGAAAAGTCTCACACTCTGTTTCACAGCACCACCTAGTGGGTTTCTGTGGTAATTACAATCCACGAATCATCAATGTGGCAGGTTTGGTGTCTGGACGATATTTAGTTTCTGCAACTCACTTTCAGAACAGCAAAATGGGAGAAATAAATCCTGAAAAACCCACATCAGTTCCAGCAGCTTTGCTGCTTGTTCACACGTACGTAGTCTTACAAGTTCCACATTAGGGATGTGAAAAAAATCGATTTGGCAATATATCGGGATTTTTGGCCGCCCAATATAATATCGATTTTTCAGCTCCTAATATTGATTTTTTTTTTTCAAAAACACTAATAATAAACAATAAATAGGTTGTTTTGAAGCAAATAGTTTTGACTCAATTTGTCCAATTTGTGAATAATCAATATCATCTCATGAACATATACAGCAACTTGATTTTTCATTTCTACTTTTAATTTTGATATTAAATGGGTAGAATATTGCAATATATCATGATATCGCGATATTGTGATAATATCGTAACGTGACCCTAGTATGATGATACATATCGTATTGCGAGGTCCTTGCCAATACTCACCCCTATTCCACATAGAAAAAAAAATCTAAATATCACTAAAACGTCACACCGTCACGAACTTCAAGATAAAGAATAAAATCCCTTTTTTGAAAATGGAGTTTATAATATCACGTATACGTATCACGTATCACGTCATTTTTGAGGCAAAAAGTAATAATTTAAGTCGAGAATTCTGGTTTTAGTACTGAGAGAGTAAAAGTTGCAAACTACTTGGGAGCCAAAGTGGTAAACTAACACAACAAATTAAAATTTTTATCACCGTACAGAAATTTCACTTGCAGTATCCTGTAACAGAGATCCTGACATGAGGCTCAAAGTCCTGACTTTCAGGAGAATAAATGTCATTTCAGAAAATATAACTCACTATATGGAGAGGATTAAAAAAATCACCTTGTAATGTAGCAAAAAAAGAGAATATTATGATGTTCAGCCATAATAACAGGAAAGAGAAGTCTAATTACAGGGAGACTGGATGGCACATTATTTTCTATTATTATTACTTGAAAAACTTGAGCACAAACTCAACACCACTGTAATGTGAACCACAGATGTTCACACTACCAGGATGAGGTGACCTACAGGTTTTCTTTTTGGACGTTTCAGGTTTCGATCGTGTCCCTTCGGTTTTCTGTCCACCAACGTGAGAGCACAAGCAGAACTCAGCTCAACAGTGACGGAGCGGCAGAAATCACGCTTCTGCTCTGACAGACATCCTCTGGAGCTGCACGCCACTGCGATTACTGAACCGTTTATACGCCACCTCGATCAAACCCAACGCTCCAGTTAGATCTGGTCGATCTGCGACCCCGGCGCCGACAGTGGTCGCAAGCTGTGCTGAGTAACCGAAAGAACGAGCTCACGGGTACAAGACGCTTCCTCTGGTACGGTGGCAAAACCGTCCCCTGGAGATGGAGCGAGATTTTGATTCACCTGGGAGTCGCTGCTCCTCCCTGTCGAGGTCAGCCGGTTGAGGCATGTTAGGCATCTGACCAGGACGTCAACCCTAACCCTAACCCGTCCTGGTTCCCTACCTGGGGAGTTGCCTGTTCAACTGAGGCAAACCCAGGACCTTTCAGTCTGGGCACTGATCTGCAACTGTTACAGTTCTGGTGTTGCTCTTTTTAACATCCACATCTGCCAGCGCAAGCTGCTTTCTGGTGTAAGTAAATAACCAAATATATGACATGACTTTACTCAGATTTTCCTTGTAAAGTCCTAAACATCATTCTCACATTACCTCAGTATATTGCAGCTTATTTCCCCCCGAAATCTCAAAAAACACAAACAGTTTTGGAACAGTGGCCCCCTGAAGTCTCGCTGCCAGACGCCCGTCTCGGGTGTAAAGTGCGCTCGATTTCGCCGAGGACGCATCGCGTGATGCTAGCACTGCGTGTGAGAGCAGGAGGAGTAGAGGTACAGCAGGAGGATGAAGCAGTCGATCAGGAGGATGGTGTAGAAGCAGCGCTGCGTCTGCAGGCTCCGCCCCCTCTGGAAGCGGGTGAGCAGCACGGCCAGCAGCAAGAAGAAGGTGGCGGTGTTCAGGAGGAGGAATAATCGGATGTAGGAGGCCGTGTTGGAGAGACCGTCGCTGCCCGCCGTGGCCACCATGTGGACCTCCTTGAACTTGCGGCCCTTGACGAAGCCCCCCTTTCTGTTCTTGCGGCCTTCCACGTAATCCACAAAGGCCCTCGAGTCTCCGCCCCCTTCCTCCCGGCTATCCTCATACGTGCGCTTCGAAGTCCTCTGTCTCTCCTTCTTCTCATTGACCTCAATCTGTGCAAAAATGTCGGGCATGTTCTCGGTGAGCTTCTCCCCGAGGCTCAGCTTCTTCGCCCCTTTGCCTCTGCTCTGTTTCCTGGACATGGCGAACATCTTCTCGATGACCTCCTCCGTCTTCTTCTTGTCGGAGAACTGCAGGAGGCGCTCCGCTGTCTTGCGGAAGCTGGCGGTGTTGAGGACCCGCCCCAGGATGTGCCTCTCCATCTGCTGGAAGACGGGCTTGACGTGCTGGAGGTTGTCCTCCACCACGTTGACGTACTCCTCCACTTCTTCGGGCGAGCCGTCCACCACAGCCGCCGCCCTCTCAAATACAATCTTCTTCCGGTCCGCCAGCACCATGGCAAACAGGGGCTTGCTCACCGCCTCGCCAGTCAGCAGGTAGATGGTGTAGGTGTGGTCCTTGGTGGCGAGGTAAATATCCACTCTCTGGTCATCCCCGCGTAAGCTGAAGCTCTGCACTTCTACATCTGGTCCGAAGAAAATGTAGGCCATCCTGGTATGGGGGTACCTCAATGGCATGGTGACGTTCACGTAGTTAGAGCCGTTATATGGGTAACCTCGAGGGTAATTCCAGTAACCCACCACCCCCTTGTTGCTGTTGCTCGTGTCGTCCATCCAGAACATCTTGTATCTGTCCTCCCCATGTGACACGAACGCTCCGTGGACACGGTCAACTTTTATACTCTGGAATGGCAGTTCCGTGTTGTGAAAGAAGGCACTCATGGCCCTGGCCGGGCTGTCCGGGTCCAGGTGGACATGGTCCACCAGGAGCAGGAGCTGTGGGTGGAGGAGGAGCAGGTTCCTCTGGAAGTTCCTGATCTTCAGCTCCGGACTGTACGCAGAGCTCCCCTCACCTCGGATGAAGACCATTCCCTCCCTCTTCACGGCAGCTTCGACCCGTCCCTGGGCATCGGCTGCAGGGCCCACCTTGTACTTCAGCCACTTGGAGTCACAGGCCTCCGTCACCTGTCCAGCCCACGGCTTGAAGCAACTCCCTGAGCGGGCCGGACTGAACAGCACCGCGTTGTTCAGCAGGGTGTACTTGGGTCCATACAGCGCCTCCGTGATGAACGGGACGCCGTTGGGCGCGAAAGTGAAGGTGTTCTGATCAGGGTGCTCGTGACCGGCGTTGAAGTTCTTCCACCCCTTGATCCATTCTTTGTACTTGTTCTTGTGAACGATGTCGAAGATGGCGCGCCCCCCTAGTTTGCCAGACTTGAAGGAGAGGAAGGAGCGGTTGGTGTCCGCGGGCAATGGCGCCGCCGTACGTGACCACGCCCCAGTCCTCGAAGTAGTGGAGCTGAGGCGTTCCGAAGTCTGCCGGTGGTTTTGGGATCAGGCCTGGGTCATACCTATAACAAGAAACAGACATCAGATGGAGAAAACACTGGAATAAACCAACGACCAACACCACACCTGCTTACCCCAACAACTTCTTGGGATGTTTTGTTGGGATGTTTCTTGGGATCTTTTTTTTAACCCATGATATTAAACATTTGAAATAAGATCTGGCTGCAATTTTAAAAGCCGATTCCAGTCTCTGATTTTCTTAAATTTCTAAACTGCTGATACTGACGGGAAGCTGGTTTGGTGATCATGAAATCATCTTTTTGAAGAAACTGCATGTTCTAAACAGGGTCATGAGAAAAGTGTCACATATTTCATTATCTAAATGTCTACAGTCATGGTCCAAAAGTTTTGAGAATGACACTGTGGTGTCTGAACAATATGATAGTTACATGATATTTACCTTTTATAAGTTCAACTAGACCCTTTCTTAGTTTTAAGGCCTCTGCAGAAGTTCATTGAGTTTAAGAGCATTCTGTAGAGTCAGCGGGTTCATATTGGTGTGTGACTACTAGTCCACATCCTGTCTTTTTCAGCAAAAGTACAGTTCAGGGCCAAAAAGAGACAAGAAATGAGAATCTGTCTTAGAGAGTTTCTGATTGATTCCAACTGTAAACTTAAGATGGTACTGTTTATGTTTAAAGAAGATAAGCAAGTAAGGAGTGAATATGAAATGGTCTCATTAAAATTGACTGATTACATCTGTGAAACTGAAGCTTGGAAAAGGCGTTACACAGAGGCTATAAAGAGCCTGCGTATTTCTTTGTTCTTCGATCTTTTCCTCATCAGCTCCGGAGAAGTCCCAGACTGCTGCAGAAGTCTGTCATTTATGCCTTCTTTTTTCTGTAAATAAATATCTTTTTTGCATTTAAAAAGTTGGCCTGGAGCAGTTTTTTTCTGAACCCATTTGACACATTCAGAGCGCCGCAGCGAGGCCGGACAGGGAAGAGGGAAAGAGAAAAGTCATCCTATTGTCGCCAGGAGATCTCCAATCTTCTTCTGGCAACAAAAACTACAACACCAATACTACATTTTCACAAATCTGCTGCTTCAGAGTTTTTATATGTTTTTTTTCAGGTGTTTTTATGTTATAATGAAATACAATTAGAAGCATGTCATCAGTTTCCAAAGCTTTTACTTGAGAATTACACATAATTCATGCAATAAGTCAATATTTGCAGTTCTGACCCTTCTTTTTTAAGACCTCTGCAATTCTCCCTGGCAGGGTGTTAATCAACTTCTGGACCAAATCCTGACTGATGGCAGTCCGTTCTTGCATAATCAATACTTGGAGTTTGTCAGAATTTGTGGGTTTTTGATTTTCCACCCACCTCTTGAGGATTGACCACAAGTTCTCAATGGGATTAAGATCCGGGGAGTTTCTGAGCCATTTTGTTATGACTTTTGCTTTATGGCGAGGTGCTCCATCATGCTGGAAAAGGCATTCTTCATCACCAAACTGTCCTTGGATGGTTGGGAGAAGTTGCTCTCGGAGGAGGTTCTGGTACCATTTCTTATTCATGGCTGTGATTTTAGGCAAGTTTGTGAGAGATCCCACTCCCTTGACTGAAGACCAACCCCACACATGAATGGTCTCTGGATACTTCACTGTTGGCATGAGGGAGGGTAGCACTCACCTCGTCTTCTCCAAACAGGCCTTCTTCTAGATGCCCCAAACAATCGGAAAAGGGATTGATCAGAGAAAATGACTTTACCCCAGTCCTCAGCAGTCCAGTCCCTGTACCTTCTGCAGAATACCAGTCTGTCCCTGATAGTTTTACTGGAGAGAAGTGGCTTCTTTGTTGCCCTCCTTGACACCAGGCCTTCCTCCAAAAGTCTTCGCCTCACTGTGCGTTTAGATGCCCTCACACCTGCCTGCTGCCATTCCTGAGCAAGTTCTGCACTGGTGGCGGCCCGATCCCACAGCTGAAACACCTTCAGGAGACGGTCCTGGCGCTTGCTGGACTTGGTGCCCAAGAGCAACTTCTCATAACCATCTAAGGGCAGTTTGGTGATGAAGAATGCCTTTTCCAGCATGATGGAGCACCTCGCCATAAAGCAAAAGTCATAACAAAATGGCTCAGGGAACAAAACATTAAGATTTTGGGCCCTTGGCCAGGAAACTCCCCGGATCTTAATTGAATTGAGAACTTGTGGTCAATCCTCAAGAGGCGGGTGGACAATCAAAAACCCACAAATTCTGACAAACTTCAAGCATTGATTATGCAGGAATGGACTGCCATCAGTCAGGATTTGGTCCAGAAGTTGATTAACAGCATGCCAGGGAGAATTGCAGAGGTCTTGAAAAAGAAGGGTCAGCACTGCAAATATTGACTTATTGCATGAATTATGTGTAATTCTCAATAAAAGCTTTGGAAACTGATGAAATGCTTTCATTATAACATTAGAAACACCTGACAAAAACAAATAAAAACTCTGAAGCAGCAGCCTTTGTGAAAATGTAATATTGGTGTCATTCTCAAAACTTTTGGCCATGACTGTAAGTGTGAGTCAACTATAGAGGGAATGACCGGTCCTCCGCTGGTCCTCCACCGAGCATCAAAATCATTTTTTCTCCTTTAGGAATTGATGGAGGTTTATTTTTGGTTTTTCTGTACATTATTCCCACATCCCTTATTCAAATGGAACACTTTATTCACAAATGACATGAAAGAAGACCCACAAAGTAACTCCTATTTGGGACCAGTCAACATCTGTGTCCCATCCTGTGCTGAATGAACTTGTGGGAGGATTTTAAAAATCGCTTCCGGCGTCTGAGCTGACCGCCACGTCCACCCCGTCCTGTGTACTCCTGGTTTTACAACCCATCCTGGTAGATCTGGTCACAACCGGACAGCTCTAAGCGCATCTATTCACACAAGGCACTAACATGCTTCTCCAAATCGCTGTAGTTTTTTTTAACCTGTGGGGGGCAGCGGTGGACCAAACTGGGTCTGGATGTCCAGGATAAAAAAGAACACCCTGACTGTGTGCTGAATTTTCATTTCTAGCTTCCAACGTGCCCCAGGATGCAGTGCGTTTCCACTGCTAGAAGAACGTGGCCACATGTGGACGCCTACGAGGGTCCGAGTGATCTGATCTGAGCGCATCCTCCACTGCAGGGGGCCAACCCTGGTCCTCAAGAGCCGCAAACCTGCATGTCTTCGATGTTTCTCTGCTTCAGCGCACCCGATTCACACGGATGGGTGGTTAACAGACCTGTGCAGACATGGATGACCAGCTGATGGTGATCCATTCACTTGAATCAGCTGCGCTGAAGCAGGGAAACATCTGAGACTCATCTATGACTCATCTGAGGCTCTCAAGGACCAGGGCTGGCCACCCAGCGCCTCCTGGAGGTGTTTGCAACAGGCGTTTCATCCCAAAACAATGTTGCATCGATTACCTGGATGGTGACTCAGCGTTTAGCAATGTCAAAAGCTCTCGATTCGATCTGATTAAGGATCTAGTGATCAATATGAGATGATATCATATATTTATATATATTTATATTTATATGAAAAATGATCTGTTACTTAAATACATTAGACTTCAAACCCTAACCCTAGACTTCCAAGGGGCACCTGATAACATGTATTGATGACGATTACGTGCACTGATGTGTCATTTTTTCCCTTTTTAGCCAGATATAAAGCCATGACCTCAGCATCAGATCAGATGACGTTCAATATTTTCATTTTGTATCGACACTATTGGATCGTTTATCATCAAACTGATGCATCAGTAGAGTGATGGATCGTCACACCCCAAGTTAACAACTGTACTTACAGCCGTCGTGACTGGACCCTCAGAGTAAACCATAAATCCAGGAGTTAACCAGGGGTGAGTATTGGCAAGGACCTCGCAATACGATATGTATCATGATACTTGGGTCACGATACGATATTATCACGATATCGCGATATTCTACCCAGTTAATATCAGAATTAAAAGTAGAGATGAAAAATCTATTTGCTGTATATGTTCATCAGATGATATTGATCATTCAGAGGACAAATTGAGTCAAAACTATTTGCTTCAAAACAACCTATTTATTGCTTATTATTAGTGTTTTTTGCACATTTAGGTATTTTCCTAAAAAATAGGTATTAGGAGCTGAAAAATCGATATTATATTGGGCGGCCGAAAATCGTGATATATTGCCAAATCAATTTTTTTCACACCCCTAGAGTTAACAGGGCCTTATTCAGGGGCTCTTAAATGGATAACTCAACCTTTTTTAAATGCAGTTGTTTAAAGTACGAATGAGTAGTTTTCAGTTTGCAGAGTCAGGGAAGCTCGGCCTCTAACAAGTCTTCAAGCCCTGGTTTATGTAAAGGTAGTACGCCTAAAAGACAACAATCATTGCTGTCGTCCAACCACACGAGTGAAAGCAAACCTGAAAGCAAACCTTGGCAGGTCTTAATATCTGCAAAAGATATCGGAGAAGCACAGATGAACAGAACGAAGACAGGAATGTTAGGAACGCTGCTGATGAGAAGCAGATGTGGGACGGTTTGTTGTGATGAGATCAAGTTCAGCGGCTCACCAGATGAACTCTGTGTGGAGCGTGCACCATCGCTGGCCCTTCCCGGCCTGGCCTGGCCCTTCTGTCACCCTGTTCTGATGAATCAGATCCGCCAGCCAGTTTCCACTGCCGTTACGCAACACGTAGCGATCCAAGAAGACCAGCTGGCTTTCCGGGCCATAGAACCAGTTGTAGTTGGAGTCGGCGATGGCAACGGTCCGCTGAAACCCTGGCGAGACGGTGAAGACAGAGTCAGGACAAGTTCAGAGGTGCGAGCCGAGCAGGAATAATTCCTAAATCATGTGTGTACAGAAAAAAAACAACCTAAAAACCCACAGATTTAAACAGCATGTGGCTCCTTTGAAAGTCACAGCACTGAGCCACACAGGACTTTGGTCACAAGTGCAAATTGCTAAAACTGTTCTGTAGTCTGTAATTATGTGAGGAAACCTTGTTTCCCGGCGTAGAGAGGGTTTTTTAGAAAGCAGTTACAGGATATAATCAGTCATTTGTTAAATGAAAGCACTCCTGAACACAAAGAGCCAGTCAGAGACCTTCAGAACTCTGGTAATTTCAAGATACCTGAAGGTCCCACAATCATCAAACAGCAGGGTGCTAACAAGTCCATGTCGCTGCTCTGGAAGGAGACAACGTCAGTGTCCAGGACAGTATGAAATGTGCAAACAAACCCCAGAACTCCAACAAAGGATGAAACCAGGAAACCATCATCCATATGATGCTTAGCGGGACATGAGACTTTTATTTCTGGATGCACGTCTTTCTGCCTCGTGAGAGTAAAACTTATCTGTTTGATCGCTGTCATAATGGTGCTGGCTAGGGGTGAGTATTGGCAAGGACCTCGCAATACGATATGTATCATGATACCTGGGCCACGGTACGATATTATCACGGTATCGCGATATATTGCGATATTTAACGCAGTTAATATCAAAATTAAAAGTAGAGATGAAAAATCAAGTTGCTGTATATGTTCATCAGATGATATTGATAATTCAGACAAACTGAGTCAAAACTATTTGCTTCAAAACAACCTATTTATTGTTTATTATTAATGTTTTTGCACATTTAAGTGACCATTACAACATACTGACAGGATTGTAAAAAAAATCGATATTAGAAGCTGAAAAATCGATATTAGGAGCTGAAAAATCCCTAGCCAGCACACCCCTAGTGTTGGCTGTCCTAAAACGCATTAAAAGTCACCAGATGGTGTCATGTTCTAATCTGCACGATTGGTCTTGTGTACGTAATTGTAACGGACGCTGCAGGAGAGAGGAATGACGTCATGGCAGAGAGAAAATGATGTCACAGAGGTGAGGACAGGGCCGGCTCTTGGCATAGGCGATATAGGCGGCCGCCTAGGGCGCCATCTGCTGGGGGGGGCGCCGCCACGCCGCCAGTCCCCCTTGGCCTTGAGAGAAAATAATAATAAAATAATAATTTTCTGTAAACTTGTAGTCTTTAGTTAAAAGACAAGTTTAGCTGAAAGTAACTGTTGTTACCGTTGATTTTTTCCGTTGTTCAAATACTCAAATAAAACTGTCGTGATTGCTCAGTTGGTTGTTGTCATTGAATTGCGGTGGGCTTGGGGGGGTGTAATCTCGCCTAGGGCACCAAATTGGGTAGAGCCGGCTCTGGGTGAGGAAGTGACTGAGTCGAATGCAGCCATTGATTTTAGATAAAGGAAACCAGCTGGCAGTCTGGACCAAGGTTATTATCGTTAACGAAAACGAATGAAATAACGAAAACTAGAACTGAAAATACATTGTTTATTTATTATTTATTACTTATTTAAACTTAATTCTTTTTTTTTTCTCCTGTTTCTTCTTAAAAGAAAGCGTTTGCCCTGTGGGTACAATAACAAATTTTACTGCGCAATGTACAAAGTATAATTGTGTATGTAACAAATAAAGATCTTGAATCTTGAATCTTGAATCTTGAATCTACATTTTCGTTGACTGAAATAAAATAAAAACGAGAGTTTTTTTTAAAAAACGAGGACTTACTGAAACTGTATTATGTGTTTATAAAACGAATTAAAATTAACTATAATAATATCAAGTACATCCTTCGTTTTCGTGTTTGTAATTTTTTTTCCTCATAAACGTTTGAAATCTATTAACATCGCTCCGCCGTACAACAACAACCGAAAAAAAAAAAAAAAGTGATCAGCAGTGATGGATGCGGCAAAAGTTGGGAGAAAGCGGCACAGTCCTATTTGGGATTTCTTTGACTATGACTGGGTTAATGATAAAAATAGGTGCCTTGTTGTAGAAGCAGGTGATACAATGTGTGGAATACTTCTCAAGGGGAAAAAACCCACGAATATGAAAGTCCATTTGAAAAGCTCGCACAAGAAGGCTAACCAAGAGTACCTGGATAAGCTAGCCTAAGCTAGCCCCCTGGAAAGAAGGCTAACCAAGACTACCTGGATAAGCTAGCCTAAGCTAGCCCCCTGGAAAAAAGGCTAACCAAGACTACCTGGATAAGCTAGCCTAAGCTAGCCCCCTGGAAAGAGAAGCTACAGCTGCAGGCCAGTCAGCGTTGGGAAGGAACGGGAGAAAACTGCAACTATAATGGACTGTTTCCACCGGAGACCAGATAGCTGCTGGTCAGTAAATACGCAGGAACACCACAAGCGGGAAGATGCATTGATAAATATGTTTATTGAGACTGGAATGTAAACACGACTATGTGATTCGATAGCCTTCAAAAAGTTCAGTGCTTCACTCCAACCAAAATTACAAACCTAATTTACAAAATAAAACTAACACTGAAACTAATAAAAACTAAACTAAAACTAAGTATTTCAAAACGAAAATGAATAAAAACTAACAAAACTGCTCAAAAAACGAATTAAAACTAACTGAATTTGGAAAATCTAAACTAACAACTAAAAAAAAAAAAAAAACTAATGGAAAATCCAAAACTATTATAACTCTGGACCAGGAGGGCTGGACTTCTCCTGTGACAGCTGAGAGGGACCGTCTGTTGAGGGTTAGGGGCCCACGGCAGCACCGGCTGCAACAGTTGGGGGAACCATGCAGGCCTCAAAACACCATCCCAACGGTGTGAAGCATGGGGCCGATGCACAGACCCGACGTCAGTCCTATTAACAGAAAATAAATGTGTGGGTGGCACTGAAACCACATGCATGTGTCAAAGGGCCCGTAAACTGGACCCCGGCTCCACCAGCTGTGTCATGAAGAGCGGGTCACAATTCCAGAAAGATGTTGTAAGAAGCTTGTGGGTGGCAGCCAAGATCATCTGAGCCAAGTTAAGCAGCTCAAAGGCAACTCCTCTAGATGTATGCAAACGTCTGACTTTGATGAAACTTAGAAAAAAAAATTGGAAAGAGAAGAAAAACGAAAGTTTCATCAATCTCTTTGTCAAACAGTTTCCTCATCCACATGAGTTGAGACCTCCATGGCCGGAGAGGGAGCAGAAACCAGGCATCTGCTCAGGAGCCAGGAGCCCCTCCCTGCGCCGCTGCCCTCCCCCTGACCCTCAGACTAAACCTCCAGGGGACCCGAGACCCCTGCAGGTCTCGGCGCAGCTTTGAACGCCATCCAGGAGGGTAATGACAACACGCATGCATGCCCCATGTCCGTCCCAAGGAGAAGGCACGCCGCAGTGCAGCAGCCCGAGGTTATTTTCACGCCTGATCAAAGATAATCGCATTTTTGGCAGAGAGCGATCCAGGGGGCGCAGATCTGATGTGTAAACCATTCATAGCTGAGTAAACACTTCCGTAAGGATAACTGACCCGTTCTGTACTTGGCTGCCTAAATATATAATTTTTAGCAAAACATTTTTAGTTTTTTTTCCTGGAATTTCTCAAGTTTAGAAAGCAAACAAGCCAGAGGAGGCCAGAGATGGTTACCAGGCAGGATGGTCCTGTACAGGAAGGCGAAGTGCTTCAGCAGCCAGGGGTGGTTGAAGTGGCTGATGTCGAAGTGGCGCTGCACCAGGAACATGTACTGGAACAGGGAGCGGGTGGTGTATGTCCCGTAGGCCACGCCCTCGTACAGCGAGCCGTCCGTCACGTCCTGCAAGAGGACCATGGACTTCTCCATGATGGACAGGACCTGCTTGGTCCACAGGTACGCCTCCTGAAGGTAGCCTAGAACACAAAAACGCCAGATGGTCTCTGAGGTTAGAAAATCCAGACATCCGACCCCGACGGGTCGTCTCCCCTTTCTCATCCTCTTCTGTCGACCCTGGAGGCGGGAAAAGAGATGTTTGTAAAGGTACAAATGTTCTCCAGAGTAAAGCCAGTATGTCAGGAGCTGTAGTCTAGAGATAAGAGAGAAGAACCTAAAAGATAGGGAAAAAAACAGAAAAAAATGGGAAAAGCCTCCTTTTTGAGGCTCCTCCACCCCTGCAGATTTGTTTAAACTCGTTTAGTTGCCTCACAATTAATTAATTAACTGAAACCATTCAGAACCCTTAACTGGTGTAATATTCCCCATGTCAATTATTATACTGCTGATCAGCAGTAGGGATGTAATGATATGGAAAATTTGATATCTCAAATTATCAAATTATCAAATCAAGTTTACGATATTATCACGATATTCTTAATTGCTGTACAAATGTGGCGCTAACGTTATGGTTGTCGGATCAGTTAATGGAATAAATTAATATTTTAACTGCATCAGAAGAATATCGTTCCGGTCATTTTTCAATGTCATTTTTCAATGTCCTGCGTGCTATCACCACTTTCTGCCATGCTTACGTTATAATGCCGATGTTACAAGCTACATATTCACACGAGACACAGTTGCGAGTCGCTCGCAGACTTGAATGAGGCAGATATTACATATCCCGGTAATCGACTGCGATAAAGAGATGAAGTCAAACATAAACGCTAACCGTTATCGCGTAAAATTTTACCACGCTTTACCATAATACCGGTAACCGTTCCATCCCTAATCAGCAGTTAATTCTGGGGATATCTGATAATCCTGAGTTGTGAGCGTTGCTTCAGCAGCCCCGACCATTTGACTCTGAAACATTGTATGAAACAATCGTTTTTGTTTTTTTTTTTTTTACAAAAGAGACGACAGCTCCAAAGCAAATTTCATTGCCACCGTAGGACCCACAAGGCTTTACTGAAAAGAACGGTGTAACATTTGTGCCCCTGAACAAAAATTGACAGCGTCGTGAGATTAGAAACTAAACCTTTGGACTTCTTCAGCAGCCCTGCTCAAATTTTTCCTGGTAAAGCTTCGGCCACAGAGGCAAGTTTTTGTCGTTTGAAGACTTCTAGCAAGAAAAGTACAAGTCTCTTGCCTCAGGGAGTTACACTGTGTGACAGAGGACAGATTTTCCTCCATTTTGATGTATAATTTAGTCTTTTTGACTGATTACAACAACAACAACTCTGGCAGTTTCAGTTTAGCATGAGTTAATTCTCATGTGAAGCCGACACCCAGGAGTCCAGTTTGGATCGTAGCCTAATTTGCTGTTGCAAAAATACCTAGATAAAATAAAATAAAATTAAAAAAAACAGCACCTCTGAGCACATTAGAATAGAAGTACAGACTCATATCATATAATAATCATTTTAAAACATCATCTTTGGAACAACAATCAGAACATTTCAGTTTGCTAGCATGTTAGCATGTATTGCATTGACAGATTCATTACAACCTGCTTCTGGCTGATGTTTTTCACTTTTTGCTGGTTGTAAAACTGAGCTACAACCAAAATTACATAATGTATTTAATGAAAAAAAGTAAGTACATTTAGCTAAGAACAAGCTAGCTATGTTCAACTTTGAGGTTATATCATTTAGTGTTGCTGAATTTGATCAAAAATGTATTGTCAGTGTATTTTTAAAAGCCAAGACTTTACCTGGGAGTCAGATTAAATTAAATGTTTCTCATTACATTTAATTAAATGTGAATTTATAACTTCAGTTGGCGGGGGCTGCTAAGATAGCAGAATCAAAACAGAAATGTTATGTAACAGTATTGTTAATTGTGGTAAAGCACATGCTGTTCAGTTGCAGAAACATCTACAGGAAGTGGAGCTTTGACACCTCAACGTCATCCTCTGATGTTCCTGAGATCATGAACAAGCTGAGCTCATGGAGCAGAAAATTTAAATAACCTCTAGGCAATCATCTGCAGCAGCTCAAACTAAAATTGACTTGAATTCTGAACATCTTAGTGCGTTTTATCTTTTATCTGCCGTAAGCCGTGGTTTATGTGAAATACATCAATACAGAACAAAGTGGCTTCTTTGGGTGCGACCGACAGAAGTCTTTCACACAGCTTCCCGATATCCAGCCGTGGCTGTGGAAACCATCGCACCAGTGTGCCACGCTGCTCCATGTATGTGCTCACTGTCACACACAGAGTTTACTATAAGAACAAGCCACCACGTCAACAGTCCGGCTCCAGTCCACTGAGGAATCCCGGGGCCCCCCACCCACCTCCCGGTGTCGTCCGTAACGGTGTTTGGTTTGGGTCGGCCTGCACAGAGCAGGTATTTACCATCCAGCTTGTAGTCTGTGCAGGCACAAAGACCACATTTACACACACGGGGGGTGGGGGGGGTCACACGTGCGCATGTAGCTCAGAGGCGCGCTCCAGAGCTGCTGCTCTACAGAAATATTACCCACCCTTTTCCTCATTATTAGATCCTCTGAAAACAGTAATGTTGAGAGCTGCAGCGTCAAAACGCTGAGCTTCTGTTCAGATAACGTTGGGACACGCTGGAAAAGCAAGAAAAAGCATCGATTTTCAAACCTAAGTCGATTTGCGCAGCTTTACACACAGTATGAACCCCGGATACTCATATTTTCTCTCACCAACTTTGTTTTATTTGCCAATATAACATTTATGTATTCCATGACTGTGACAATACAAAGAAAAATAAAAAGACATTAAAGGTTTTACCATCTATCTCAGATGCCTCCGAACCCAGAGATGTTGACGATAAGGCTTCTTTTCCGTGCAGTTGGGTTTTAAGGGACATTTTGCGAATGCAGTCTCATATTACTCTGGTTTAATCTCCATCCTCATCCTCCGTGATCCAAGTGGGCCCTTTGATACCATCTCTCAGCCCATTCCCTCCTATCTAGGTATCACTCATACTAGGGCTGGGACGACGCGTCGACGTCATCGATTACGTCGACGCAAAAAATACGTCGACGCAAAAACTGCACGTCGATGCGTCGTCACTCAGAATCAAAAAATGGCGGCGGCCGCGGCATCGAGTAGCAGCGGGTCGGGGGAGAATAAGCTATCTCGTAACAGGATGTCAAAAGTATGGGAGTACTTTAAACCTAAAGGTAACGATTCAGTGGTCTGTGCAAAATAAAGATGGCATATCATAAAAGCACTACAGCGATGCACCAGCACCTTAAGAGGAGGCACCCGGGAGCTGCTCGTGTGGAGAAGACACCGTAAGTTTTCAACTTGTTTTTCTTTCCTTGTTTGCAATGATTAACCCCGTCATTCATCCAAACCGCACTACGTAATTTGTGCTCCAGCCTCGCACACACAGAACATGTGCACACTTAAACACACACACACGCCCCTCACACACTCGCCTCTTGCCGACACACTTTTTTTTAACTGACACAGACACACACTCCTCAAATACACGCTAAAGTTAGTTTTTTTTTTAAATTTATTTGTCTTTGTCTTTTTTTTTTTTAAATACAACATTCATTGTTGTTTTCTAACTTTCAACTTTTAGGTTAATGTATTATTATTATTATTATTATTATTATTATTATTATTATTATACTTTATTGGTATGGGCAGATAATTTAGAAGTATATATTTTTATTAACCTGTGCACTGTGGTTGTGATTTATGTTTTCAGGGACAGGGATAAGCAGAAAAGTTTGTACTATCAGATGAAAAAAAACACACCCCCTGCACCCCCCAGGAGGCTGCTGCCCTTACTGAGAGCATCCTAACTACTAAAAATTTAACTACTGTTCACTTAAATTCGAGTATTAGGCCTATTACAGTTATTTGTTATTTCACAGATTTAAATGTTAAAAAGTTGCTGCTGTCACACATTGTGTTGTTTTGTAAATTGCAGCTGTCACCGCTGCTGTTATTTTTTTATTTATTTTATGTTGATAAGATTTTGGTTCAGATTGTGTTTTTTGCAGTTTTATTTATTGAAGGAAAGTTTTATTTTATTATTTTTTATTATAGGATTCCATTGCACTACAACTGTGTGCACTTTATTGTTGTATTGTTCAATACAATTCATTTTTGAACTTGAAAGAAGAAATTTGTGTTTTATTCATGGAGTTAAATTAGCATTAATTGCTATATAGGTCAAATTATGGGGAGATAATCGAGAATCGAATCAAAATCGAATCGAATCGGATTTAAAAATGAATCGTTAGATTAATCGATGCATCGAAAAACTATTTTCTAGATTAATCGATTACAAAAATAATCGTTTAACCCAGCCCTAACTCATACTTCACTGGTTCCAATCTTACTTCACTGACTGCACTCAGTTCATCCAGCTGAAATCTTTCACCTCACAGCCCTCTCATCATTTCAGGTGTGCCCCAGGGCTCCATCCTGGGGTCCCTCCTCTTCATAATATACCTCCTATTATTTGGTAATATCTTCTGTAATTATGGTTTCCAGTTCCACTGCTTGGTGGATGACACCCAGCTCTACCATTCCAGTGAGCCAAACTCCACCCTCCCACCCTCCTCCCTCACCCACTGCCTCATAGAAATCAAATCCTGGTTCACCTCAAAACTTCCTCAAACATAACGACAACAAAACTGAACTCCTTCTTGTTAGCACCAAAGTTACCTTCTCCAAAGTCGACAGCTCACTTTCTTTTAAAGCTCACACCAGCTAAATAAAGCTTAACCCGCTCTGCATATTTCCATCTATGTAACATTAATCTCCTCCGCCCCTCTCTCACCCTTCACTCCACTGCCATCCTGGCTCACAGCCTCGTCACGTCATGTCTTGACTATTGTAACTCACTTCTCTTTGGTGCCCCCCATAAATGCCTCCATAACCTTCAACTGGTCCAGAACTCAGCAGCCAGCATCATCACCAGAACCCCCTCCTTTCACCACATCACCCCCGTTCTCCAGCAGCTCTGCTGGCTGCTGGTTAAATTCAGAACCACCTGTAAAATCCTCATCCATACTTTCAAAGCCTTGGGTCGCTCTGCTCTCCAACTCTGGAACTCACTTCCACCTAATATCCATAATATTGACTCTCTACCCCGGTTCAAGTCCAAACTCAAAACCCATTTTTTTAAAATGGCATTTAATTTGTAAACTGACCCTAATTTTATTGTTGTATTGTCCCTCTGTTGTTATTATTTATTTTTTATTTATCTGTAGAGTGTCCTTGTGTGTCCTGAAAGGCGCTTTTAATTAAAATGTATTATTATGATTATGATTATTAATATAGTGCTCAACTATAGTCCCTTGGTCATGTAGTTATATCAGCTATTAATGAACTGCAATAAATTGAAATAACACACTCCTGAATAGGAGTTGCAGATACTGCTTAATAAATTCAGAATACAAATAAAAATATAGTCATAGAATGAATAACGTACACTGTTCCTCCCATTTCTGATTGAAACCTAAATGGCATCACATCATGTGTCGTGCTCCAACACCAACAACGTCAACCCACAAACCAGCTTTCAGACCACATAAACACTCGGTGGGTGATTTCTGACGTCGTGGCTGAAGGCTAGAAAGTAGTTTATTCTGTGGTCAAACAGCAGGATCTTTGAACAGGATGTTGCAGAAGAGTCTAGTGATCTGTTGCTGAGCAGACTAAATTATCAGCATCCAAGGAGGCGGAGGCTTCACATCTTCTGTTGTCACACACATCCACGGTGCTGTTTTGTATCACGTCACAAGTTCAGCTCAGACTTACTGGGAAATATAACTTTATTTCAAATGAATTTCTCTGAGGAAGGAAGCCTCATCTGGTGCTTTCACCTTTACTACAGCTGCGCCACAGTCATCGGTTTCTGTTGCAGACGTACAGGGGACTTTTCTGAGGCTTCGCTAGCTCCTGTCATGGTCCTGGTATGTCCGCCTGTCTGTCTGGCTGTTGTATTTTGACCAAACTGTTAGATCAATAAGGTCTTTTGACATTTGTTCAGTCAGGTGATGGCTGATCTTTTACTGTCAGATTTATTAGGTTGTGTGTAGACGCGGTTTTCTTCAACAATCAATCTTCTCCTTAAAGTCACATAACCGAGTTCTTCCAACTCCACCAGAGCACACGACCCTGAGCCAAGACTGAGGTTACTACTGTAAGAATCTACCATAACTAATGATTAGAAATAAAAACACCATCTCAATCACAAATAAGCTCAGTGAAAGTAGCCGTTAAGTCCAGTTGCCTTGATTCAAGTCTTTGAGAATGAACATGACCAGGATGACACCACCAGTCATTTCTATTAAGATGTTCTTATCCTTCAAAGCTGTGACATGTAAGATTTACACATTACAAATCAATCAAGTTAATTAAATTTTTTTTTTTAAAAAGGGGGTAAACTGAAAAGAGCATTGATGGCATGTGAAGCACATAGATTTGCAGAGTTGACGTTACTCATTGGAGCGTTTGGTCTACCTTTATCCACTTCAATGAAGAAGAGGAAGTCACGCTGGCTGAAGGGATCATCTACTCACATGTCAACGGTTTTGAGAGTCTGACAGACCCTTCAGACCAACTGGTTGGAGGGGGGCAGGTCAGTGACCAGTCAGTGCTCACCTGTCACTCGCTCGCCAACGCGCCACCAAGACATTCCTGACTGCCGACGGATATCTACCATGGCAACTATCTGGAGGCCTCACGGGAATCCCCACTCAAGGAAATGGCAATGACATCACATCACATCACATCACATCCGGACAGCTGTAATCTTTCAACAAACCACAACCACATGCTACAAGTCCAGCGAGTAAGCTGATTCCTTGCTCTCGGCGTCACAGACAAACGCTGCTGCTCACGTGCTAATGTTGTGCTAATGTGCTAATCCATTTCTTTATGCACATTTGTTGCCTTTTCCTTTTGACCTTTTGTGTTCTGCTTTGTGCATATTTACGCCCCATTTCCTGCATGACAACAACAGATTGCTTCGTGACTAGCAGCACCCCCTACTGTCAAAAAAAAAACAACAACATCTGGAGTCGAAGAGAAGGAACAACAAAAAAAAAAGGCAAAAGTGAGGGTCAACGTTGGCGTTCATATGGGAACGTTTCCTCTATAGTCCTCAGTGGGCTCGACTATTGTAGCTAACTTTTCCTAATGTTTATTTCTATATTTGCAGTCACGCTTGTGTCTGTGGGTACACATCCTTCATGCATCTGGTCCTGCATATCTCCTTCACCAACCAGCATCTGCTCATCTTTACACACCTATTAAAGCAAAGCAACCTGTCCGGTCCGATGACTCTCAGTTCAGTCCCACAACAAACATCAGAACAACTTCAGCAGAAAGTTCAAGAGTGAAGCTTTAAAGCAGCTGGCAGCTGCGACAACATGTTTAACATGTTCAATGCTTCAATGATCTAAGGAAGAACGTGAAGAACATAACCCTCTGGATCCGTGTCAAAATGTGGCGCAGAAGCACCGCAACAGTTAAAGGAGCCGTATGTAAAGAGATCTAATAAAACGAGTCATAAAATGACCCCGATATGTCAACAGACATTTAAAAATCATGTTTATTTCAAATCCTTATGTCACTGACAACAGCACTCAAGCCAGGATATTCCCGTTTAAAAAGAGGAGTTGCAGCCCTCAACTGATGTTGATGTTGTCATTTTTTGTTTTGGCCTGAAGCGCCACCCTCCACCTATCTCCCAATCACGAAGTCAGTAGTGTTTCGGCATCCGGGTTGCCAGCTCGGCTCTAATTATCGCAGCAGCCGCTACGAACGTGTTGGATGAAAAAATGTCTAGCTTTCCAAAACCTAAAAGACCTCGTTATGAATCCGAGTTACGTCGTGACAAGGTCCGAAATAAAACAAGGATTTGTATAGGAGATGCTTTTGATAGATGGAGACGGCTGAAAGCGGAGAAGAATTTGAAGACAGACGCCAACGTTGCTGATTTTCTCCTGGACAGGTAAGATTCATAGCTAAATGTTTGGCTAACGCTAATTTACTTGGACAAGGTAACAGTGGTACCTCTACTTACGAACGCCTCTACATACGAAACTTTCAGGTTACGAAACGCCTCAACAGGAAAATATTTCCTCTAGTTACGAAAGATCAAAGAAAGAAAAGATCTTTCATAAAGCATTAAATATAATTAACAGAAAATAAACTTACTGTGTAGGACTCGTCGCTTGCCATGGCAGCCTACGTTCCTGCTGCATTCTGCAGCCGACCTGGCAACCTCTGGTCGGGGAGGAGGGGGAGGGTACACGCCGCTCAACAGTATTTTGAAAGTGCCTGCAGTACCAGTTTTGGCCATAATCTTACAAACGGCTCCTTTAAAACATGCAGATGTGAACAGATGTGCTGGAGGCCAAAAATAGATGTATATTAACTAAAGAAAGGAGCTGAAACAATAAAAAGGGAGATGGGGTTCATACTGCCTGAGAAAAAAATAAATGTCACTGCATTTTATTTTTATTTGATTTTCCATATCAACCCAGCTTCTTTGAATTTGAGGTAGAACTGCACAAAGCCAAGAAATTAAGAGCCAAAAACATCAGTTCCTCTTTTAGTTTGGCTGTAAAAGTGTGTGTTCAAAGATCCAAATTTACAGCAAAGGCAAATATGTTTACAGCCTGGGACAGATTTAGTTTGTGTCTCCACAGATAATTTAATTTTTCGTTTTTAACTGTATGGGGGGGGGGGGGGGGTGCTTCATTACTGCACCCATTTAAATTATTACAAGACTGACGTCAAGCCAGTCGAGGTGGTTTGGCATGTGGTCGGGACTGGACACGTCCCGCTGGGAGGAGGCCCCGGGGCAGATGCAGGACCGGCTGCAGAGATTATGAGTTCTGAGAGGTGACTGGGGAGGGGAAAGCCCGGGGATCTCTGCTCGGCGAGCCACCCCCACAACCAGGGATGGAAACACTGACAACCCACAAGATACCGGATGATCCGAGGGTGGCTGCACACGTCTTTATGCAGGTTTAACTGACAGGATTACACGATAAAAATGAGCAAACTACATTTGCTGATAACCTGAGGTGCAAAAAAAAAAAAAAAAAGAAAAAAGTGGCCCCAATCAGGCTCCTGCTGAGACGCCAAAAAAGTCTCGAAACGTTTCCACGTCTAATGAGACGGCATCTCAGAGGCTGATCCAAATCAGCACAAGATCTTTAAAATCCTTCATCCATGTCGACGATGGCTGGTGGTTTTACAGTGAGACCCTGTGAATCAGCCTTCAGACCACGTGAGCATCAGCCTCTCCAGTAAAATCCAGACTAATGAAATTCCTCCTCCTGAGCTGCTTTCTGGCTCCTGGGCAGGTTTCAGCTCTGACCTCGTCTTCGCCCGAGGAGCCGGAGCGGGTTTTCTGACGTGGCTGGCTACTCCAGATCTTTGATTTCAAAAAGAAAAAGAAAAGAGAAAAAAAAGCAGCTAAAGTATCACCTTCCCGCCGGCCAGCTGTGCAGAAACCTCATGATTCATGGGAATTATGACGAGGACTCTGGCCGTTTGCGGAGCCTCGACAAAGAATCAAATGTGTAAATTCTGCTCAAAGTGACACTTTTGAGTTCATTTTCTGGGAAAACATGTGTGCTCAGTAAAGTCCTGCGGCCTTTGCCACGCGAGTTTACGACTCTTCTGCGCCAGTGGGAGTTTTAATCTCATGGTGGCGATAGAGGAGAGCCTCGGGAGGCCACGTTGAACACGGGAACAACGACTGCTGTGATACTGAACTTCATATTTTTAGCCGCTGAATCACCATCAGAAGTTCCAAACACAAGATTACTGCGATGCTGAGGTGAAAGTGTTAAACCCCAGCTTGTTCTCCTTCGCTGGACTGAGCAGCATTTCCATCGTTCCTAAGAGGATTTAGTGTTTCGTACTCACGGTGGCCAGAAGATACAGCGGCATCTTCGCCAAGTGAGGGGCACGCCCAGCCTAGAAATGCTGACTGTGTCTCTGAGCTCGCCGGGTGTTTTTGGACCAACCGTTGCTCGGGACTCGATGAGGATTACAACGGACTTCAAAAAGTGTCTTTGCACGGCGACACAGAGAGCAGCCGCTTCGTCCAATCAGGAAAAGTTGGGACAATATGGAGAAAAAGCAGCCATTCCTGCATTTCTTTTGACTTTTATTTCTTTGCAGGCAGCATGAACCAAAGATATTTCATGTTTTTTTTCCATTGACTTCATTTAATTTCTTAATATACAAACATTTTTTTCCATTTCAGGCCTGGGACACATTCCTGACAGAGTTGGGTCTTTAAGTGTCATTTGTGAATGTAGCTTTGAGTTTCAGTGCTTGACAAAGGTTTTCCACTGGACTGATGTCTGAGGCAGCAGGATCACAAATGTTGCAAATCCCTTCCAATCAACTATTGAGGAACACAGTGATTTTTGTACCAACACGTCATTACGATGACCTTTTAGAAATAATATTTTCCTCTTTCGCCTCCTTATTAGAAACGCCACAGCAAGAAATTCTGGAAGTTGTTGCAGGCCTGAAATGGACGTAAAGCATCAAATGAAATTAAGTTAAGGAAGAAAAGCACAATCTACCATATTTGCCCAAATATAGGACGATATTTTATTCTAGAAATCATATTCTCAAAAATGGAATCGTTTAATAATCGAGGTCTAGACTTTTCTTGTCATTACACATCTGCGCCACTAGATGGGGTCGGTAGTGACGAGAGCGACAGTGAGTCCAGCGAGGAAGAAAACCTAAACGAGTGATGGACTGTTGTCTATTCTGATACACATACGACAAGCTTAAAGACACTTTGCACAACTGTTTTATTGCACTTTTGTACTGCAAGCATCCTTTTCCCTCCCAATCAAATGATTTACATATGAAGCAGCCAGGTTGGGCCAGTTTGCACTTTACAGCTCTTTTATTTTTATTTCTAATAGCAATTGCAATAGAGCAAACTGTTTGTTGCACTGATGTTTCATAAAGGATGTATTTTACTACTGTTTTGTTGCAGTCCAGAATTTGTTTTTTCCTAGAGATGTTCCAACGCCATTTTTTCCCTCCCGATACCGATTCAAATTCCTGAGCTGTAGGTACCGACTACCGATCCGTGTATGATATAAAAAAAATTGCAAAAAATTGCCTGACTGTAATATAAATACAGCAAATTCAAGCCATTTAAATATATATACTTATTAGTGATGTTCCGATTCTGATACCAGTATCAGATACCAAGTAATTTATATTTAATGATTTATTTACTGGTTACTTCCGTTACAATACCAGTAAAAAGAAATACTTTTTTGATTTTTGCGTGGGGGCGCCGGTCCACATTAACCGCGAAAAATAAGGGATCACTGTATAGCAAGATCTTAAATAACATGGAAACCTGACACGTACCTTACCTTCAGTATGGTAGCATACTTCCTAAAAAAAAAAAAATCATTAAAATGTTTAATAATGTGTTTTGTAGGGAGGTTTTCGATGCCCTGAATGAGGTTTTTAAAATGAATATCCCACAAAACCTTGCAGTGGCAATACTGGGAGTAACAGGAGGGCAGACAAATACCACTTGAATATATTACTCACTGCTGCCTTAAAGTCTATAACCATCAGATAGATGAAATCAGAAGCTCTCCTCATACAATACATGGATTCAAAAAGTCTGGGATATTTACCAAATGGAGCAGATTACATTCTCATTAAGACTTCAGAAAGCTACCTTTACTAAAAGATGGGAACCGATGCTACCTTTATTGCTACAATAACACTATCTAAAGATGCAACATCCCCTTGTTCCTTATCAAAATGCTGCCATCCTGCTTTGGTCTGGGATTTGTACCTGTAACCTTACACTCCGGAGTGGAAACTATTTATCTCTATGATTTTTTTTTTTATTCTTCCATTTTATATTGCCTAAGGAGGTTTGCAAAAACTCATATACAGCTGAGATAAGGCTAAAGGAACTCGTTTAATTGTGTTGAAATGTTGAAATATATAAACTGTACTGTGTTGATTAAAAAACAAATAAAAACTAAGTAAAAAAAAAAAAAGATGAATAATACAGCAGAATGTTATCGCTGTGTGATTTTTTTTCGAAGGTAATTGTACACTAAAAAGTTGTTTTATGAAGAACCTAATTGTCTACATCATATTTTCATTCCTCCAGAATATTTGAAAAATAAGGGGTCATCTTACTATCAGAGTCGTCCTATGTTCGGGCCAATACAGTACCTCGAGTTCATGCCGTCTGCAGTGGAATAAAAGTACAAGTTGTCTTTTCCATTTCCTAGCTATTCCCACATCTAACTGGTTTGGGATTGTGGTCCAAAAGCACCCACAGAAGGACTAAGGAGTCCAAACGTCCTCATTGGCCCTGCGCGGCCAAAGTTTGCAAAGATTTCATCATTTGGACCAAAGTGTTGCATTTACAGAGAGACAAACACTGATGATGGTTGTTCTTCTGCCAGTAAGAGCAAAGACGCAGCTGCGTCATGGATTCACGAGTCCGCAGACACTCACCTTGGGTCATGTAAACCAGACTTCCCGTGAGCAGAGCCACACAGTTGGTGGGCTGATGGTTGTGCAGATACTGGAACCCCCAGCCGCGGACATAGGACTTCTCGTACATCAAGCGCGACGCGTTGCCAATCACGTGCAGGAATCGCTCCTGCTGGTCTTTGTTCAGGTACTCGTACAGGAAGTCGTAGGCCGTGGCGAACCCGACCAGAGAGTGCGCCAGAGGAACTTCATCCCAAGGAGCATCCTTCACCAGCCTGAAACACACATTTACAGGACAAAGCTGAAGGATTGGCATCGCACACGTGGAAAACAAAAAAAAAAAAAAAAACAACCAACACTGATTGGTGCGGAAGTTTCACTTCTACCAAACAAGTCTTTGCAAATGGCAGGAAAGCTTTCCTTTGCTTAACACAGCGGTTAAAAATGTCCCGTTACTTTGAAAAGCAAATATAAAGAAGCCAAAAAAAGTGTTTTACTGCTCAATTACAGCTGCACCAATAAAGACGCATGTAAAGAGGCATTAAAAGCGTAACACGAGCAGGTTTTCTCCCGTTTAACACATGCGAGGCTCAAACAGACTGCTGACTTATGTGGATTTCAGGGGTGCTACTTTTTCTTTTAAAGAGCTATAAAAGAGCGAGAGGTGTTTTGTAATCATTCTGCTCAAGATTTAATTTAAGAGAAATGAAGATCAGATGTGGCAATGAAATGTGGGATGGGATATAAACGGCCATGAAGAGACTCGGTGGATTAAATTAGATCGTCTGCTGAGATGCACAACATCGCCTCCAGTCCAGCTGCTGTTCACGCAGGCGTTCCTTCAGACAGACCGAGACGGGAATCTCTAACACGCACAGATAAATTAGCATCTGTAAAAGGATTCCAGACTATAAACTTGGGGAAAAAAAAGAAAAGTATTCGGTGGCATTTGGGGAAAAAAAAACCTTGGCATCTAAGGAAATGTAGGCTACAGTTCAAGACTTTAGAGCTGCCTCCAAAAACCGCCCAGAACAAACCGATCCACGACAAAAGGAATGGACAGAACAAAACGAGAAACAGAGCTGGGAGAGGAATCAAAGAAAGAAAGAATGAAACTGAAAAAATATTTGAGATACACTGTAAAAGGTTGAGGAAAAAAAGGTTGACTATATTGAATCATACGCTGTAAAAAAGTGAAAAGTTGAGAAAACTCCAAATTTCAAGGCAGCTTGCTGCACCAGATATTTGAGTTTTGAAGCCATATGAAACTTTAAAGTTAAAACAAAAACAACTATAGTATATGTTTTTTTTTTGTCATTTGTCATCTTTGCAGTGCAGCAGATGAATCTTTGTCCATCTCACACTGATGTCTTTATTAAGATGAATCAAAAACTAACTGAGCAGGCTTCTGACAAGCCTGAGCTTCATCTCACTCCTTAATGGCAGGTACACGGACGTCACATGATCTCTCCTCTACCCTCCTCTGTCTCCTTGTTTTGTTTTTGTTTTTTTACTTAAAGGTTTGAGTTGACCTCAAAAATCAAAGATCTGTTGCAGCAAGTTACCTTGAAATTTTGAGTCTTCTCAACTTTTCATTTTTTACAGTGTATGATTCAATATAGCTCTATGAGAAGTATTATTTTAGACCAGGATATATCCCTGCTGAAGGAAGCAGCCTTCCTTTAACATCCCGGTTACTCGTGAAAATGCTCGAGGGTCGTCCTACAGAGATGAGATAAACTCACACTGCCACTTCATTCAACCTCTGCAGCGCCTTGATTCTGCCCGGCTGTGAACTGCAGAGACAGAAAGCTGATTCGTTCTTGTTACGGACCCTGGTCCACCTTGGGACGTGGTAACAGAGCCATGGCAGGGACAAAATGAGTGCTGTGTGAACTGACAACACAGAAACAGGTGTCAGAAGGCTGGAAATATTCCCAACTTGCCATTGCAACCTTGAGGAGCCACCAGCTGAAAAGCCAGGCTGGTGTCTCTCTGCTGCTGGAGACCCCTCCTCCAGCTGTGGTAACAACACAAATGCAAACAGAAACTGAGGAAAGCACTGCTGCCTGAGTCCCACTGAAACAACCAGGTAGAGACTTTATATTTTCAGCCACGCAGAGACACCAGGGACTCATGGATGACAAATTAGAGGAGAGGAACTATCTTCAGATGGCAGAACACTGTGATGCTTAGTAAAAGCAGAGGATACAGCTCCTTGATGTTGATCGTCGCTCAGAGAGCAGCTCAGTCATGACTGATGTGTGAATAAAGCAACAAGCAGCTGAGACGACCTGGACGGACCTTCAGAGTCACTGTGACTGGGTTTTATGCTCCATAAACGTAATCAAATACAGTTGAAGACAGAAGTTTACATGCACTGTACAAAAACGCACGTTTCATTTTTTTTGTCTCACTGTCTGAAGTCAAATCAGACTAAACTTCTGTTGTTTCAGGTCAGTCAGGATTAACAAAATGATTTCATTTTGTTAAATTATGTCTTGTTCCTGATGTCTTGAGATGTTGCCTTAATATTTCCATGTAATGTTCTTTCTTCATGATGCTGTCTATTTTATGAAGAGCTCCAGTTCCTGCTGCACCAAAACAGCCCCACAACATGACGCTGCCACCTCCGTGCTTCACAGTTGGATGGTGTTCTCAGGTCTTCAAGCTTCCCCCTTTTTCCTCCAGATGTAACGTTGGTCATTATGGCCAAACAGCTTCATTTTAGTTTCATCAGACCACAGGACGTGTCTCCAGAAGTTAAGATCTTTGTCTTGGTGTCTTTTTGCTGTAACTGTAATCTGGCTGTTTTGTTTCTTTAGAAGTAATGGCTTCTTTCTCTCTGAGTTGTCTTTCAGTCCATGTTGGTGCAGGACTCCTTCCCTGTGGATGATGACACTTTCTCACCAGCTTCATCCAGCATTTTCACAAGGTCTTTAGCCAAAACACGTTCTCTAAACTCATCTCCGTCCTGACTGGTGTGATGGCTGGACATTCCCATGATGTTTATACTGGTGTATAATTGTTTGGACAGATGAACATGGCTCCTTCATCATCTGGACATTTTACCCAAGGATGAGCCAGACTGGTGGAGCTCCGATTTCTTTTGACTTTCCCATGATTTCAAACAAGGAAGCAGAGTGTTTGAGGTGTGGCCTTAATTACATCCCCAGGTGTGCCGTCAATTAACTCACATGTTGTCAGTTAACCAATCAGGAGCCTCCAAAGCCGTGACTTCATCATCTGGGCTTCCCCATGTTGTTTAAAGACTAAAATTTTTGACCTTGAAGAAAATAATATAAAATTCTCTTAGAAAATTCTCTTTCTCATTATTGTAGCATTCAATAAAATGAAATCATTTTGGTAATCCTGACTGACCTGAAACAGCAGAGGTTTAGTCTGATTTGACTTCAGACAGTGGGACAAAAAAATGAAACGTGTGTTGTTGCACAGTCCTTCATGAAATTAAATAACGCATCTGCTGAGAAAAGAAATAAATGGAACAAAACTTTTCATGTAAATTTCTCCATAAGTAAAAAAAATGGAAACTGCAAAGAGGACTGCTGAGTCACTGCTGAACGTCCAATGAATTATGAAGAAAAAACCCCGAAAGAATTCCTTTTTATACGCGTAGACCTTTTAAAAGAAAAAGACAGGCAACGATCTGGCACATAACAGCACTGCAACGAGGTTCTTGGAGTTGCAAACATAATTGATGGTCATGAACGCCGCAGTGGTCTGATCCTGGAGCAGCTCTGCAGCCACCAGAGCTTCACTGACCACAATAAAAGCGTGGCCGGGGGAAAACTCAGCGTGTTCCTGCAGAGGTGAAAACACATGAGGTGGCTCTTTGTTTCTGCACTGATAGTGTAAAAAAGTACCTCGTAAACTGCACTGATGCCAGTTGGTCTAAAAAAAAAAAAGAAAAATCCTCTGGAAAATCCCCATATTTCTGTTTGGTGGCTGCAGCCAAGTCCACTGAGAGGGATTAAGGAGGAGGAGGGCCAAAAGCAGAGTTTGCTTGACATCTGTGTACCAGCAAAGGAGTCATGAAGTTTCGACATCATACAAGTGAGAGAACGGAGCTGTGGAGCTTTCTGAACAGAAAAAAAAAGCCCAAACACCTCAAAGATATAATCAGCGATGTAACTGCAGGCAGTGATCGTTGGCTTCATCGACGACATCAAAAGAACAGCCAGAACATTCAACTGGGTCGGGTTCTTTAAAAGACCATCGAGCCTTTAAGGTCCAGGCCGCCGTCTTTGGACTACAACTCTGAAGTACTTAATCTCAGATCTTCTTGTAGATTTCCATCAATGTTGTCTGGAGATGCTGGAGAGCAAATGCTGGAACATCTATGAGCAAAAACCGAAATCTGCAGAGTACAGCGCCCCACGCTGATCAACTGGTTTCAGATTTGGGACATTCGTTCCACGCGACACCACAAACAAGCTCATAAAGGTGAGAAACGTCAATCATTCATGTTTCCAAATGCTCACCTCTGAAACCATTTTCACTCACTTTCACGACTTTCACTGTGGGCGCTGCCTTCAACTGGAGACACGCACGTCTGGTTTAAGGTTTTTATTTCAACTGGCTCACCGCCTACTGACGTGTTCGAGTTGGACAAAATTACACAAAAGTTGGCGTGGCAACAATGAATGGTACCCTGAGAGCTGAGGATTATTCAGTACGTTCACGACAGGGGTGTCCAACTCCAGTCCTGGAGGACCACCGTCCTGCAGGTCTTCAAATGAATGAATTCAAATGAATGGATCACCACCAGGTGGTCATCCAGGTCTGTAACGATCCATTCGTTTGAATCGGCTGTATCAGCTGCAGGACAGCGGCCCCTCCAGGACTGGAGTTGGACTGTCCTGGTTTACAAAAACATTAGAAAAAATAAATACATGAACTAGACTGAATTCCTCTTTGTTGGACCAACACCCTGGGAGATAGGGGAGTGAAAAAAAAATCAATTTTGCAATATATCGTGATTTTGGGCCGCCCAATATAATATCGATTTTTCAGCTCTTAATATCGATTTTTTTTTAGGAAAATACTTAAATGTGCAAAAACACTAATAATAAACAATAAATAGGTTGTTTTGAAGCAAATAGTTTTGACTCAATTTGTCCTGTGAATGATCAATATCATCTGATGAACATATACAGCAACTTGATTTTTCATCTCTTTTAATTTTGATATTAACTGTGTAGACTATCGCAATATATCGTGATATCGCGATATTGTGATAATATCGTATCGCAACCCAAGTATCATGATACATATCGTATTGCGAGGTCCTTGCCAATACTCACCCCTAACATAAACGCACGAGCTTTTCAGATGGAGAACCAGGACCTCGGACCCGGATGGTGCAGATCCTGATCCCGCTGCTTCACACTAGACTGTCGACTCCTCCAGGGAGAGTTAACATCATGACTCAATGAAGCTTTTATTAGAAATCTTTAGTCTTTTTTTTTTTTTTTTTTAGCATTTTTCACTCCGTTTTTGAAAACAATGATTTGTTCCAACCCCACAAATCCCTGTTTTGCTGCTCCCATGAGTCAGAAACATCCATCAGTGAGTTACTGAGACTCACACTGACAGATTTATTCCAAACAGCAACTCCACTAAATTTATGAAAAGTGGCGCTGCATTCATTTTGGTCGCAGTCACGCTCAGTCACCATGTTTTACGACCAACTAAAGATGCCACTGTTTTAATAAGAGACACAAACTGGTTGCAGAGCCTCAAGGCGAGCAAGTGTTTAGCTGCACGTTCACCATGAATCAACAAAGAACCGGGCAGATCACAAGATCGCATCACCAGACATCCACCTCCACTGGTCTGGGGAAATGGATGCGGCGAAGGATTGGCCACGATGCCTTCACTGTCATGTCTGAGATATTGAGATGTCTGTTTCTAGGAACGTGTCTGAAGAAAGAGAGCCTTTCTGAAGAGCTTCAGCGCTTGTATGAGTATATTTCAGGTTCTTTTCTTGAAGTAGGATTACAGTGATCCCTTGCCAATTCGCACTTTAAGTTCCGCGGTTTAGTTATTCGCGGATTTTTCAAAAATATATAATATAATAAAAAACTCAAGATAAAATTGCGGAAACATCACAGGATGTTGTCCGCGTTCTCTCACCGTGAAGAAATGCTGTGAGCCAGCCTTGACCCTTTAAGATGGTAGCCTAATGGGTAATGATGTGGCCTTATGGGTAATGTAGCATGTGTGTCGTGGGACGGCAGATCGAAAACAGGGTTATATGTAAAGTGTAGTGAGCATCAACAGCAGCCCAGCGTGTATAGATTTACATTCTCTGTTAACCGACAGGAGCCCAACAATACAACCTGTGTGATGTTACAAGTTCCTGCAGTGCCAGAATAAAGTGCTCGTTCCATGCAGAGAAAACTGGACTGTTTATTTTGTTGTTGTTAGCGTGTTAGCCGCTAATTACGAGCCAAAAATAGCACAATACCAGCAGTTTCTTTACTATGGTTCAGAGACCAGAGGCTGTGAAGGAAACAGAAAGACCACAGTTGAGCCTTTGTCTTGTTTCGCTGCAGTGCCTCGCTACTTTTTTGCGGTTTTAAACATATTTCAAACACATTATTGAGGCTTGGGGGGCTCCGGCTCCAGTTCGCGGATTTAGATTTTTGCGTTGGGGTGCCGGTCCCCATTAACCGCGGAAAATAAGGGATCACTATAGAAAGTGCTTGAAAGTAGGTGGTGTTTCACCTGAAAGAGGTCTTGGCTCTCTGCAGCCCCGATGAGCTGCCTGGGTGAACAGAAGAACCGTCTCAGTGAAAATTAGACGGAGATTGTTGTGTTCGGTCGCTCGGGTCAGTTGGAAGACTGCGTTGCCACTCTCGGCCATTCGGGGTCATTTACTTGCTCAACTGTAAAAAATTTGGATGCGATTATTGACAACGCATTTCTGTCGTCAGAACTGACTTCTTCCATCTTCTTCCAGCTACGACTGTTGGCCGGAGAGAAGAAAGAGAAATGCATGATGACCAGGCAGGTGGACTGCTGTAATTCCTTTGTATGTTGGGTAAGATCAGTCATCTCTTCGTTGTCTCCAGCTGGCGCAAAATGATGCCGTTTGGCTCTTAACTTGGATAAGAAAACGGGAGCAGATTACTCCAGTTCACTTCTCCATTTTAGAGTACATAGACTTTTTGTTTTGAAGGTTGTAAATGGGCTGGCACCACCGTTCTTGTCTGAACGTCTTCATCCTTCTGCTCCAGTCGTCCAGTCAGAAGATCCGTGCAGCTCTGAGACCCAGACTTGGATGTGGAGGTGACCGAGATTCAAATCTCTGATCAGGACCAGTTCAGCCAAGACACATTTTCACGACATAATTTGTTTACTTCTTTTTTTAGTTTTCACTGCTTTGTTTTAGTGTCTTTGTTCTCATTTGTCTCGATGTGCATCGTCTTCTGGAACAGCACCGTTCATGGTGGCAGCTCGCTGCATTTATGAGCACTTTTTCATATTTATGAGTTTTTTTCTAACCAAGTCCTCTTCGCTGAAAGAAACACTGTTTTTTTTTAAAACTATTTTTCATGGTGGTTTGGATGCTGTGCTCTTTTTCATTTTTTAACCACCTGTTATGATGCGTAACCAAGGCGACCAGAGAGTTGTTTACAAGCTGATCGACATTTCAAGAAGGCAAATTAAACCCAGATCAGACTGAGACCTCAAATATGCCACAAGCTGAAGAGGAGACGCCGTGGATGCAGAGCAGAGAGAAAGAGGAGGTTTAAAGCAGCCCCTCCCTCCTTCATGGTGAGGAACGAGAGATCTATCGCTTATGAAATGGATGAGCTTCAGCAGTTTGCTTATCATCATGGGTTTGGAGTTGAAGACTCCATCATCCACCTGCTTCAATGAACCCACAGTCATCTGGACAAAGCAGCAGCTCTGTGAGGATCATCTTCTGAATTTAACTCCATCCAGCTGCTTTACTACCAAAGAACCTCCAGAAGACACAGCTGGATGTCTCCACCATCACCTGGATCACTGACTACCTGACTAACAGACCACAGCTGGAGAGACTGAATGGTTGAGTGTCTGAGCAGGTGGTCAGCAGCTCAGGAGAACCACAGGGGACTCGACTCAGACCACTGATCTTCACTCTGGACACCTCAGACCTCCAGAACCAGTCAGAGTCCAAACATCTGCAGAAACACTCAGAGGACTCTGATGGACCAGAGACTGAGGACAGAACTGCTGGACCACTCTGTGGTGTGATGTGGAGACAATCATCTCCATAATGCAATTACAGGGGGGTTGGGGGGGTTTGATCCCCCCCCCCCCATTACAACTTCGACCCCCCTAAAGAAGGGACAAATTGTCACTTTTGTCATCTCTAGAAAATGTTGACCCCCCCCCAATTGTCATTGTATTATTCACACTCTGATCATCTCATCTTAAATATCAACAAGACAAAGGAGATGATTGTAGATTTCAGGAGGACCAGGATCAAGTCCAACAGCATCTCCATCATGGAGCAGAAGTGGAGGTGGTGGAGGAGGATAAAGACCTGTGTCCACCTGGAACACAGACGCTGTAGGAGATCCTTCCAGAACACAGCTGGAACCTTCTACCATCACTGAAGAGACTGAAATCACAACAATTACTGAAACAATTAATTTCCCTTCGGGGATCAATAAAGTATTTTTGAAATGAACTGAAAAAGAAGTGAATTTAAGTTGTTTTTGTTTTTCCTGTAAAGCACTTTGGTGTGTGCTCTATAAATAAATCTGACCTTGACCGTGACCTGCAGGAGCCAGGCTAACAGCTAACGGCTAACAGCCTGGAGACCCAGAAAGGGAGGCTAACAGCTGACGGCTAACAGCCTGGAGACCCAGGAAGGGAGGCTAACAGCTAAGGGCTAACAGCTGCTCAGAGTGAGGCCCACAGGAGAGCGACTTTTCACCGTCTACAACAACTCTGACCTCAAATTTCAGAGCAATTTGAGTGAACACAGTAATACACATAATCACTCCTGCACCGCACATTTATTTACTTTGTCACGACATTTTCTTTACCACAGAAGGTCCATGTTACTGCTCGATGCACAAGTAAAAAGACTGTTTGTGGCTTCGCTGCGTCTCATTTAACGCTGAGCCTCTCTTGACTGTTCTCTAAATCACACATCAGCGTTTTCCTTCAAGCCTGTCGCCTGATTTCTACCTGCTGTTTTACAGGATCCAGAAACGTCAGCGAGTGACGCCGAAACGTCCAGCGGTGTTTATTCACGATCAAGCAAATGCAGTTGTTTTTTTTTTTATTTCTGTTATTTTCGGGCTGAAAGTCCTGCTGTGAGCGCTGCTCCCCGTAGCGTGTATAAACGTATTTACGGAGACCAATAAAAACGTGATTCATCCCCGATGTGAGTCGGACCCGTAAACACAAGCCGCTGGTACTGAAACGCCTGATAATTTGGATTATCAGGATTTTGGGCGCCAGTGCACCGGTTTTCTTGGCTCTGAACTGGTGCTTTCTTCAGGACCAGCAGTCAAAAAGAACTTTTGCTAAGTTTGGCACCAGCTCCGAGACGCTTGATTCGAATGAAAGGATCGCCATCAGCTCATCTTCATCGTCTGCACACGTCTGTCAGTGACACTTTTGAAAACTCGAGGAACTGGACTGGGCCTTCCATCTGCAATAGGTTATAAAACCATTTCCAAACAGCTTGGACTTCACCGTCCTGCAGACACGCGTAAGAAGGCACGGACGGATGTTGGGGTGAGTATGGGCAAGGACCTCGCAATACGATATGTATCACGATACTTGGGTCACGATGCGATATTATCACAATATCATGATATATTGCGATATTCTACCCAGTTAATATCAAAATTAAAAGTAGAGATGAAAAATCAAGTTGCTGTATATGTTCATCAGATGATATTGATCATTCAGAGGACAAATTCAGTCAAAACTATTTGCTTCAAAACAACCTATTTACTGTTTATCAAGTGTTTTTGAAAAAAACTGAAAAAAAATCGATATTAGGAGCTTAAAAAAAAATCGATATTATATTGGGCGCCCGAAATCGCGATATATTGCCAAATCGATTTTTTTTCACACCCTAGATGCACGCCTGCGGTTCAGAAAATTACATCTGAACGAACCAAAAAGAGACTTGTGCAGCAGTGTGCCGTGGACAGTGGAGCTGTGTGGCCTTCATACCCAGCAGCAGAAAAACCCCATACCTGCTCCACGGTGGAGGAGAGACGAGAGTTGTTGTGCAGCCACCAGACTGGCCTTGAACGTCTCTCTGAAACCATCAGACCGGCAGCTGGACCTCGGCTGAAACTGTGCTACACAACAGGTCAACGGCTCGAAGCACAAATCAATCAAAATCAACATCAGTATTTGTAGACTGATAAAGTGGTCGAGTCAAACTCTAGATCTCAACCCAACTGAAACGGCGTAGCGGGACCTTAAAGGAGCTGCGCAAGAGTTAATGAAACGCCAACGTAATGAAGCAGTGCTGTGAAGGAGAATGAGCTAAAAATCCTCCGCGATGATGTGGAGGACTGATAAAGTCATAGACCACTTCAGACCACGGCTCTGCAAGCTCCTGAAACACGAGGAAACTTGGTGTTGCCCACATCCTTTTACTTCTTTTCTGCAACGCCATGATGAAAAAGTTTTCTCTGAGGTTAAAGTTGCCCAACACAATGACACACGATGAACGGGTCTCAGTATAACCGCCCACATAAACTCAACAACATCGTTCCTTCCACAGAGGCGGCCTCGTCCTCCCACCACTCTGACGAAGAGGCACTGTAGCTGCCATCAGAGGCAAAGCTCATCATTTCATACTCAGTTAAAGGGTTAATAAATACAATTTACTATATCACAAAATGTTCATACAAATAGGTTATATACATCAGTAAATTCATATAAATATATTTCATGCATTTTGGTTTAAATTAAAATAAATGAGGGAGGAACCAATTTTTGGTTTCTCAGGAGATTTAATTTTGAGCCACACGAGTTCACTGTACCTGCGCTGTCTGCAAGAGACGAGGTGTGCTTGCAACTGAGTTTTTCTTTTTTTTTTCAAGAAGAAGAAGCTGTGTTTTTATTTCCTTGGAGTTAATGTGGCCAATGAGGTACATTTTTAATTACTTTTCATTGTTGTAAATTCATGTGAATGCCATGTGACCGTGAAGCCAATTAAGCTTAACATTTTTCAGTGTTTGCTTATTCATTAGTCTCGTGTATTTCTGTTTTTATTAATGTAAGCCCTTTATTCCTTTTTGAAGTTCATTTTAGTTTTTGTATTTCTTTTCTTAGTTCTGACAGCATTTAAGAGGGCATAGAGATCGCATAAGACGTGATGAAGATGTAAAAACCAGGAACGATTTTGAGCCTTGATTCGACTCTGAGGGAGAAACAGTTACTTCGCCCTGAGAGGAGTGAATGGAGGAGTGAATGGAGGAGTGAATGGAGGAGTGAACGGAGGAGTGAACGGAGCACTCACGCTCTCCACGGGTCGGAGGTCTGAAAACGCTCGATGGCGTTGCGCCGACCGGACGGCTGCTGCTGTGGATAAACGTATTTTAAACTACGCTGAAAAGCAGAAGAAACTCCAACTGCGGGGCCCGTCATCGTCTGGTCACCCAGAATGCACCGCTTCAAGCAAGGCCTCAAACATCCAGCTCACATCTGAATATTTCATTTCCTCTCCCTGGGGGGTGTGGGGGAGGACGCGTTCAGCTGACAGCTGCTAACCCTAACCCTAACCAGAGCTCGGATGAGGTCCGGCTGGTTCAAAGCGCCTCCAACAGGAGGCAGAAACCTCAGACACCACCGCAATGGCTCAACGTCTGCGTGGAAAAACAAGGAAAAGTGAAAAGTAAAAGACATAAAATCTACCAACTAGGCTGAGCCGCCATCCTCTCCATGTAGTCCTTGGCGAAGTCGAGCGCCCCGGCCCTGTGGGGGTACAGCAGGCAGAACATGGACAGCACGCCCAGGTTGTTCCCGTACACCTCGTTCCAGCGGGCGCTGAACTCGGCCGGGCTCCAGGGGGGCAGGTACTCCTCCGGGCGCTCCAGCATGGCCTCCCCGGCCTCGCGGATCCGCCGGGCCATCTCCCGGTGAGTCCCCGCGGCGGCGTACTGCAGCTCCTCCACGTCCCCGCGGCCGAAGTACAGCATGGGGTGGCCGTCATAGTTGCCGCCCACGAAGGGGATCCTCGCGCCGGGGTCTGCCTCCACCGCGGGCGCCGGGGCGAGCAGGGGCCACACGAGGCTTATGAAGAAGACCGTGGGGGACCCACGGGTGTGGGTGGTCATCGTCTCATCGGCGACGGGGCTGTGGCATCGCCAGAGGAGTTCAGCTGAGAGGGAGAAGAGAAGAGGGGAGAGAGAGAGAAAGGATTGAGAGAGCTGCCTCAGAGTCGTAGCAAAGCTCTGCATTCCTGGAATAATTAGACACAGCTGTAGGTCTGATGACGAAGGATTTCCATACTGATGTGGGCTGTTACTGAGAGGCACGGGTAAGAGGTGACCGGTACAGGAGTCACCGTTGTTAAAGCAACCGTGACCCCCGCTGAGCAGTTAGTACCCTCCCTTCTTAACCAAATGGTGAGTAGAAACGTAACGTGGCGTTATATCCAAATACAAGCTCAGACAAACAATATAACTGTCAACATAACATTAAAAAAAAGAAGTGAAAAAGGAGAAAAAAAAGTAACATCAGCAATACAAAGTACCCCCATGACTCTGAATCTTCTAGATCCACCTTCATCATTTCACCATCTTGAATTTCCCCCTTGGAGGATTAATAATTTGAATTGAATTGAATTCAGTAGCAGGACCTTGAAGGACCTTGAAGGAGACTTTTCCTCTGTGACTTCATTAGTCTCTCGCATGGTTGTGGACATACATTCTTCTTCTAAACATTTTTTCAGCACTGGGCTCTCTGGCGAGGCGTCCCAGTAAGAGTGCACGATAACTATCGGGCCGATAACAGGATCATCCCGATATCATCCCGATAAGTCAGATATCATGACGAATAGCCCCGATAACATATATAATTTTGTCAACACGGCAGTGCCTCGCTCCCTCTGAGCCTTGAATAACCGGCAGTGAATGTTATGTTCAAGTGACCTCGGCATAATCAGAAAAATGATTTCTCAGTAAGGAAAATCAAGAATACCCCCTCATGCCAGAAAACAACTTGTTAACTCGGTCATAATTTTGGTAGTTGCTGACTTGAATTGATATTCGCAAGTATTTTCCCACATGTTATACATACAAAATAGAAAAAAATAGAAAAGGCTGAAAGAACGATGAGGAAACGAGAGAACGGAGGAATTTACGTTACACCTTGAATGCAGCATTGCGGAACAGTGTGCTGAAAAAAAAAAAAACATGGCGGTGTAGAACTTCGTTAAAGTTTCAGAGGAAGATAGTTCGCTGGTTATTTGAGACAAATGCTCCAAGCGAAGGAGGGAAAAATTGCAAGCTTTAATACGTCAAACCCGATCAGCCACCTGAAACATAACCATCACTTCCATGGAGTTTTGAAATCACGCTAACATGAGCTAACATGAGCTAACATGAACTAACGTGAGCTAATGTGAGCTAACCTGAGCAAGCCAGCAGCAAGTGTCCCCTCCTCTCTGCTCATCATCATCATCTCTCTCATCTAAAGCTTCCATGAGATTAAAAAAAAATCCCAAAACTACTAAACCTCATTTACTTTAATTAAAGACATTCATTTGAATGGAACCACAAGCCCAAATCCTTTAAAGGTAATTTCTTTGTTACTATGGAGTGAACTTTTTCAGTTTATTTACACAGACAAGTCTAACTTGTCTCAGTACATTATGACCTGTGCATTATTTTTTTATTGTCATTGAGGAATGCATTTATTCAGTTAGTAATTCTGATGCATGTATTTCCATCAGTTCAAGGAGCCTTTATTTTTTATATCAGTCAGTAATGAACCTTATTTAAGTTGATGTGAGATATCAAATAGGTTTGTTTAATAGCTTTATGAAAATGTTCAAGAGTCTTGCCAATAGTTTTTCATTGGAAAAAAATAAATATCTGTTCATTTAAAGAGTCAAAACTGTTCTTGGTTTTTTTCATATTATTGATTATTGATTTTAGGTATATGTGTCATATTATTAATTAATGATCTTAGGTATATGTGTGTGTTATCGGTTATCGGTATTGTCATTTAGGAGCTGAAAGTTATCGGTTATCGGTATGAGTTTAAAAAAACAGTTATCATGCATCCCTACGTTCCAGACCTCGGTTCCTCTCAGCCGCTCCGACGGAGATCCGCCGCTGCGGTTTGGATCACCGTCCTGCTTCGTGAGCCAGCTTCGACCAAGCTTCCGCTGTCAGACATGACGACTCTGGTTGTACAGAGGAGCTGGTGTTGACTCAGCGACCGCGCGGTGCTCAGCAACCCCCCCATACCCCCCCCCCCCCCCCCCCCCCCCCCCCCCCCCCCCCCGCTGCGAGGTGCTTCTGCTGCTGCTGCGTTTGGGCTCTCAGCAGCCCTGGAGCTGAGGCCAGACGAATCCACTCCGGTCTCTTCTTTCCAGGAGCGGACATCGCTCCAGAGGTTTCGTGGTTTTTCTCAGTCACGCTTCCTCAGGCGAGGCTCTCTCTCCTGACAAGCAAACTGGACTTTTTCCAGTCTCCTACTTGTGCCGTCGTGGACTTTTAACGCGCTCAGTGAGGCCTGCAGGCTCTGAGATGTAGAACTTATTTTTTTTTTTTTTTAATGAAATTTCACAGCCTGCATTTGGAAGAAAGCGTGCTGGAACAATCACTCCAGGGAGGACTGACCACCTTCTAGACTGTTTTCCACTTGTGAATAATCTTTCTCGCTGTAGAGCTTTAAAAACAAAAAAAGGGGGACTTCCTGTCTGTGCGGAGCCATGTGAAGACATGTGTGGGTCGAGCTCTTCGGTAAACTATCAAAATTTCAAGAGCAAAGTTTTAACTTCAGTGCACATTTGACCTAGACTGGGACAATTTCTGTCTCTGTTCGACCGAGAGAGTGAAAAACTGTTTATCAGTTAACTATTTTCGAGAATGCCCTAATACAAGAACGTCGAAGCCCAGGAAGCTAGTATTGAAGACACTGGTAATGCTAGCACGCAACAACCAATGCTAGCAGCTATCAGTAAACTCAGAGAAGAAGTATGGATAAAATTTCAAGCACTGCATCTGCCCACTCGGACCAACTTCGCGGTCTACAGGACACCATGGAAAAGATGGGTACCGCGGTGGAGGCTACAGTGAGCCGCGTAACAGAGTTGGAGTCTGCGGTGAGCGGCCATGCTGATGCTATTAGCATGTTAGAGGCGGAGATGCTGGCAATGAAAAGAGAGATGTCCACTCTAAAGGACAGATGCGAGGATCTAGAAGCTCGGTCTCGCCGCTGCGTTGTCTGAATTCTGGGAGTGAAAGAGGGACAGGAGGACAGCGAAAGAATGTCTAACTTTGTGGCACGTCTGCTGAAAGACAAACCACCACTCCTGGATCGGGCGCACCGGAGTCTCCGCAGCAAGCCCACGGTTTAGAGCGCACCGCCCCGGGCGATAATTTCTCGGTGCCGTTACTTCGAGGAAAAATAAGCTATTCTTCGCATGACACAGCAGTAGCCTTTGCTACACTTCTAGCACGACGGACTATCTTGCTTAAGTGGAAGAAGTCGGTACCCCCTTCTCACAGGCGGTGGGTGATGGACACAGTAGCTCATCTCAGAGTGGAACAACTAACATTTGTAACTCAAGGCTCAGAGAGAAAATTCAAAAAGCTGTGGCAACCGTTCCTATTTTATGTTGAGAAGCTCCATGTCGAATAAGTATTGTTATTGGCCCTGTGTTTTTTTTTGTTTTTTTTTAACTGATCGTCATTATTTGTTAAGCTGTCATTGCTTTGCGTTACCAGAATGTCTGCGGATTTTTCTTATTGTCATTAACGCAAATATTTTGGGTAATCTAATGTCTATTTTCTTTTTTTTTTCTATTTTTTTTTTTTTAACGAATTTTATGGTGTGTATGCAAAGTATTTTAGTTGTTAGATGTTCTTGCGCTGTTAGTGTAGTTGTATATGTTATAAAATCCAATAAAAATATTCAAAATTAAAAAAACAAAAAAAAGGTCTCCTTTTACAGAAGTCTGCACACCTGGTGATGATCATCAAGGTCGTCCAGGAACACCTGGCTGCAGCTGAAATCCTACAGAGGCAGTGAGGGGGTACTTGGTGTTGCCCGTGAGATTATTTTCTTTTTTTTTTACTTCATCTTTATGAAACTCTTATATGATGTTGCTCATCTCAGGTTGCAACACTCACACACGAAAGATCAAAAGGAAGAAACCCGAAACTTGTGCGCATGCCTGTATAATGACCCTGACGTATCATAAATCTGCAGATTTTACGCCCGTGCACGCCTGCCGCTTTATAGCTGCAGCCCCAGATGTATTTCTGACCCGGCGGAGACGCTGAGCAGGCCTGGAGGTCATAAACGGTCCATTACTGCAGTAACATTACTGTGGTCGACTGTAACAAGCTTTAAACCCGAGCGCTGCTTTCCAGCGACACGAGCTGGCCCGGCGCTCCTGCTCCGAACATGGGAGTAAATTCCATGACCTTATTGCAGCTCTTGGCAAAAGCCTGACGGAAAAGCATTTGGTTGTGATTTAAGGGACGTCTAGACTGGAGGCCGCTGTCACGGGCCGAACACGCGGTCCGGGCGGCCGTTTGATGCTCGGGGAGGCCTGAAGCTGGGGCGTAAAGCTGGCCCCTCCCCCCTGAAGTTCAGTCGACATTTGACCTTATGAGGCGTGACATTCCTCTGTGGTGAGCGTGAGGGTGGAAGACCAGACCATCGCAGCACACCGATGCTTCTGACTGGTCACGTTCAGAGACCTAAAACAAGCAGATTCAGGGCAGTAAAACCGGATCCGTGCCTCTGGGATTGCAAAATTCTGGGAATTTTCAATGTTGGAAACTTTCTGTGGAAATTAAACCTTGATTCCTTAAAAAGTTAGGACACTGTGTAAAATCTAAATCAAAGCTGAACGCCACGATTTGCAAATCTCATAAAACTCAGAACAGGGAAAACATATTAAATGTCACAAGTCAGAGACGTGACGGAGAGCGTCTGAGTCTGCCAGGAGTGGAGATGGGGGGGGTTTCACCAGTCTGATAAAAACCATCTGCAACCTGCCAAATCATTTCACACAAAAGTTCTTCCATGTGATCGAAAGAGTCTGGAGAAATCTCTGTGCGCCGGGGATAGGGATTTAAAAAATTAAAAAATTTGCCGGGATTTTACAGTGGAGGTGACTGTACGGCTCAGCAATAACCACAGACATCACTCTCCAAGAACGCATTTAGCCGGGCCGTCCTCGAACGCATCCTCTCATGCAAAGAATAAACCACACGTGGTCCAGAAACGCCGGCATCTTCTGTGGCCAAAACTTATCTAAGACGGATTCAGATGAAGTTGTTGCTTCTGCCACCTCAAGATTAGGGCTGCAACGGTACACTAATATCGCGATACGATACACGATATTTGGCTCACGATATGATATATATCGATATTCATCTTACAAAACATTTACATCATTTTACGAAAGATTTTAAAGGGACAAAGTGATTTTGGTGACATCTTGTGAGCGTTCCAATGACTTTGTTTGAATGAATTGAACTGAAAGCATCAATTACACATTATATGGCTGACAGGCAGCTTGCAAATGCTGGCTGAATAAAAGATTTGTTGAGAAAAATAGTTTGATTTTCTTAAACTGTGTAAATTGTTGCTTGCAAGCTTTTAAAGGTGGGACACGGGGGTTTTAAAAGAAGCTTAGAATATCGATACCCGCGGCTGAAAAATCGATACTTGATACAATACCGATATATATCGCAGAATCGATAAAAATCGCTCAGCTCTACTTAAGATTGTACATTTCCTCAGTTTCAACATCTGATACGCTCTATTTCGTAAATAAAACATGGACGGCTTCACGTCCACATCAATTACTGATTTACATTCTACACAACGTCTCAACATTTTTGAAACAGATGTGACAGGAACTCCTGCCGTTCTCCCCCAGAAAGGTGGATCAAGGCTCCAGCAGATGCTGCTACACTGATGGCATACTGACAGTTGGTTGATTATATTCAAAATGCTTAGCCTTCGTTAGCAACACTGTAATTATGAAATATTAGCCGACAGCTATCTGTCCACATGATGAAACAATGAAGTTTACTGTCGCTGATGTGAAATCCAGACTGTGTGATTTTTTTTTACCCAGGAGGGGGCGGAGTCTGACAGCAGGCTGGTGGTTGGAGGTCGTTAGCTTTTTCACAATTAAGGAAAATAAACAGCTGACTACTCTTAGGTCAGAACTTTCTTAACTTTTCAGGTCCAGTATCAGTGCAGCTAGTGGTTCTCATTTTTGCACAGATACACATTAGTTACATATTGGTATTAGTATTGTTATCAATAGCATTATTAATATTCTAGTATTGGAAGCATAAAAGACATTACTTCTTAGTTTATATCACACTGTTTTACTGTTGCTCATTGTTTTTTTCATACTATTTTGTTTAATGAACCATATGTCCATATTACAGTGTCTTAGATTGATCTTAGTGTATATTTTGTCTTTACTTTATGCCAGAAATGTAGTAAACTAGCCCCGCTAAAGCCGGTTAGAAATATGTTTGGAGAGAAAGACCTGGCCAGTGGATTGGATCAGAAGACGACGACGTGGCAACAACGGATTGGACGAACAAATGGAGGACCGGACCGACCAATGGGAGAGCCAAGTCTAAACCGTGGCTCCTCCCCATCTAGTGACGCACATTTCTGTATAAATTATTGTTTTGTTTTGTTCAGCCTCTTCTCGTGTTAGAGACTGCCTCTACCAGGGAGCCGTGATATTACGTTAATTGCAATTAAACATCTGTGTTGTACTGAGCCGACCAAGACTCTCCTTTCCAACAAAGAATATGCAGCTAGGATCTTGAGAAAAAAGATCTTAACGCTACAGAGCTCCCCACATACAAGTCCCTACGTGGTGGCGATGGACCAGAGAAGCAGAAAGATGAGGCGCTGGTTTCACACACTGACCAGATCTACTGAATCCAGTTGTTTCAGAGTTAATATTTTACAGTTACGGTCAAGTTTAACAAAAACCTTCATAAATCTGTAAGCAGATCTGCATATAAATCACCTCCTAACTAAAAAAACCTATCTGGAGTCAGAAATCATCTGTTCATTGAGCTCATTTCTGTTCACCTGTCCATCAATTCATCATTTCAGTGATTCCAGGAGATTCTGGTTAAATATTCTGAATGTTATTGTAATCGGTCTTCATAACCTCGTTTCATAATCGGTTTTAAAACGTGACCTGTATTAGACTCCCAGGTGAACTGTGACCTGTCAGGTGTGCACGCCAGGTGTAGGGAGGCGGCAGTGAGCCATGTGACTGATCTGGAATCTGAAGCGCTCCTCTGCACTGCACCATTCCTGCAGACTTTAACATCTGGCACTGGCCTGATCTCGGGTCCGATGTCCAGAACAGCGCACAGACTATACGACGAAGGATCGCAGGCGACGAACTGGCGCGGAGAGGTAGAAGCGCGCATGCGCCGACAGGAATCAAACCGCTCCGGTGCAGCGTGAACTGCGCCAGGTTGCACTAATTAACAGGCCACTTGATGTTAGGTTTCTGATTGGCTGGTAATTAGTCCAGTAGGGTTCCTGACACCGTCAGAAGATCATATCTGGGCGTCTTTGGTCGCAGGTCCAGTGTGACGGCCGTCCTTTCACCTCCAGGACCACTAAGTCCTGCAGGGGCCCATTTCCCACCCCCTCAGTGACCCCACGTGCCCCACAACTAAAGCATTAACAGAAACCCGCTGCAACATATATACTCAAATCTTATTGCAGCGGGAGTTTTCTGAACAGTTTCCTTCTTCTCCGTTGAATTCCCACAGAAATGTTGGAGATTTTTACTGAGCTGTTCTCCTCTGTTCACTGCTCTTTATATCATTGTAAATCTTAAATGGTTTGCATAGACTTAGATAAGGAAAACTAGTTAATTACTGAAAATGACGCGGCGTCCTGCAGTCAAACTGACTGAAAGCCGTTTCCACAAAATAAGCTTTGTTCCTGTTATTAATTTTATTCATTTAAAATAAAACCTCTTTCTGTGCCAGTTGTTTTTCCATTTAATGTGAAAGTTTCATTTTGATAAGATTTTGGCTTCTGATGTTTCAATATGCATTTAAGAATATCGCGATAATATTGTAAACCGTGATAATTTGGTCACTATAATCGAGATATTGAATTTTCCATATCGTTACACCCCTACTGCACAGTCGGGAATAAAGTTCAGAAATTATCACCTGTCAGATGTTAACGTTTATCCCTTCAGGTATTTCTGCAGAGAGCTGAACTGAAGTTGCACAAGTCTTTACGAATGCAACACATGACTTCAGGGCCTGAAGAGAAAGTTTGAGCACTTCTTTCCCAAGTATTACTCACAATAACGCACTTCCTGTCAGGACTTCTAATGTTCCGCAGAAAAAAAAAATCCTTTAGTCGACTCGTCTCGTTTTCATTTGGAGGGGAAAGTTCCCTCTTCTCTCTTGATGCTTTGTTCCTTCATCCAGCTAAGTCGCTGCAGAGGCTTGAATCGCTCCTCGGTGGGAACAAGCTTTCCTCCCCAAACCACCAGAACCAGATCCGCTGGAGTCCGCAGACGCCGTCCCTCCCTCCGCAGAGCCACTTTCCACTTCTCCTCCCCTCATCGAGGAAATCCGTCTCATTAAGAAAATCACCACGGCTGCCTTTTTCTCTTTAACGCTTCCAGAAAACCCGACAACAATCCCCGACACTGGCAGGAACGTCAGCGACCGCTGGCACCGTTTACGCGCGATCCGCGCGCAGGAGTCCGCCCCCGGTCCTGTTCCCGTTCCCCGGGATGGAGCCCAGATGGGGTCGTTTACCTGTCAGAAGGCGCCGGTCCCTGTGCCCGGGCGCGCAGCCGCCATCCCTCGCCGACGCAGACCCGACTCTCGCGGAGGTGATCGGAGCGCGTGCCTGCAGCGGTCGGGACGCGGAGGAAGTTTAGGGAGCGGAGGAGAGCGTGCGGGAGTGCGCAGGGAGCGTCATGCTGGCGGATGAGGAGGGGCAGGGGGGGTGAGGCTTAAAGGGGGCCCGATGGAGCCAGGGGCCCTCCTCCCAGACTGCTCCACTCTGACTGAAACAAAGGCTCAGAACAGACTCGGAACAAGAATCTAACCCCCCTTTAAAAAAACAAAACAACAAAAACAAAGCCTGATTAACTTCCCCCGCCATCTGTGGAGCATTTGTCAGTTTAGGAGGCCAGAGGATGCATTTAATTCTGTTAAATACAAACACTATCCTGTTGCTTCAGTGAGAGTCGGCAGGGGCGTAGCAACAAATTATGGGGCCTGTACGCTCTCAATGTCAGTGGGCCCCTGTCCATGGCAGTGCACGATGCGCATGAGCAAAAAAAAGGGAAAAAAGGGCTATTTATTTAAAATTAAAAAAAAGCATAAATACGGTTTTAAGATACAGTCAGATCAGATTATATTGATTGAGCATTGACAATAGCTTTTAATCACTGCACTGCAATGCTAAGGCTTTTTACCAGACAAAAATAATAAAGTGCTTTATTGCTCAATTAATATATTATTAGTGTGCACTTGAGCCTACAGTGATATTGGTAGGCTATTTACCATGTTGATATATGCAGCAGAAATATTGCTAGGTGGATCATTTATTAAGTCTCAGCATGGAGTTCCACTTTCAGCTATGTTAGTATAAAAGGATGACTTACTTTAAACTTAAGGTAAACAACTCACATTTAGGCAGCGATCTACCAGTCAGCAGCTCGCTCTCTCTCTCTCTCTCTCTCTCTCTCTCGCACCATCATACCACCGTAAGGGGTAGTCGGAGGGGGGAGCTCACCCTTGAAAACTGGAACAACGATCTCACCATGTCTTTGCTCATCTATCATCTCAGCCTCATCTTCAGAAGAGCCGCCAGGACTGGCCACTACTGCTCCAGCTGCTCCAGCTGCTGCGGCTGCTCCAGCTGCTCCAGCTGCTGCGGCTGCTCCAGCTGCTGCAGCTGCTGCGGCTGCTCCAGCTGCTGCGGCTGCTGCTCCAGCTGCTCCAGCTGCTGCGGCTGCTCCAGCTGCTCCAGCTGCAGCTGCTGCGGCTGCTCCAGCTGCTGCGGCTGCTCCAGCTGCTTCAGCTTCTCCAGCTGCTGCAGCTGCTCCAGCTGCTCCAGCTGCTGCGGCTGCTCCAGCTGCTCCAGCTGCTGCGGCTGCTCCAGCTGCTCCAGCTGCTGCAGCTGCTCCAGCTGCTCCAGCTGCTTCAGCTGCTCCAGCTGCTGCAGCTGCTCCAGCTGCTGCGGCTGTTCCAGCTGCTCCAGCTACTGTTTGTTTCTGAAACTGGTTCATGTTGACAGCTAACGTTAGCTGGCCCATAACTGTCTTTATACTACCGCCACAAGCAGCCTGGTTGACAACTAGCTAAGCTAAAGACTTGACGTGAGCATACAGACATCAGCAGCAGCTGTCTGGAGTGGACCACGTTCACTTTACTTGGACTTTGCATAACAAGCAAACTCGGTTCACCTTTGGGAAAGAAAGCAGTCAACAGCTGCCTCCCCTCATTCTGCCTTCTTTGTTTTTCTTCTCTCTCTTTCTTCTTGCAATAGCCCGATTTCTGCTTTTTGAGCAGCATGATGCCAATTCAAAGTGCGTTCATTGACTAAACCATTTTGCGCCTCCAGAATGTCCAATATGTTGGGAGGACTGTGACATAAAGTTAATTCTCTCAGCTGATGTTATCAATATATGAAATAAAGCATGACACCAATTAATTGGAGGGCCAAATTCATTTGGAAAAAAAAAATTAGGATTTTCATGGGCCCCTCCCCCTACTCGGGCCCTGGGTAGTCAGGTCCACTTTTCCCCCCACTAACACGCCCATGAGAGTAGGTGTTTAAAGATTGAGCCCCCAGATTTGGCTTTACTGGACCGAGCAAGGCCGAAGCAACTCCACGTCGTGTGACACGTGATGTCAGTCAAGACAAAACAACAAGAAAAATGTTGTTTACTTGGTGAAACTCCTCTCATAAACATTATAGATGACCTGAATGAACGCGGCTCGAGCACATCTTTGTTCCTTCAACCGACTCGTCAACCGTTTTAAAATCAGACTGTGATGCGTTGCCTGGTTTCATCCTCTGTTTCAAGACTAAGAAGTTCTCTTCTGTCTGTGTCTCCCCAGGTCGACATTGTTAAGTTACTAAGGGCCAATTCCAATTCCTCCCTTAACCCTCAATCTCAACCTTCACCCTTAACCCTCAGTCTTTGACCCTCAATCTTGACCCTCCAAAGTAAGTGTCAGGACTATCTTGTGACTTAGAAATGGGACACCCCTTAAGTGCGGTTACGTCTTCAGACTGTGGGGGGCGGCCTTATGCCAAAGCTACATCCAGTCTGTCATGAAAACAATGACGACGAAGAAGACGTAGAAGAATAAGATAATCTAAATATATATAACGAAGTCAGTAAGATAGTTCAGTAACATTTAAATCTTTTAAATCTACGAAAAAAACGTACATTTGTAGCTAGCTTTTTTCGGCGCCATCCTTTTCGAAGACGTCTTGGCGAAAATACGCAATGCCTTCTGGGTAGCCCTTACTTCCAAGGGTGGTGCCGGAGAATCTTAATAGGGAGGCCGATACAGCCCTCGAACTTGTCCCTCCACTTGACTTTCTAAGAATCTGGACAGCACTTCCACTTAGCGTGAGCGCGCATTTTTGAGATTGAGGGTTAAGGGAGGAATTGGAATGAGTGGTGAAAAGTTCACCCCCTCTTGTCTCCCCCAGGAGGTGAGAAAAAGGCTTTATCTTTATCTGCACTCTCAGAACAGATGTGTTTAAAAATAACACAAAAAATGTGTCACATATTGACACATTTGGTGTTGATTTCAACACAGAATGTGTAAAGAAGCCTAAAAACTTAACGCACTTATTGTATTGGACAATTTAACACAATCTGTGTTATTTTTAAATGGCAGGAATCCAAGTTTTCATTTAACCTTTATTTATACAGTTAAACTATTTTTCCAACCAGTACATGTTTTAGACCAGTGGTGCGCAAACTGTGGTACGCGTACCACTGGTGGTACGTGAGTGCTCTCTGGTGGTACACGTGGCGTGAACGTCAGGACTTTCCACATTTTCACTTTTTTATTTTTTTTATTAAATCGGAAACATACAATGCATTATCAATACGTTTCAAACAAAATTCAGGTAACAATAAATAACTACAATAAGGAATAAAGATCTCTCCTGTGAATTAAAAGCTAATTGAGAAGGCATATATGGCTATATTATAAAATTGGTCCTCATGGTGGTACTCGGAGAGCTCAACAATTTCTCAGGTGGTACGCAGTATGATAAAGTTTGAGAACCACTGTTTTAGACAAACATAATACAAATGTTAGTTACAAAGAGACACCATAATGACATTTACAAAAAAAGTGGCTAGTGGCAGTTTATTGTCATGACGACAGGTCCCTGACCTGACCCTGGTAGGCCCTTAAGCCCAGGCAACCTCTGCATTAGCAGGTTTGGGGCTTTTTCATTATTTGTGCTGCGCCACAGACCAGAGATGGAGGCTGCCTCATCGGTGTACACCGCTACTTGTTGGTAAGTGTCAATTAATATATTATGCTAATCAATCTGAAAAGTGTCAGCGAAAACTTGGAATGTAAATAATCCCCCAATTAAACTGTAATTTTAAGGGAATTCATGGAAAAACTTTGTTAAGCAGGGCTGCTTGTGAACCAGCTAGCATGAGGCAGACTACTATTGTTGTTTTTCAGTGTTTTTCCTTACACCTTAGTACCGAAATTACGCAACGTAAAAATCAATTTGTGACTTAAAAAGCTCGGGGTGAAAACGTTGACAACGTGGTCAGGGATCAGAACTACGTGACTTTGTCCCGTTCATATCGCCTGATACGATGTGAGAGCGACGTTTGGAAAGTGGCGATGCTGTTGTGGAAACTCTCTCTCTGTCTCTCTCACTACAAACCGAGAGACCGTGGTTACTACGGCTGTAGCGATACACCAATCTAGCGATACGATACGATACACAATATTTGACTCACGATACGGTATATATTGATATTCATCTTAAGATACATTCATATCATTTTCTGAACGATTTTAGAAGTGATTTTGGTGACATCTTGTGAGTGTTGCAATGACTTTGTTTGAATTAATTGAACTGAAAGCATCAATTACAAATGATATAGCTGACAGGCAGCTTGCAAATGCTGGACACAATGAATAAAAGATGTGTTGAGAAAAATAGTTTCATTTATTTAAAGGTAAGGGCACAATGGAGAGTTAAAGTACAGCAAGTGGCCTTCTTTGGTAGTTTTTTTGGCTTAGTACTGAACATATGAGGTAGCTACTAGCCGTTCCAGCCACCAGGTTAATTAAAAACGAACCATGGCAATTTTAAACAAATCTCGTATCATTGCATTTGTTACTGGAGAGCAAATTGTCAGATATGAGCACATAATGTAACCAATAGCATGGGACTTGCATAGAAGTGGTAAAAATATATGCTTCAGTGAACGATTTCTTTTGTTTAAATGTGTTCCAGGAGCACTTTTATGATCCAGCGTCCCACTGTGGTTTCACTGAGTCAAAACTGAGGAACCTGCAGAGAAGCCTCCATGAAGATCAGAGATGCGATCACGAGCGCAGGAGGTCCAGCGGGCCCTAAGAAGTAACTGGAACAGTACAAGTGATTCCAGAAGGGGAAGAAGAGGCCACCAGGGATTGGATAACGGCCACCAAAAGAATGAGAGCCTCTCCTGGGGACTTTGCATGCACACCCCTCTGCAGTGATAATTTACAGGTTGTGCTATTGTTGATTTGGATTTGAATGTTCCATTTTTCCTCTTAATTGCGGTGACAGGGTTACTTTGAATTAATGTCACTTGGAAAAAAAACAGCAATTAAATTCTATTTAAGGAAAAAAAAGTACATAGAGCACATGTTTGTGTTGATTTTAACACATCTTTGTGTTGACACATTTAAAACACAATATGTGTTAAATGTGTTAAAACACTGACTGCATCAAAAGCAACACATGTGTTGTCCTTAACCACACACGCTGATGTGTTAAAAATTAACACATGATGTGTTATTTTTAACACATCTGTTGAAAGTGTATTTTTCTCCTTTTCAAACACACCGAGACCATGAAGAAGTAAAAATACAGTGATCCCTTATTTTTCGCAGTTAATGGGAAAAACCCATCCCGTGAAAATCAAAATCCCGGAACTGGAGCCGGAGTCCCCCAAACCTAAATAATGTGTTTATAATATGTTTAAAACCCCCAAAAAAGTAGTGAGGCACTGCAGCGAAACAAGACAAAGGCTCAACTGTGGTCTTTCTGTTACCTTCACAGCCTCTGGTCTCTGAACCGTAGTAAGTAAACTGCTGGTATTGTGCTATTTTTGGCTCGTAATTAGCAGCTAACATGCTAACAACAACAAAAGAAAATGTCCGGTTTTCTCTGCTTGGAACTGGAACTTTATTTTGGCACTGCAGGAACTTGTAACATCACACAGGTTGTATTGTTCGGCTCCTGTCGGTTAACAGAGAATGTAAATCTATACACGCTGGGCTGCTGTTGATGAGCACTCCACTTTTCATCTAACCCCGTTTTCATTCTGCCATCCCATGACACACACACTCCATTACCCATGGAGAGAACCTGCACAACATCCTGTGATGTTTCTGCGATTTTTAATTATATATTTCAGAAAAATCCACAAATAACTAAAACCGTGGAACTTAAAGCGCGAACTGGCAAGGGATCACTGTATTCCGTAAAGAAAAGCCAGCATGTCACAACATTTATTTCCAATAATACTTAACGTACAAACATCCTCATTTATAGCTGATGCTCGATTAGCACGGCTAAGAAGCTAAAATGATGGGGGGGCCTGGTCTTGAGCCAGCGCCAGTGGCTGCCTGTCAATCAAATGCTGTCCAGGCAGCACCTAGTGGTCAGTTGAGGGATTGCAGTTCCAGGTTCTTCCAGTTTGGCTTCCACCCAGAAGTGGGGATGTTGGTGAGACCCAGGTGGCTGGACCTGTGATAGCACCTGCCGGTGGCGGTGGACCGCTGTCACCGCTCGCCAGTAAATAAAAGAAGCAGGAGACGGCCAAGCCAAAGGAACAAAAGCAGAAAACCAAAGTAAAGTGATGTCATGGGCAAGGGCAGCTTCCTTGTACGGTCGTTGTCTCCAGGCAGCGCACATCCACAGGAGTAAGTGCTTCAGTGGTCATTTTAAAATGTTTACAAGTGTCCTCCTGGCTGCGAGGGAGTGTTGGTCAACCGCAGACTGGAGGCAGGACTGCTCTCTTTTCTTTTCACAGTGGACTGTTTTATCCCATGAGGCCCACAGCACCGCTGGGTTTGCAGAAAGACTAAAACTGGAAGTCGGAGCTGTCGCTCTCATTTACTATGTCTCCTGCTTGCAAGAAAAAAAGAAATCCCTGCAATGCAGTTCACAGACACACATGGACACCAACTGATTTTTCGTATTATCACACGGAGGCAGTCAAAGTAATCTGGCGATAGCATGATTTCTCCCAAACTGAGCCGTACGAAATCTCCTCATTCAGTAAATAGAAAATTAGTAACCATTAGCTGACATCGTTTCTTTGGATGCATGATGCAGCCGGACATCATGCATCCAACCCTAAACCTAACCCTAAGGCTACACAGCTGTTTAGTCCCAACATCTTGAGTTCTCTACACATCTGGGCCTCATTCATGACATATTCATAAATCTGTTAGTAGATTTACGTATTAGTCACATCACTAAAAATCTACTGCGCTCCTGATGCTCACTATTTAGAATTAATACGCAGCCAAGTAGCATCATACTGGCAGTGGGAATCTTTATGCTTTAGGGACAATAAAACTAACACCTGCTGCACAATCAAATTGCATAAATAATTAAAAAAAAATTTAAAAGGACAAGCTTTATGCATGGCTGGAGGCAGTTGATTTGTTAGTACCCTCAAAAAGTTTGGAATATGTTTTATTGTGGGACTATGTGGGTAAAGATAATGGATGGATGTAGCTACGTATAAAACTGCAGTTCCATCCTCTGACTCTCCCAGCATTGACCTCCACCTGTCTATATACAGTCATGGAAAAAATTATTAGACCACCATTTTTTCTTCACTTTCTTGTTCATTTTAATACCTAGTACCACTAAACGTCATCATGTGACTAAAACAGACGGAAAAGAAAACACTGAATGCAAAAAAGCAGTGATTTTGGCAGTACAACGCCATAGCTATTGATGTAGAAACTTAAGTGATTTAGGTTATAATCAAGAAAACCATGGAAAATGGTAAGATATCAGCTCTTAAATAAAACTCTTATGAGCAATCTTTGTGGTTATCGTTATGTTTGTCCAAACGAATGTACCTTTAGTTGTACCAGGCATTAAACTGAACAAGAAACTGAAGAAAACAAGGGTGGTCTAATAATTTTTTCCATGACTGTAGATGTCAACCCAGCGTTGACCTCCACCTGTCTATATAGACATCATCCCAGCGTTGACCTCCACCTGTCTATATAGACATCATCCCAGCGTTGACCTCCACCTGTCTATATAGATGTCATCCCAGCGTTGACCTCCACCCGTCTATATAGACGTCATCCCAGCGTTGACCTCCACCTGTCTATATAGACGTCATCCCAGCGTTGACCTCCACCTGTCTATAGATGTCATCCCAGCGTTTACCTCCACCTGTCTATATAGATGTCATCCCAGCGTTGACCTCCACCCGTCTATATAGACGTCATCCCAGCGTTGACCTCCACCCGTCTATATAGATGTCATCCCAGCGTTGACCTCCACCTGTCTATAGATGTCATCCCAGCGTTGACCTCCACCTGTCTATATAGACATCATCCCAGCGTTGACCTCCACCTGTCTATAGATGTCATCCCAGCGTTGACCTCCACCCGTCTATTTAGATGTCATCCCAGCGTTTACCTCCACCCGTCTATATAGACGTCATCCCAGCGTTGACCTCCACCTGTCTATATAGACATCATCCCAGCGTTTACCTCCACCTGTCTATATAGACATCATCCCAGCGTTAATCTCCACCTGTCTATATAGACGTCATCCCAGCGTTGACCTCCACCTGTCTATAGATGTCATCCCAGCGTTGACCTCCACCCGTCTATATAGATGTCATCCCAGCGTTTACCTCCACCCGTCTATATAGACGTCATCCCAGCGTTTATCTCGACCTGTCTATATAGATGTCTCTGGGATATCCATTAACATGCTGACCTGATCCTCTGACCACCTCAGTGTTGCTGCCTACATCTGTTTATATAGTCATCTCGGTAGTTCATGTATCCTAATGTATAATTACTATTAATATATTTAGTCCCATATAATGTTGCCAATATATCTGTGCCTCTCCTCTCTCTGCCCCATTTCCCTCCTCTTTTCTCTTTACCCACCTGCTCTTGGGCAGGAAGGTCCCTCCTTATGATCCAGGATCTGCTCGAGTTTTCTTACTCTTAAAGTGGAGTTTTTCCTCGCCAATGTTTGGCTTAAAGGTTTTTTCTCTCTCGGTACAGCAGTTTTTTTCACTTGCCATTTTTTCTTTGATTAGGATTTAATATTCTATTTTTATTTAATTATATTTGATCGGGGGTCATGGTGTGGGTCTCTGTAAAGCACCTAGAGACAACTAGCAATGTAATAGCCGCTATACAAATAAAGTTGATTTGAAAATTGTATGTTGTATTGTGAATAAAATACATTTTTCAGATCATCGTGTTGTTTTTACCCCACATGTCCCAACTTTTTGGGCGGTGCGGTTGTCGAGGATAGGCCAGCGAGGCTGTTTACGTCCAACATCATTTTCCAGCTAAATGCATTAACAGCAGTGTTCTCGTGCTTGGCCAGTGTGGCGGGGGAACATTCGTCAGCATTCGTGATCAGAGAGGGAGGACGCTTTGTTGTGGAATCACAGCAGATGGGAACAACCAATGTGGGTAAAAACAAGAATTTTTTTTTTAATCTGCTGGTTTCTCTGCTCTCATTAAGGCAGTTTCTCTGGGCACATGGATGGTTGAGCTGATGAAGTGGTCTGGGTACACAAGGGGAGAATTTTAATGAACTACATACAATAGCTGAAAAAAAAAGCAACAGTAATTATTTTCTATGCACTTAGACGAGCTGGCTGTTGTCATGTGTGAGAGTAAATTCACTTGTGTTTCCGTTTCCGCCTCACATGCTCTTCTTTTATTCCAGCGCAACTCCACCGCGTTACATCTGCTTGCAGCTTGTTCTGCACGAGGCCGGCGGCCGAACAGAAAACTCAAAATCACAGCAATTTATTTAAGAAAATCATAAAACATTTTATTTCATCGACAGTGTGTCAACACTGGAACACAGAACTCATCTTTCCCCGTGTTTTCAAAATCTGGAGACCACAGATGGATCCAACATAAGGCTTTAAAAATGCACACGTCAAAGTTTCCAGGTGAGATGAGTAAAAGATGAGTACAATCACGACAGCTGCATGAATGAAACAGACAGCACAAGTTATTATCCACTCGCATGCTGCCACATTTTTATCACACTTCTGCTTGCTTTAATGGTTCAGTCAGAGCCAAAGAAGAAGGTTTAAACCATCCTTACTGGGTCCTACTGGGAGCAGAAGCACCACGCAGCAGTTTAAAAACTGTCCTAAAGGTGATCATCCAGTTCATCAAATCTTTTAAATACACCTGTGATCTTTTTCATCCTTGACCACACATTTCTTATGTTGTTCTGCAGGAGCTTGTTCTCCAAGTTTTTCCTTTTCCTGTTACACCTCCTTGACTTTCTGTTCTTTTGGAATGATTCCCTGTCTCCCTCCCTGAACTCTTTCTTTTTTCTTTCAGGTCACTGGTGATCCAGGGTTTGTTGCTGGGGAAGCGCCCCACAGTTCTGCCAGGAATGGTGTTGTCCACACTGAAGTTAATACAGTCAGTCACACTCTCAGTCACCTCACAGAGTGCTTCCTGTGACTACCACCTCATCACAGTCTAAATAGTCCCATCTGGACGACGGTAGAGAAAGACTATAAAGATAGGTTCCTTGAACCTTGAGGGCGTCCCTCAAGGTTCTGTGCTGGGCCCATTATTATTCACTATTTACATAAATGATCTTGGACAGAATATTCCAAACTCAAATTTTAATTTCTACACTGATGACACTGTTACATACTGCACAGTATATGGGGCTTTCAGGATTTACAACTTGCATTCGATAGAGTACAAGAACAACTTTGTCATCTGCAACTTGCTTTAAATGCAGACAAAACAAAATGTATGTTCTTTACCACTTCAAAAACTACTAGATCAGCACTGTCAGAGAAAATTTTAACAAGAAATGGTCAACATATTGAATTGGTATCTACTTTTAAATATTTAGGATTTTTAATTGATGACCACTTTTATTAGGATTTTACTATAGGAACAAGTCTTGCTTTCCTTTTCATGTGAAACAGAAATTGGTGGAAACAACCTTTTTGCCTGTTATTGATTATGGAGATGTTTTGTATATGAATGCTTCTGCTCATTGTTTCCGTATGCTAGATAGTGTGTACCATGGGGCACTGAGATTCATTATGAACTGCAGTCCCCTTACTCACCAATGTGTACTCTATTCTAAGGTTAACTGGACATCTTTACCTGCTCGACGCCTCAGTCATTGGTATGTGTTCATTTACAAAACCATTCTGGGTATCACTCCGTCCTATTTGTCTTGTCTTTTAGCAAGGAAACAAGGAAGTCACAATCTCCGATCTATGGATACTCTGCTATTTGTTGTCCCCAAAGTACGAACTGAACTGGGCAAGAAATCATTTAGGTTTTCAGCACCTAATGCTTGGAATAAAATACAATCTGGACTTCAACTTAAAGCGCTTGAATGAGTTTAAAGTTCTGGTGAGATCATTGCAGTCTACCTTATCTGTGTGCACGTGTTTTATGTGAGCAAGTTTTGATGTTGTAGATTTTTTAATGTTTTAATGTAACTATGCTGCTGCCCTCTTGGCCAGGTCTCCCTTGAAAAAGAGATCTTTGATCTCAATGGGACTAATCTGGTTAAATAAAGGCTAATAAAATAAAATAATAATGATCTTGCTTATCAAGAGGAGTTCGTTTAGAGGAGCTGTATGCATCTCTGACGTTTCCATGTGGCGAGAAGTATGTCTGAGCAGATCACCATCCTATTCTCCCATTAACCTCATGAAAACAGTCGAGTGGGCAGCACTCAGTGACGTTCCACTTCTGAAACACTCCTGGGGGAGGTGAGAGGGTGAGGACTGGACAAAAAGCAGCGCATCTGGATCGAGGTGCTTCCACTAACCGGACCCAGGCCTTTTTTGCAACTTTCAAGATAGCCCAGAACTCAGTCATAATGGTGTTTTGCTGTTTGTAACAGTAATATAGATGGGGTGAACTCACTGACTGTGCCCAGAAAATAAGACCGAAACACTGACCCTGTTCACACCTGGCATTAATACACGTCCAAGGAAATCTGATTGCAAGCAGCCGATGCTAAGGTGAGGTGTTCACACATCAGGTCCGATCACTCCGGACATGTTTGGACTGGGACACTTGTGTTCAGATTCTGTGGTTCACAGATGACTGCCTTGATGACTTTTCTTTTCACTAACCATTCCTTGTATTTTATACACCCTGATTTGTCTTGTGCATGTCCCTTGAAGAATAAAGTTTGGAGAAAAACCTTCTTAGTCACGTTGTTTCTAGCTGAATCTAGCTGAAAAAAAAAAACCCCAAATCAAAACAAAAAAAACAACACATTTGGTGCTGCAAGGGGAAATGTTGTGCCTGCTTATTTGCACATAGAGCTAGATCTAAAGACCTATTTGTGAACACATTTCAATGCCAGGTGTGAACACATGTGCTAATTGCTGGGCACTTGTTATTGGATTTCTCAAGACACATATTAATGCCAGGTGTGAACACACATACTAACCGCTTGTTATCAAGATGCGTGTTAATGCCAGGTGTCAACACGCATGCTAACCACTTGTTATCAAGATGCGTGTTAATGCCAGGTGTCAACACGCATGCTAACCGCTTGTTATCAAGATGCGTGTTAATGCCAGGTGTCAACACGCATGCTAACCGCTTGTTATCAAGATACGTGTTAATGCCAGGTGTCAACACGCATGCTAACCGCTTGTTATCAAGATGCGTGTTAATGCCAGGTGTCAACACGCATGCTAACTGCTTGTTGTCAAGATGCATGTTAATGCCAGGTGTCAACACGCATGCTAACCGCTTGTTATCAAGATGTGTGTTAATGCCAGGTGTCAACATGCATGCTAACTGCTTGTTGTCAAGATGCAATTTAATGCCAGGTGTCAACACGCATGCTAATCGGTTGTTATCAAGATGCGTGTTAATGCCAGGTGCCAACACGCATGCTAACCGCTTGTTATCAAGATGCATGTTAATGCCAGGTGCCAACACGCATGTTAACCGCTTGTTATCAAGATGCATGTTAATGCCAGGTGCCAACACGCATGCTAACCACTTGTTATCAAGATGCATGTTAATGCCAGGTGTGAACACATGTGCTAACTGCTTGTTATTAGGATGCATGTTAATGCCAGGTGCCAACACGTGTCCTAATTGCTGGCCGCTTGTTATCGGAGTTCTTAAAATGCAACCTAATGCCAGGTGTGAACACTCGTGCTAACCGCCGTCCGCTTCTTATCGGATTTCTCAAGATGCAACTTAATGCCAGGTGTGAACTGGGCCTTTGAGCTGCACATGACAGACTGCTGACTTTGTTACAACAGTTCAGGGTAATTAGTTTTTAGCTATCCCTTGGTTCGTGTGTTGCGTCTCACTTTTCCCTTCCTTGCTCTTTGCCAGGTTGGTCTTTTAACCTGTCAGTAAGAGACCCAAGTTTCAACTCAAGTTCACTGAGATCAAATTGGTCAAAAGCTTTGACTGCTGGTTTCAGACGATGAAATGTTTGCTATGAACAGGTCATTTTGTTGTATCAGAGAATTGACTTCGTACTCCCCATTTGTACAGAGATAAACCCGACAGCGATCTCCTTTTACAGCTGGAACCAAACTTTGTGAGTTCTCAGAAACGTATGGCACGATCCGACAACATGACCATTCAGAAGTCGGTTAAAGCATATCTCAATCTGCATATGAACGAAGCACAAGTGGTCCATGTTTCTACACAATCACTCCACAGTTGCACCAAAAGTAACACAGAGAATAACGAGCATAGTCTTTGTTATTATTAGTAATATTATTATCATTTCTCAAAAGGATGTTTTGTGACCAGAAACACAAAGGACGGTTTTGTGCTAGTTCTTTAGGAACAATAAAGATCAATGAACATCTTTCACAAAAAGGACACAGGGGAAACAATAGACCCTAAACGTCATTTTAAGATTCCTAAAATGCAAAAGGAAAAAAAAAGAAGAAAAAACAAACTAAACAAGTTTAATACGACAATGTTATACATAAATATTGAGTCAATCACGTCGAAGGGACACGTTTTGCAGACAGTAGATCTTGTTCTTGAGGTAATCACTTCAGGGTAAAACACAGGAAAATATTGACTTTATTTCAGAGACGTTTGAAAGATTCATCTTTTTTTCTTTTTTTTTTAATAACAGAGGGTCTCACACTCACTCGCACGCACACACTCACACGTGCACAAATCAGTGTGTGGATTAACAGCAAATACACGCACACACTTATTTTCTTGTGTTTCCACGTGTACGGTACACTAAACCACAAAACATCTTTCAAAGGTGGGCGTTATTACAGAGACACTGTGGCTTACATTCACATGGTTTCTCTGAATGGGTGAGGAGCGGGCTCGCTTCCCGGTGCTCTGCAGATGGCGGTGGGGTCAGGTGGGACACGACGGGCACACGTGGAGGCACATTCCTCTCCTGAGGCAGAGGGGTAAGGGAGGACTTTTTTTCCCCCCTTTTTTTCTTTTTCTTCCCCCTCTCCCCCCTCTCTCTTTTTACGACATATTCTCACACCACTTCAGCAAAGAATCCGGAGGCCTGGGGTAGTAGCCGCTGGTGCAGGGCTTGTCGGGGGAAAACCTGGGGAACTTGTAATCCAGCGGCAGATCTAAACGGAGGAAAATCAAGACAAAGCAGGCAGCAGATTCAATGCCCCGCGGCAGCTCAGCGAGTAACAATTTACTGTTCAGTGGGAAACGGGAGGTAACAATCACTCGGTCCAGAGGACGGTGGACTCACGTTTGAACCTCTGCCTTCAAAGAGGAACTCTGGAGTTAAATAATAACTTACAGGCCTTCAAACTCAAAATAGACGAGAAAAGTTAGAGTTTAGAGACACAACTCTCAAAGGACTGGGGTGAATTCTCCTCTCCTGAGAAGTTTTACAGTGGAAAGAAATAATATGTGAACCCTCTGGGATTTTTTTTTTTGGTGCTGAACACTTAGAGATAGTGGTGGGTGAAAGGTTGTTTGACAGCAATGACTTCAACTAAGCGCTTTCAGTATCTGTGGGTCAGATGTCTTAAGATTACTCCACGGCATCTTTTAGCATCTCTATGAGGTCAGGGACACTGGGACACTCAGAAAGTGGATGCATGTTAATGCCAAGTGTGAACACGTGTGCTAACCGCTAGCCCCTTGTTATTAAGATGCATGTTAATGCCAGATGCGAGTGCGCGTGGTATTCTGTAGTTGGTTTACTGTCACGCTCAGGATCACTGTTAGCCAGCATCACCCAACTTCTACTAAGGATACCCATCATAGGCTCTTGGTGAACCCCAGGTTTTGCTCCCAGTGAGACCTGAGATCGGAGCAAAACTGGACAGCAGTGTGACTAAGCTTTAGCTCAGGCGCTTAATGATGGGTTTGCTGTCCAACAAAGCAACGAAGAGGTGAAGTAAAAAATGATATTTTCATATGATGAAACGTTTCTTTATATCAGCAAAGCTCTTATCCAATACACCTCTGCCAGGAATCCAGATAGAGAGGCTAGTGGTAAATAAGTTTAAAGGTAAGGTTCTAGTACTACCTTTTTTTATGTGTTACTGCAAAATCACTCAATGAGTTGCTTGTGGTATAGCGTACAGCGGTATTTATGAGCACCCCTCATAGATAAACCCCCCGCAAGTGTAGATTTTGTTCATACCTACAGAAAGTTTTTAACTGCTAATATTTTCAGGAATCCCAAATCAGGCATACATTTGCCTGTGCTCACATTATACACTGTTCACATTTCACGAGTGTAGCCCAGTATGTTTTGCTCCGTTAGCAGACCGCCTGAAAGGGTCCACGGAGTTGAGCAGCAGGCAGCAGCCACCTTTTTCACAGATGAACCTCAGTTCTTAAAAGCCCAGAAGAGCCAAAGGCCGCAGTCAACCGGTTCATTGAGGGTGCCTCCGGTATATGATAAAAGCTCCCAGAGTCCCTTGTTTCAGCCCCAGCAGCACTCGTTTCAACTGTTGTCTCGGTAGCAGCAACGGAAATGAGGATGGATGGACAGATTTGGTTATAATGAATGCGAGGTAAGATTAGCTAGCATGGACCCTGTGGACTCAAAGGCAGCGTCAGTTAGCTAAGCGTCAGCTCACTGAGGGTCCCTGTGATGCTCGATCGGAGCCCCCTTAGTCTTTGTTTCAGCTGGGTACTCTTTCTGAACTATTCAATTTCTCTTTCATCGGCCCCCAGACATTTCTTAAGAAGCTTTGTGGTTGTCAAGGCCCTCTGTGACCAATTTCAGCCAGGAAGGAATGCTTTTTGTTTGATTTTTTTCGTTCCTTTGTGGTATTCCACCACGGACACCCTGCCGGTCCGATGGTTTAAACGTGACAGACTCACGAACAGAGACGTTCGCTCGTTCCACTGATGTCTTCAAGCCTTTAGCTGTTATTCCTGCGTTCATTTTGACCTCATTGAGGATTCTGTGTTTTGTCTTTGGAGTCATCTTGGCTGCCTGCCTGCTTCCTGGAAGGCTAGCCACAGAACTAAAGTCCATTTGTAAACGGTTTGTTGACTGTGGACTGATGGATGCCTAAACACTTACATGACTTTGTTTCCCTCTCCAGACTCATGCAGACCGACGTGTATGTCTCCTCTCAGTAAAGTATGATTCTAACCTTATACACAAGTGTCCTTTATTAACTAAAGTAGCCTGCGCTAAAGCAGTTAGTCTATGGGTTCACTTACTTTCCCCTCCAGCTCCGTCACAAAAGTGAATTAAAAAAAGACTAACTCTTGTGCACAGTGATGATGAACTTCTAGAAAGGCTGAGTTTGAAGTCACTTGGATGCAAACCAGATGGCTGTTCAGGTTGAGGTGATGTTTAAAAGAAACACACCTGATTCCAGGTGTTTTCGGTGTTTGATCACGCCACTGGAGTTGATCGATCGGAGCAGATCAGAGACAATCTCCTGCTCTGTGGCTCGAGGTTCTACAACGATAACAGAGCTGCAGTTTCATCATGATGCGAGTTAATGTAAAGTCGGTAACCGCCTCAACGCTCTTTCGCCATCGTCTGTACCCACCGCGGTCCGTGGTCAGCGCTGAGAACGCTTGCTCCGAGGCGCCGAGGGACGGCGTGTTGCAGAACATCTGTGGTTTGCGGCGCACATGTGCCACGATAACATCAGCGCTGGCAGCCAGAGCAAACCCCAGACAGCAAAGCAGACTTCCAGGGAACCGCTGGAAACATCTGCCCTTTGATGGAGGAAGCAAAGAAATCCTAATAATGGTTTCTGGTAATGCTAGAAAGCATGATTCACGCGCTGTCGAGAGAAGACCAGCGGAAGACTGACACGGTTTTCCCAGGACCGACTCTGCTGCGCAGCGCCGTCTGGTTGCGGCTAATTATAACTCTGGCTCCACATCTGCGTTTGCTTCAGTCGTTGTTATAATTCATGTGAATCTTTCGTTGTTGGAACGGAGCATGGGAGCTGGTTACGACCCGTTCTTCACAACATGGCTTCAGTTCATAAACAGCACTGTTAAGGTCTCGTCAGTGGGTTTCAGTTGGGTTCAGGTTTGACTGGACCATCCAAAAAGCTCTTATTTTTTATTCTTTTGCCATTCTGATGTAGATTTGCTGCCATGCTCAGAGTCATGTCATGCTGCGAGCCTCACTTGAAGCCAAGCTTCAGCCTCCAGACAGGGCGGCCTCACATTTGCCTCCAGAGGAGTCTGGCAAACGAGAGGAACTTGAACTGAACGACCGCACGGCGTCCAGGTACCGTGGCGGCAAAACGAAATGACAGAATACGTTTATTATTCCGCCCGACAGAAACAACCCGGCTGCAGCGGGAGGATCTGTTAGCATCAATGAGCCTCCTGGTTGGTTGGATTTTCATAATCCTGGAAGCACAGGTTGAGGAGGAGGAGGAGGAGGAGGAGGAGGAGGGGGCGGGGGGTGGCAGCAACCTGCTGCTCAAGTCTCAACCCACCTGAAACTATGGGGTTTTAGCTGTAGGTTTCTCTCACTTACCGAGGAATCCAGAGGAATCGAGTCTTTTCGCTGTGGTGTATCGTCCACCGGGTCCTGATTCAGAGGTTCTTTTTAAATTTTTAAACTTTTTAAATCTTATTTAGCGCTGAGTACATATAACAGTTATCCTAGTGGGGGGGGCTTTAACATTTACATAGACGTGGAAAATGACCGCCTGCATGCTGCCATTAGCGTTAGGGCTGTAGCGATACACTAATCACGCGATACGATACACAATATTCGGCTAATGATACGATATATATCGATATTCATCTTACAATACATTTACATCATTTTCTGAAAGATTTTAAAGGGACAAAGTGATTTTGGGGACATCTTGTGAGTGTTCCAATGACTTTGTTTGAAATAATTGAACTGAAAGCATCAATTACACATTATATGGCTGACAGGCAGCTTGCAAATGCTGGACAAAATAAATAAAAGATTTGTTGAGAAAAATAGTTTAATTTATTTAAACAGTGTAAACTGTTTGCTTGCAAGCTTTTACAGGTGGGACACAGGGTTTTGAAAGAAGCTTAGAATATCCATACCTGCGGCTGAAAAATCGATACTCTCTGGGGAAAATAATATTGATATATATATCGCAGAACCGATAAAATCACTCAGCTCTAATGCATAGTCCAGCCGTTCCCAAACTTCAGAATACCAAGGCCCAATTTGAAATTAGGCTTGGGCGGTTTTACGGTAATACCGTATACTTCCGGTATTTAAAAATAGCAGCGGTATCAGTTTCAACACCGTCATAAAAAAAAAAATGCAATGAATGATTTCTGTGGTTTAAAGTTTAGTTTAGTTTGTCTCCTGTATCGCTGTGTGTATCGTGTGTGTGTTCTGCTTTATTTTACCATTTATTCATGTTCGCTTGCAGCTCATCTCGGTTTGACTCGTCCTGTTAAGGTACTGACGATGAAAACAACACTTCCTGAGTTTGCTGCTTCATAATAAAAGCTTTTAATTAAACTTATAATGTTGGACTTTTATGTTGAAGAATTTATAGGAAGTGAAACGTCCAGCATCAGACACTTTACTATAAAGCGCGTTTCAACAAACACACCTCGGCAGCAGAGAGAGGAGCTGGAGCAGAGAAGGAACAGTTAAAACTACAGTGAAAAGCAAGAAATACACAAATAAATAACAACTGTAGTTGAGCCAACTTTATATTTAAGCACTGAACTGCTGTTTCAAGGTAAACTTGCCTTTTTTTTTTAGGCGTGTCAACGCTGGGAATAGGACAGCGGCGTAAAGCCCCGCAGCGGCGCGCCTGGGGTACATAATGGGGGCTGCTGTTTTGACGCACTGCGTCCGCCTGCGGTGTGTGTTCGCCTTAATAGTCGGCAGTATCAAAATTTGGATACCGCCCAAGCCTATTTGAAATGTGAAAAATCTCCGCATCCCACCGAAACCTTTCATCACAACTGTGATCAACATACAGGACTAGGAACCATGTTCCGATATAAATGTGAGGGGTCAACAAATAAGGTGACACTTGTCATATTAAGCTAAGATGACGGTAGAATAACACTTAACTGGTTGTTTTTTTTTAAACTTCTAAATGTTTTTATATCATGTTGTTAATATTAAACAGTAATTAAAAACATATTGAAAAAAATCGAGGATTTAAAACATATTTGTTTAATTTTAATGACTTCTCACGGCCCACCTGCAGTACCGCGGCTGCCCACCAGGGGGCCGCGGCCCACACTTTGGGAATCACTGGCATAGTCTTTTGGTTTCATTTTTGTTACATAATTCATGACATGGTGTTAGAAGGTTAAACGATGCTCTTCCATCTCTAGCTGCATTTCCCACGTACTGAACTCAGATGTTGGACCATCAACCGTTGCAACGCTGGACATGATGCAGGGATGGACTTGGGCTGGTCCCAGGAAGCCGAAGCGTTTTGGTCAGGGGCCACAAACAGGTCTGGAAATCTTTTAACTCACAACGCTGACCTCACTTTTTTCCTACCTTGTTAGCGTCTTCTAACTTTTTAAAAGCGTCGATCTTTCTCTGTAAAGCTGCAGCGGCTACGTACCTGCTATGTGCTCCACACTCGGGATGGCCATGGTGCTGTACTTGTGGATGCAGTGGCTGCACCACGTCAGCTTCTGACGCTCCTCGTCGCCTCCTCCGCTTTTGTGAACGTCCACGAAGTAGGAGCCCCACTGGTTGGACGCGGCGGAGGGGGACTTCATGCCCTGCTCCTGGGGGGGGGGGAGACACATGGCACGCAAACTATGTAGCGCTGCGTGAAGATTCATCTTTGGACAAGTATAAACCTGATTAAAGGATCTGGGAATTAGAGGGAGCACAGCGGGAGCTGAAACTGGCTTTAATCCAGCACGCTGGGGGTTATTTTCAGATCTGTAGTGAATGATTTCTGGAAATATCCCCTATTTCATCTGAAACACACACACACACGCACACAAATCCAGAACATTTTGCTTCCCCCGCGACAACAGGATGTGGGATTCAAAGAGAGGAATGCGATAACGCGCGTCAGGCTGAAGAGAAAAACGTCCTGCGCAGCAACAGCCAGCGAACATGTCATGGGGTTGTGTAACACAGCTGCGGTGGGAGGATCGAGCGCCGAGATGGTTTGATATCACGTCGCCACGGAGACGCGGTCTACATATTCATCAGTGTCATAGTTCGGGAGGAACGTCACGGAGTTTTCCCCCGATGCAAACAGGACCGTGAGAGGTCGGCCGTGCAGTCCGGCATGTCAACATGCCATCACACAGAAGTCAGTTTGACTTTCTTTTTTTTTTGAGTGAAAACACGACAGAAACCTGGTGACTGTGGTGTGATGCAGGGTTATAATAGTTTTGGATTTTCCATTAGTTTTAGTATTTTTCTATTTTAGTTTTAGTTTTTTCAAATTCAGTTAGTTTTAATTTGTTTTTAGAGCAGTTTTGCTAGTTTTTATTCGTTTTTGTTTTGAAATACTTAGTTTTAGTTTAGTTTTTATTAGTTTCAGTGTTAGTTTTAGTTTTATTTTGTAAATTAGGGTTGTCATTTTGGTTGGAGTGAAGCACTGAACTTTTTGAAGGCTATCGAATCACATGGTCATGTTTACATTCTGGTCTCAATAAACATATTTATCAATGCGTCTTCCCTCTTGTGGTGTTCCTGCGTATTTACTGACCAGCAGCTATCTGGTCTCTGGTGGAAACAGTCCATTATAGTTGCTGTTTTCTCCCGTTCCTTCCCAACGCTGACTGGCCTGCAGCTGTAGCTTCTCTTTAGGGGGCTAGCTTAGGCTAGCTTATCCAGCTAGTCTTGGTTAGCCTTCTTTCCAGGAGGCTAGCTTATCCAGGTAGACTTGGTTAGCCTTCTTTCCAGGGGGCTAGCTTAGGCTAGCTTATCCAGCTAGTCTTGGTTAGCCTTCTTGTGTGAGCTTTTCAAATGGACTTTCAGATTTGTGGGTTTTTTTCTCCTTGAGAAGTATTTCACACATTGTATCACCTGCTTCTACAACAAGGCACTTATTTTTATCGTTAACACAGTCATAGTCAAAGAAATCCCAAATAGGACTGAGACGCTTTCTCCCAACTTTTGCCGCAGCCATCACTGCTGAACACTATTAATCAATTTTTTTTCGGTTGTTGTACGGCGAAGCGAAGTTAAGAGATTTCAAACATTTATGAGGAAAAAAAATTACAAACATGAAAACTAAGGACGTTATTTAGATTATTAGTTAATTTTAGTTCGTTTTATAAACACATAATACAGGTTCAGTTAGTTATGGTTTTTTAAAAACCGTTTTTATTTTATTTCAGTTAACGAAAATGTTCTTTCAATTCTAGTTTTCATTATTTCGTTCGTTTTCGTGAACGATAACCTTGGTGTGATGTCATCATCAGGTGAATCCAGCCTCTGACTGGGTCATTTATAAAACTCAATCTGTTGTTCGACTGCAGGGATCTGAAGCTTCGATCTCATCTGTTCATCACTTTGCTCCAGGAGTCTTCCTCCCGTTCACTCTTCTTCTGGTCCTGCTGTCCTGTAGCTCTCGGGCGGACGGTGCATTTCTCTGAGGGCTGCACGGTCTGACCGTGGGGTGGATCTGCTGGGACGTTCACCCCTGGAAGACCGGCCACTATCGTGTCTTCCCCTCTTTGCAGTGACATACCAGACCAGCAGAACTGTCCAAAAGCTTTTACGGAGATTCATCAGGGACTAATGACAACACGCTGCAGCAGCTTCTGACATCCTCCACGAGTAATTAGGGAGTAATTAGTTTCTGGCTTCATTTTGGTCTTAAATAAATAAATAGCAGCGTGGTTAAAAAACAGCTACATGTTGTTTGTCTGAGGTCTTATTTCCTAAATGATCTGACTGTTTTCTTTCCCTGAAGACAGAGGACTGAAAGATGACATGGCTGTGCTGGTAAAACCACTGCTCATGTGGGAGGATGATCCTCCCGTACGAGTTATTACAGATACTGGGGCGTGTTACGATAGGTGGTGAATAAGCATTCAGAGATGACATCAGGCTTCTATGAGGTTTTATAATCAGGCAGCGTGACCCACATTTTCATTGCTATGCAGACGATACCCAGCTGGACCGCCTCCACGGGACAGATCGATCAGATAAATCAGTTCGCTGGACCATGAACACGTCTTTCACACTTCTGGCTCAAAGCAGCAGAGCGAAGGGATGAGATGCTCCTGAACTCAGATGAGACTGAGGTTGCTGTCTTTGGACCAAAGAGCCTCAGAAATAAACCACAGTTGGTCTGGGTGGCATCTATCACTGCTGTGAGGAGCTCCTTTTGTCCAGGTTTGTCCTTTAAATAACACGTCTGTTTCTAGAACCACCTTCTTCTGCCAAAATCAGAGCTCGACTCAGGGAGACTTACTGATGCACTTCTTTCTCTGAGAGTGGACCCACTGCCATTCCTAAACGGTAGAAGCACCTGAAACGGTTCTGAACCCTGAACCTGAGAGTTCTGGTGAGGATATCTCAGCTTTCCATCGAATCCAAATCTCCTCGCGTTTGGGCCAAACTCCATCGTCTCTTAAAGACTTCAGAGACTGCAGCGTTACATGTTGAACCTCGAGTTTCTAAAAGTAGAGCGGGGACAGAGCATCTCCAGAGGGATGCAGACCCCCCTGCACCTCTAAGGTTCTCCTTAAAACCTTCATTTCTGATCAGGACTGTGGTTCTGGCTGGCTCCTGTAGTCCTGCGGCTCCAGGCCTCGGGTTTCTGGGTCGACGTGGCCCTGGACATTTCCTTCAAGATCGTCTCTTTACTCGTCACGCATGTGCACATCACTGTCAGATATGTCAGATATCAGGACAAATTGTCCTGTTAGCTGTCTGAAGCTGGAGACACTTGAACCGAGACTTTTACTTCAAATACGTTAAATTCTGACTTCATGCTGTAAAATTGTGATTTTTTTTTTCTTCTGAAAAGACAAAACTTTAGGGTTAGGGTTAATCCTAACCCTAACTTTTTAGTTCCAAAATGACAATTTTCTGTTGTGAAATCATATCTTTTGTACATAAAATTACAATTTTACAACCTCAAATTAAGATTTTTGTTGTAAAATTGTGAATTAAAAAACAAATGAGCAGATTCTTTTTGTTAAATCCTGACTTTTTTTTGATGTAAAACCTGTTGCGGTTGCTGATGTGATTCCTGCCATCAACGCTGTCTCTGGTCGTCCTCTCATCCTCCTACAGGTTGGAGGCAGGCGGACGTGAAGATGCCCGTCAAGGTTTTATGCCCTCAGCGTCTTTAATCACATGTTTTAGTGGGACAGAGGCAGGGCTGGGTTTCTCTTCTATTCTATTTGAGTTTTGGACACATGCTGCTTTTCTTGAAGATGGTTTCGTGCTTCAGATGGTAACTAAGTAGTTACGCCATGATACGGCAGCCTGATGTGTTCTAGAGAGAAAAAGGAAAGCGGGGACGGTGAGTCCAGGCTCTGCTGGTTCTGGCTGGAGGACGTGCTGACCTCAGCATCCTGCTGCCTGACCTCCCTGTGCTGTGAGGGAGACGGAGTCTCCTTATCGTTTTGTTCCTGTTTTCTGGACGGGCAGCACAGACCCGTCAGCAGATTCAGATTCAGACCGTTTCAATTTGCTCAAAGCAGACGGGCCTTAAAAGCACACCCAGTTCTCTTGTGTTGCATCATTTGTTCTGCATTTATATTTTCCTCAGAGTTTCAGTGAGAGCTGAGAGTAATGGCATCCTGAAAATATTTCCTTTGGCTGAACCCTGCAGAGGTGAGAGTGTCTAACCAGAGGGTCCGTGGGGGCGACCGGCCGGTTTAAAAAAAAAAACAATAACTAACTATAACTGTATTATGTTTATAAAACGAACTAAAATTAACTATAATAATATCAAGAACGTCCTTTGTTTTCGTATTTGTATTTTTTTTTCGCATAAACGTTTGAAATCTATTAACATCGCTCCGCCGTACAACAACCACAAAAAAAAAAAAAAAAGTGATCAGCAGTGACGGCTGCGGCAAAAGTTGGAAGAAAGCGACACAGTCCTATTTGGGATTTCTTTGACTATGACTGTGTTAACGATAAAAATAAGTGCCTTGTTGTAGAAGCAGGTGATACAATGTGTGGAATACTTCTCAAGGAGAAAAAAACCCACAAATCTGAAAGTCCATTTGAAAAGCTCACACAAGAAGGCTAACCAAGACTAGCTGGATAAGCTAGCCTAAGATAGCCCCCTGGAAAGAAGGCTAACCAAGACTAGCTGGATAAGCTAGCCTAAGCTAGCCCCTGCTAGCTAGCCTAGCCTAAGCCCCCCTGGAAAGAAGGCTAACCAAGACTAGCTGGATAAGCTAGCCTAAGCTAGCCCCCTGGAAAGAAGGCTAACCAAGACTACCTGGATAAGCTAGGCTAAGCTAGCCCCCTGGAAAGAAGGCTAACCGAGACTACCTGGATAAGCTAGCCTAAGCTAGCCCCCTGGAAAGAAGGCTAACCAAGACTAGCTGGATAAGCTAGCATAAGCTTGCCCCCTGGAAAGAAGGCTAACCAAGACTACCTGGATAAACTAGCCTAAGCTAGCCCCCTGGAAAGAAGGCTAACCAAGACTACCTGGATAAGCTAGGCTAAGCTAGCCCCCTGGAAAGAAGGCTAACCGAGACTACCTGGATAAGCTAGCCTAAGCTAGCCCCCTGGAAAGAAGGCTAACCAAGACTAGCTGGATAAGCTAGCATAAGCTTGCCCCCTGGAAAGAAGGCTAACCAAGACTACCTGGATAAACTAGCCTAAGCTAGCCCCCTGGAAAGAAGGCTAACCAAGACTACCTGGATAAGCTAGGCTAAGCTAGCCCCCGGGAAAGAAGGCTAACCAAGACTACCTGGATAAGCTATCCTAAGCTAGCCCCCTGGAAAGAGAAGCTACAGCAGCAGGCCAGTCAGCGTTGGGAAGGAACGGGAGAAAACTGCAACTATAATGGACTGTTTCCATGGAGACCAGATAGCTGCTGGTCAGTAAATACGCAGGAACACCACAAGAGGGAAGACGCATTGATAAATATGTTTATTGAGACTGGAATGTAAACACCACTATGTGATTCGATAGCCTTCAAAAAGTTCAGTGCTTCACTCCAACCAAAATGACAACCCTAATTTACAAAATAAAACTAAAACTAACACTGAAACTAATAAAAACTAAACTAAAACTAAGTATTTCAAAACAAAACGAATAAAAACTAGCAAAACTGCTCTAAAAACAAATTAAAACTGACTGAATTTGGAAAAACTAAACTAAAAACTAAATAAAAACTAAAACTAATGGAAAATCCAAAACTATTATAACCCTGGTGTGAGGGGTCCATGTGGGTGGGGGGGGGTGGGCTGCTGCTAAAACAGAAACAGCTGCTTCCCTGAACTCACCTCAAACTTTCCCCTTTTCTCCTGCGGCTCCACCTGGGCCTCGTTGGACGCGGCGGCGCTGCTCTTCGGGACGCCCTCCCCCTCCATCTCCTCCACCACCATCACCGTCTCCCACTTCCCGAAGCTGCTGGCCGGGGAACATGTCGGACCTCATGCTGTCCCCGAAATACACCACCTGCAGGGCGACAAACGGGAGGAAGCGGGTGAAAGGGTTGCTTCGACTCGAGACGGCGGGTAAAGGGACCACCTTTCTGCAACAGTCTAAGTCTCTTTAGGACCCCCAGGGTGCCCCCCCCCCACCCCTACCATCTGCAGAAGCCATCACGCTCCGACCGTCGCGTCTCTGCTGTCTTTCATGTGTGGAAAGAAAAAGCATGCCGGGGCAGGTTCGGATCAGCTGCATTCCATAACGGACGAAAAAAAAAAAGAGTTTAAAACCCATTTAAGCAGCCGGGAGAACAGAGCGGTGATTAAAACGACGTGACACGGAGGTCTGCTCAGCCTCTCTGAAGGCAGGAGGAAGGCTTTGCAGCCGGAGGAATGAAAAATGGAGGACGAGGACGACGTTGCCCTTCAGACGGGATTAAAAACATCTCACTCGTAGTGACCACTAATCAGTTCTGCTCTCCAATGTTTTTGTTTTTTTTTTTAATTTTTTTTTCCTGATATGGACGTACAGATGAGTTTTTAAAGTTTTATAAACCCAAAGCAGTTCTGCTTCCATGTAAACCCAAGATTCAGATTCTCAGAAACTATGAGCACAGAGTCGGATGTGGAGGCCAATCAGGAAAACGCCTCTCTGACCACGCCGACGCCGAGGTGTTGCGTAAAATCTGGGCGTGTGAGACCAACCCGGGCCTCCCTGCAGGAGTCAGAGGGCCATAAAGAGGATGTGAGGCATTCCAGCAGGCCGGGTTCCCCCCCACTCCCCCCCCACCGGGTCGTCCTCCGTCCACATGCAAACAGACGGGCAGGAAAAACCGGGGCTGCGCGGCGTTGGCGGCTGCGGGAGTCATGTTTCCAGCAGGCTTACCCACAGCTGGTTCTAGTACCCCCCCTCCCTCCCCAAAAGAGCCCTGCACCTCTCAATGCTCAGCACTGCTGCAGTCATGGGATCACTATGATAAATATTTACAGAGTCCTGGTATTCCAGGACCGAGGCGGCGCGTCGTAGAAGGGAGCCATTGTTGTTGGATCCAGCCGCATCGGCCTGGAGAGGGCTGAGGCCTGCGTGAAGGAGGGAACCATCTAGAGAAACAGATGGCAGGGTGAAGGCCAATCAGCTGTTCCTGAGACACTGGCTCTTTGTTCACTCGATTTAAAAGCTGCAGCCGCTGCTTGTTTTTTTTTATCGCTATCCCTGAACAAGACTTGCTGTGTGTAAGCCTGAGCTGAACATCTGCCATTGGCCAGGAGGGGGCGGGGCTACTTTACAATAGCGGTGCCGCACCTGTCCGTCCGCCCATAAAGGAAGCATCGATTATTGGCGTTCTTAAGTCAACTGGCTGATGAAGGAAGTTTATATTGTGCACTCTACATTTATCTAAAAAGCTGTTATTCTTAGTGGCGCAATTAACATGTAACATGTTTAACCTCTCAGCTTTATTGACAGGACACTACGAGCTGCACAGGTTGAAACGACTGACGCCAGAGCCCTACGAGGAAAGGTCACATCATAGTTTTACTGTGAGAAGAAAGAAAGAGTGGAAAGGTTCTGCTGAAGCAGATTGATGGTGTTAACCTTCTTGTCTGTCAGCCTGTCTCAGCTCAGTGTCGTCCTCAGAAAAGCCTGAATGGCTCTGGTGGCATCAGGTCACACTGCTACTTAGGGCTGAGCGATTTTATCGATCCTGCGATATATATCGATATTTTATTTCCCCAGGGAGTATCGATATTTCAGCCGCGGGTATCGATATTCTAAACTCCCTTCAAAACCCCCGTGTCTCGCACGGGTGCTCTTCCTGGAAAGTGCAGGAGCCATTAAGTCCTCCAACCACTAGTGTCGCTGTAGAGCATCTCTAACAAGTTAACCAGAAGCAGCTTCTTTCTCTTCCAGCTAGAGCTGAGCCAGTCAGGAGGATGGCGGCGAGTATAAACCCAGCGCCTGCGCGCTAAAAGCAGATGTGTGGGAGCAGTTCGGTTATAAAAAGAAAAAGGAAAGCGAAGATTTAGACAAAAGTATGGCGGTTTGCAAGCTGTGTCACACAAACGTGAAGTACTCTGGAAATACCTATTTTGATTTATGCTTAATTTTGAAGCGGGTCTCCGCTATGTTATTCTACGCCACAACGCAACAGGGACAATCACGAACTAGCTAAACTTACTAAACTTATCTCTTGCGTTTTTGCATCCAGACCCACATTCATCGCTATCTCCCTCCATGAATTACTAGAATATGTGCTGTCTTTGTAGTGTGGAGAACCAGAATCGTACAGATGTGGATACTTCCTCATTTCTTCGATGACGCGCTCTTTTCTACGCGGATGTAGAATTGACCAATCAGAGGCCTCCTTTCTCTCCTCTCTGTGACACTGTCTGTGGTCACCTACCTTTCAGTTCAATTAATTCAAACCAAGTCATTGGAACACTCACAAGTATTCACCAATATCACTTTGTCCCGTTAAAATATTTCAGAAAATGATGTAAATGATTCTTAAGATGAATATTGATATATATCGTATCGTGAGCCGAGTATCGTGTATCGTATCGTATCGCGAGATTAGTGTATCGCTACAACCCTACTGCTACTGATACTGGTCCATATCAGTACCAATGATGGGTACCTGCGATCTTAACGGGCCTGTTTTCATGTCTTCTGGAGCCGGTTGTTTTCGCAGTAGTGATACGGTCGGGCCGTGACGGCCGGCCTGCTCCTACTTTACCGTCAGCTCAACATCCAGATGAGCGGTAACAGCTGAGGTTCGGCCCCGGCAGACGCCGCTGCTGCGATCACATGGAGCTCAGCTGTACTGAATCTCCTTATCGATACCGATACAACGACATCTTCGTGTACTGGCTCCAAAAATCATTAGTTAGCCCAGAGAAGGAAGTCTGATAAGAGCTGTTCAAACACGCCAAAGAAGAAAAAGGACATCCTCCCTCCCGCTGCCTACTAGAAACCCTTCTCCTGATAAAAACAGCACGGCTCCTCCTGAATGCCTCCATTCAGGCCGCCCGCTTTAAAGACCCGTCAGGTGAAAGCGGAGAGCGGAGAAAAACGCAGAGAGCCTCGGGTCATCCAGGCTGACACCGGATTCCACGGACGCTTTCTCCACGTGTCCGGGAACAGAGGGGGCATTGAGCTGAAGGCGAGGGGGGGAGGAGGGGGGATGTGGACGTGGGCCTGGCCGACGCAGCGCCGGCGCAGAGGAAGAATCCACGGAGCTCCTGGTAAAACTGAGAAAGAGAAGTGAAGGTTTAGCCACAAACCCTGGAGGTGCTCCTGAATGACGACATGTTCCCGTCTGCAGTCCAGTCCAAGTCCAAGACAGAGCCCCCCCTTTCCAAAACCAGTGCCCTTGGCTCCAAGTAAAGTTTTCATCTGGCCACACGGACAAACAAAAGGAAGGTTTTTCTGGCCAGAAGAAGAAAAGAATAAAGTTGTTTGGCCTGACCAGCGGTGTGATTGGAGAAGAAATGACCGATGTGACGGTTCTCACGGTTTCCTTCTTTTATTTTTAAATTCCTCTGTTCAGTTCACTTCTGGTCTTTGTCCCGTTTCCTGCCTTTCATACCTGGTTGTCGTTTACTCGTTTTATTTCCAGAGGAGCTTCGCCTCCATTTGCTCAAACGCTCGGCTTCTTCCCGGACCACTTTAGTGTTTGCTCAGGAGCAAAAACAGCAGTTCTCACATTTACCTGCACTGTTAATTATCCGCAGCCCATATTTTTTTATTCCCCTTCGATCATCAGCTTCATCTCATCTGATACACGCTCCTGTTTTCCTGCAGCACATTCCAAACATACCAACGCTCCGCGACGCTGCCATGGATTTTTCAACAGGACAATGCAAAACCACATTCAGCTCACAGAACAAAGACACGGCCGGAGACAAAGTGGGTACCAGGACCGGCCCCCCGGCACCGCTGACCGGTCCACAAACACAGGATCCTGACTCTGAAAGACCTCATTACTGGACTTCGTCTGAACTAGGGCTGTAGCGATACACTAATCTCGCGATACGATGCATGATATTCAGCTCAAGATACGATATATATATCAATATTCATCTTACAATACATTTACATCATTTTCTGAAAGATTTTAAAGGGACAAAGTGATTTTGGTGACATCTTGTGAGCGTTCAGTTGACTTTGAATTAATTGAACTGAAAGCATCAATTCCACATTATATGGCTGACAGGCAGCTTGCAAATGCTGGACAAAATGAATAAAAGATGTGTTGAAAAAATAGTTTCATTTATTTAAACAGTGCAAATTGTTGCTTGCAAGCTTTTAAAGGTGGGACACGGAGGTTTAGAAAGAAGCTTAGAATACTGATACTCGCGGCTGAAAAATCGATACTCTCTGGGGAAATAAAATATCGATATATATCGCAGAGTCGATAAAATCGCTCAGCTCTAGTCTGAACAGGACGGTATTCTGACTGCGGTGTTTCTACATGAGCTGCTTTAACAATATTTATCTCATTTTCCAGGTTTACAAGGGCATCTTTTGACCCCAAACACGGGTTTATTGGCATGACGACACCCGTGTGCTGAGTTTCTGATTTAACAAAAGCCTCACGTGCAGCTTCTTTTTATTCGTCCTGTTTTGGTCCTGTTCTATGTGGAGGCTTTTTCCAGCTTCTTAGTTGTGTTTTCAAACTTTTTCTGTGCTTGAGCATGTATTTGAGAGGCGGAAGTGCCTGTCAAATCTTTTTTACTGTGTACTAACCAAATGGAGCAGATTTTAACTTAATGTGACAGGAAGTGTTTGGGGTTATAAGTCACAGAATCGCATATCCTACCTTTAAATTTGTATTTGTAGAAGTTACAAGTTGTACAAGTTGTTTAATTGTATTTGTTAACATATTTATTATTTTATGTTTTTTTTATAACTATATTGTTTTATATGCATTTCATTGTGATTTATTATTGAACAGGTCACACTTAAAAATGAGATCTTGATCTCAATGTGTTTTTACCTGTATAAACAAAGGCTAAACAAAATAAAATAAATAAAAAACTGTGTCTCCTGCAGCGGGCGCTGAGGTATCTGGAGGTTTGTACGTAATTTCTAACTAGTAAATGATATTAAAAACGTGGTGAACTTCTGGCATAGAAACAAACCAGCATCACAAGCAACTCTGGAAAACAGGGATAAGTGAGCAGCTGTCTTGAAGGACAGGCTGTATTGCAGGATTCATGAGCCATGTTCCTCCTCTCTCTCACACCGGCGTGAATCTCCCCGAGCTGACTTATCACGTAGCCTTCATCTCTTTCAGGCTCTGCCAGAAACCGAGGTTGGAGTCAACCTCGAAGTGACTTTGAGATGTCCTTCGGCCGGAGGCTCGGCCGCCTGCTCCCCTGATCTGAGGGCGTACCTTCGGCTCCGGCTTCCCAGTCATGGTCTTGAGCAGCTCGTGGAGGTGCGGCCAGTTGCCCTGAGAATACCAGCCGGGTTTGTCCAGCGACGGCAGCCCCTCGCTCTCCTCCACGTCGTTCACTGGACAGAGACAGAGAGGGAATAAAGACATCACCGACGCTGCTGCAGCAGTAGACGCATGTAACCATGAACCCACAGCCTCCAATCATCCAGACACAGACCAGGCCACCGCAGCACTCACCCACAGGCAAACCGGGAAACCTCACTTCCACAGATGTTAACATCTGTACTCGGCCTCAAGCAGAGATGAATCTTTGAGCTCATGAGGACATTAGCAAATATGAAACAAAGTGGGAAGATGAATAAACAGAGGCCAGATGATGATGGTTCAGGAGAACTTCCTTCTGTCTGATGACGTTAACCAGCTGTGAACGTTTCTGGGACGCCACGGCGAAGCACGGAGGAGGTGGCGTGATGACGTGGGCCTGCAGGAACGCAGAAATGTAGGGAGATGCGTTTAGAGGCCAGTTTGTCACCTACGGTCACAAACTGGGTAGTACGCAGATACAAGCGGTCGGGATGGGAACGTGGGAAGTGACAGTGGACCAGCGGACTGATAGCGAAGCGCTCTGGAAGGTCGATGTGGAGCAACGAGGTCTTTAAGACGAAATGGGGCCGTTTGGAGCTTCGTATGCCACAAGGAGAATGCCATTTAATGCCTTCAGGAGAAGTTAAACCACTGGATGCTGAATTTCTAAAATCTTTGGGGCAAAAAGTAAAAGTAAGACTTTAGTTTTACATGACTTTAGGTGGAAGTAGAAAATGACGTGGCGGTACGTCTGTCACTGGTCCCAACAGATGACTGGACAGACTTCCAGAAGAGAAGCAACATCTGGCTGCAAACACAGAGGGAGCTCGGTCCGCTCCGTCTCTTCTTATAAACAGCACCGGCTTTGCAGCCAAAACCCGGTCTTCATTTTCTTCTCCGTAAAAATTTATCAGGAGCATTTATAAAAATATGAAACATGAAACAAGCATGACTTGTTACGCTTTGTGTACAGACACACATCAAATCTGCTTTTATTCTCGTCATGTGGACGGCAGGACGTCCTGAGAAACAGCGGGACACGGCTGTTATTTCACCGTCATGTCACGGCGGCGTCCTCCTCAGCGTGTGGAGATGCAGAGATCCTGGAGGACGTGATGCCTCCAGGGCTGGGAGGAGTATTTCAACACGGCAAAGATCTGAAGCTCACCGCCAGCGTTACAAAGGAACCGTGTTATTTCAGAGATAAGCTTCCTCTGTGCCAAGAAAGTTCAACACTGAGCTACAAAGAGTTGGTTCTCACTTTGTGGTCTTGGCTGCTTTAATAATGTACATATTTGTCTTCTGCTCAACCCTCTACTAAAGCAGGAAAAGTGCTGGAACGTGATGCAGGATAAGCTGAAACGTTGGTGATCAGAGTCCCAGCAGTCTCAGCAGCAGCAGCAGCAGCTGTCCACAGCTGGCTGACTTGTGAAATGTTACAGCAATGTTGGCACCAAGTCACATTCAGGCTGACTGGGCACAAAATTATCTGAAAAACTTTTCATCAGCCACTGTCAACAGATGAACTCCCCCATCAATCATCATCATCGTCATCATCCTTTTAAAACAGTAACGTCCCAGGAGCTTTTACATTTTATTAGTGTTTCACCGTTTACTTCTGTTTACTTCTTATATACACACATTAGCCCGACGCTCCAGAAACTGTTTATCTGAGGAGAAATCATGGCTCCTCTTACAAACAGAACAAATATGTTCAACATAATCACATCGGTGCATTAACTTTGCCACTCAGAGAAAAACACCCAGACGGGGCGAGAGCAGCGGTGACTAACATGTTGAGATCGGCCCCGGCGCCTCCGTCCAACACCAACATTCATGCCGCATCAGTCATCGCTGCTCCTGAGAGCTCACTTTTACAACTCTGGCCAATGGAGCAAAGAGAAAATAACGACAGAAAACGATGAACCCCGGCCAACAGGAGGCGCTCAAACCCATGAAATAATGAAATGCCGGAGGCAGCTCGTCACAAATGTTGCTGACCATCTTCCATCCCTTCATGACCACGGTGGACCATCTTCTGATGGATACTTACAGTCTCCAGATCTCAGTCCAGTAGAGCAGCTCTTTGATGTGGAGGAACAGGAGGTTCTGATCATGGATGAGCAGCAGCTGGTGATGCTGTCATGTCAACATGGACCAGAATGGACCAGAGGAACGTTTCCAACACCTGGTTGAATCTACGACACCAAGAACTAAGGTGGTTCTGGAGGTAAAAGGGGGTCCAACATGGTGACTAGAGAGGTGGACCTGATAACGTAGCTGCTGAGTGGACGTCTGGGCCCCGTGAGCTGAATGTTGACCCCGGTCTTGTCTGATACGGGTTTTTGAGGTGCTGAACAATCTTGAACCTTCTTAGTTGTGTTTTGTCATTTCATAATGACATAAAAAGCTTTTCAGCTGGTGAAAGGCAGGAGGCTTTCGTTCTTCTACGAAGCCTCGGTTTTTGTAACGGATGCCGTGAATAGATTTACGTCCGTCTCTCTGTGGCCCTTGGATGCCCAGGTCTCTCTCGTAAATGAGATCATTCATCTCAATGTGACCAACCGGCTTCAATAATGGCTAAAAACAAATGCAGCGGCACCTGACGGCCCAACGATTACAAGGATCCAATACTGATATTTGGCCTTGTACCCCTGCGCACAGAGATTTCTCCACTTTCTTGGATTTTTTATTTTTATATTAGGTGCTGTAGTTAATGAGATAGTCAAAGTGTGATCAATTTTAAGGTTAATTTAGAATATTATTCATAAATTGTGAACCCAGTTCTTCACACCTGGCTGAACTTTGCTTATCTAAGATGCTTCCTCTAAGGTTTTTTTACAAGCTGGTGAGCTTCTGGCCATCTTTACTTCTGTATAGACTCTGGCTCTCTCCGTGATGCTCTTTTGATATCCAAGATGTTACTCTTTTTCATGTTTCAGCTCTTTTGTTGCCCATGTTCCAACTTTTTGAGATGCGTTTCTGCCATCAAGCTTAAAACAAGTTTATATTTTTTTTCTCGGGGCGCTGAAACGTCTCCGGTCTGATGTTCGCGGTGTCCTACGGTGAATAAAACTGGGCTTGCACCCTCGCTTGAACCGAGACGCCTGGTCAGTCTCAGCCCACCAGCTCATGAGGAATGACTCAGGATTTTCCACCGCTGGAATACAAGTTCGTGTGTTTGCAGAGGAGACAGTCATCCAGTTAAGCACATTTATCTAAATCTGGGGGAAAAAACAAACAAAGAGAAACAGTGAAGTTTCTTCTGGGAAACTGTTACAACCAACAAGCCAGCGGAAAGCTGAAGGAGAAAACGTAACGTGCAGAGACATAAAGGTCCTGCGCTGTAGACAAATCAAACTCATGTCTAGTTCAAAATGAAGCCACGTCAGACGGCTTCATGTGTGTTTGCTGGTGGACGTGTATCTTTGGGTTTGAGTCACGTCGACATTCGTGAACGTGTGGAGCTCAAGCGTCTTTAATTCTCTGGGACTGGTTTTGCTCAAGAAGCTTTCAGCGTCTGATCAACCGCCAACACATGTCCCTAGTCGGAGGAATGAAACACCCCTCGTTTGATCCGATTGAGTCAAACGTGCTCCCACCATCTGCTGGTAGACCCGAGGTCCTTCACCGTCTGCTGGTAGACCCGAGGTCCTTCACCTTCTGCTTGTAGACCCGAGGTCCTTCACCATCTGCTGGTGGACCCGAGGTCCTTCACCATCTGCTGGTGGACCCGAGCTCCTTCACCATCTGCTGGTAGACCCGAGCTCCTTTTTGGCTTCTGATGTTTTAGTATCACAAGAAAGATTTTGTGAAACTAATTAAATGTATGTGCTTTTTAGACATTTGTACAGCAATTAAGAATACCGCGATAATATCATAAACCGTGATAATTTGGTCACTATGATCGGGATATCAAATTTTCCATATCGTTACATCCCTAATACACGGTTTAGAGCTGGAAATGTCCACGACATCAGACAGCTGATGATTTCTGCCTCATTCTGCAGATATCTGTGTGCACCCCAAGCGTGTACGTGCGTGCATGTTTGGGGTGCACAGATATCTGCACATGTGTGCACGCTCCTTTAATGCACGGCTTAGGCGGAGCCTTTGAATGACTGAATTCAGCAACTCTGCAACAAAGACTCGGCCACGACCACCTGCACCTGATAAACCACTCAGAACAAAGCCATATTTTCTCTGGCAGCGGCGAGGGCGCCGAGGAATGTGAATAAGTGATTTTGAGTCTGGCGCTGACACGCCTGCAGGGAATCTGCCGAATCCACGCTAACTGGTGGACCGGAGCTGGAGGATCTGGCAGGAGCGACCACACCACGCAGCCACGTTGTGATGTCGTCACAGTGTTCATCTGGTTTTCCCTCTGAACCAGCATCCTCGTGTCCCTGATCTGGATTTATAAAAGGATGATGATGTTTAAAGCTTTCAAAGCTGGTTTTCCACTTCTGCTTCCAGTTCACGTTCATGTTGAAGTCCATTTGTTTGCTCTTCTCTTTTAAATCGAGCTGCAGGCTACAATGGGTGCATCTGTGTCACCTCAGACTCTGCTCAGATTGGAGCTATGAACAGGAAAAAAAACCTCAGATGGCAAACTGTCAGTTCCACAAAATCCCCCAAACGTCGGACAGAACTTCTTAGCTTGCGAGGAGGTGGCTTTTCTGGTGTTCTTCCAAAACTGCAATGAACGCTCCTTTTCCACTTGTAAAGCCTCGTCACAATAAGAGTCACAACAGAGGGATTAATGAGCTCACACAGATCATCAATAGTAGCACAAATAGTTAGAGCTATGAAACCACTATGGACTACAACCTCCCTGAAATCCCTCAGATGTGGCTGGATCCAAGTCTGGGAGACCAAGTCCAAGTCTGGGTCACTGTCATCTTTCCCATCACCCCTGATGTGGCCGGTTCTCTCTTGGAGCTCTGCAGAGTTCTGGGAGTTCTGGTATGTCCTTCACCGGACTGACTCGGGTGAAGGTTTCGGTGACAAATGTAAGGGACTGAACGTTGTCTCTGGAGGAAGCTCTCTGCCCACAGCTGCCACCTGAACTTGGTCTGGTCCTTCTGGACCGCTGCGTTCCTTGTCTGGTACCGTGGTCGCTACCTATCTTTATCTGTTTCCTTTTTTATTTTTAAGTAATTAATTTCATTTTGTTTTTGAGTTTTCTGTCCTGAGCCTTCATTAGTTCGTTTTCAGCGTCTTCCATCTGTTTTTGTGCCGTGAGTGATTTGACATGAACGTTTCAGTGCCTCCTACGCTGATCGGATCTAAACTGGAAACAGGAGGTCTTGTCAAGTGGAAACATCTTGCTACGTGGATCATTTCACTGGCGTTACGCAATTTTCACCCAAGTGTTTTTTGTGTATTTTAGCCGTGACTTTTGCAGAGAAGTAAGAAACGTAACAAGATGTAAAACTACAAAACTGATTGTCTAATTCAACTGCAGGGGCATCTGTCCTTGTTTCAGCTTCATCTGACCTTGTTTCAGCTTCATCTGACCTTGTTTCAGCTTCTTCTGACCTTGTTTCAGCTTCATTTGACCTTGTTTCAGCTTCTTCTGTCCTTGTTTCAGCTTCATCTGACCTTGTTTCAGCTTCTTCTGTCCTTGTTTCAGCTTCATTTGACCTTGTTTCAGCTTCTTCTGTCCTTGTTTCAGCTTCATCTGACCTTGTTTCAGCTTCTTCTGTCCTTGTTTCAGCTTCTTCTGACCTTGTTTCAGCTTCTTCTGTCCTTGTTTCAGCTTCTTCTGTCCTTGTTTCAGCTTCATCTGACCTTGTTTCAGCTTCATCTGACCTTGTTTCAGCTTCTTCTGTCCTTGTTTCAGCTTCATCTGACCTTGTTTCAGCTTCTTTTGACCTTGTTTCAGCTTCATTTGACCTTGTTTCAGCTTCTTCTGTCCTTGTTTCAGCTTCATCTGACCTTGTTTCAGCTTCTTCTGTCCTTGTTTCAGCTTCATCTGACCTCGTTTCAGCTTCTTCTGACCTTGTTTCAGCTTCATCTGACCTTGTTTCAGCTTCTTCTGACCTTGTTTCGGCTTCATCTGTCCTTGTTTCAGCTTCATCTGACCTTGTTTCAGCTTCATCTGACCTTGTTTCGGCTTCATCTGTCCTTGTTTCAGCTTCATCTGACCTTGTTTCAGCTTCATCTGACCTTGTTTCAGCTTCTTCTGACCTTGTTTCAGCTTCTTCTGTCCTTGTTTCAGCTTCTTCTGCCCTTGTTTCAGCTTCATCTGACCTTGTTTCAGCTTCTTCTGACCTTGTTTCAGCTTCTTCTGACCTTGTTTCGGCTTCATCTGACCTTGTTTCAGCTTCTTCTGACCTTGTTTCAGCTTCTTCTGACCTTGTTTCAGCTTCATCTGACCTTGTTTCAGCTTCTTCTGACCTTGTTTCGGCTTCATCTGTCCTTGTTTCAGCTTCATCTGACCTTGTTTCAGCTTCTTCTGACCTTGTTTCGGCTTCATCTGTCCTTGTTTCAGCTTCATCTGACCTTGTTTCAGCTTCATCTGACCTTGTTTCAGCTTCTTCTGACCTTGTTTCAGCTTCATCTGTCCTTGTTTCAGCTTCATCTGACCTTGTTTCAGCTTCATCTGACCTTGTTTCAGCTTCTTCTGACCTTGTTTCAGCTTCATCTGACCTTGTTTCAGCTTCATCTGACCTTGTTTCAGCTTCATCTGTCCTTGTTTCGCCTTCATCTGTCCTTGTTTCAGCTTCACCTGTCCTTGTTTCGACTTCATCTGTCCTTGTTTCAGCTTCATCTGTCCTTGTTTCGACTTCATCTGTCCTTGTTTCAGCTTCATCTGTCCTTGTTTCAGCTTCTTCTGTCCTTGTTTCAGCTTCTTCTGTCCTTGTTTCAGCTTCTTCTGACCTTGTTTCAGCTTCATCTGTCCTTGTTTCAGCTTCTTCTGTCCTTGTTTCAGCTTCTTCTGACCTTGTTTCAGCTTCATCTGTCCTTGTTTCAGCTTCATCTGACCTTGTCAAGTTTTGTTGCAGTCCAGAATTTGTTTTTTACAGACTGAATTATTAATGTTGTTCTTGAAATTGAATATAACTGGACTTTGATGGTTCTGCAGTTATCGACATCATTAATGCAGTTATTGAACTGCATGGTTGTTGCTGATTCACTGAGTCATAGTCTAAGATTTTAAGAGAATAAAGTTTATTAAACAGTACTATACCTTGATCTTAAATAACATGGAAACCTGACACGTACCTTACCTTCAGTATGGTACCATACTTCCTAAAACAGATGAGTAGAAAAGATCTGTAGTAAGTGTACAATAAAAACATTGTCTTCATCATATTTTTATTTTCCCAAAATGATATTTGAAAAATAGGGGTTGTCTTATAATCATAGACGGCATGTTGTTGTAAATCTAATTTACTTGCCATGAATGTGATCATGATGTCTGTTTTGTGCAATAATTAGCTAAAAAATCTTAAATTTAGTAATTTACTGTTAAAACCAGCATCAATACACACAGTTCTAGCTTTTATTTTTCTCTGTCATGATAAAAATATTCTCTTTAGTTACCACATAATCGTACTCTGCTAACATTCATATTAATATTCATGTAAGTTGTTTTTCCTGATACTGCACTGTAAAAAAAACACGAGCTAAAATAGAGAAAATTAAAAACTAAATTTTGACTGAAAATTCTTGTGAAATTTTGCAGGGAGACATTTTTACTAGGTTTTTTATTTTATTTTTTGAATGATTGTTTTCAGCTCCTTTTCATCTATTTTTTAATGCATTTTATTTTTTTATGCATTCTGTGTTTTATTTAATTTCTTTATATTACATGTTCCTGGATCTTTTTCAGCACCCCAGAATTGAGAATAATTTAGCCAATTTAGATGTTTTTCTCTTGCCACTGTCCTGCAGGTCTGTTTTTAAGTTATTTGATCAAAAGTTTTATATTAAATCTTTAACATCTACGTGTCCTGAGTCTTCATGTTTACCATTTATCCTTTTATTCATTTATCTTATTTATTTCATTTTTCCTTTATTGTATTTTCTATTTATTTTTCCTTTACATTCATATTTACTATTTATTTCATTTATCTTATTTTATTTATGTATTTTATTTATGTTACTTTGTAATTTTCCTTTAAATTCATGTTTACTACTACTTTTATTTTTCATTTATCTTATTTATTTTATTTCTCCTTACCTTGTCCCGGGTCTTCAGAACAAGAAAATGACAGTTACATTAACAAAAGTGGACGTTTTCCTAAAATAGCTAGTTTATGAACTGATAACTGGCTGTTTGCACTATTTTATAAATCCTGACGTTGCTTTGACAGTTTTAACCACCAGCCCTCACTTAATAATCTCCTCAGTGTCAAATCCTTGCAAATAAACTTTACTGCTGATGTAGTGAAACAGAAAATGTGAAGAGTTCAGAATAACAAGAATGTTTCCAGCTTAAAGAGGGACTGGAGGCCAAAGGAAGAACACATGCTGATGTTCTTCCTGCCAGCGTGGCAGAAGTGAGGAAGGACGAGGCAGCGAGCTGAATATTTCACTGAGTGGATCATCCCGTCTTCACACACAATGCCTGCCCAGCGTTGGCAGCCGGACCGTCCAGATGAGGGGAGCGTTCCAGCGGGCTCCCTCTCACCAGGGTGCGCCGCCGCCCCCCAGCATCAACGTCTGGGTTCGTGAGAGACGGAGGCGGCGGGCCTCAGGAAGGAGCATCTGGATGGCTGACGGTGAGGATCTGAGCCGGGGAAATGTCATCAGCTGATACTGATCTCACTAACACACCTAACAGGTGTTTGAAATCTTCACACTGGATCCAGAACCTGAGCCGGCTGCAGATGGACTCTCTGCTCCTGTCTATGAATGGGTCATCGCTGACGAGCCAGCTGTCTGTCAATTAACCGGAACGGCGTCCAGGCAGATTCACAGACAGACACCCACAGTTGCACGGCTTTAAATATGCGTGACGTTTTTAGCAGATATCGACAGAATATCAGAACGATTAATTGAGCGTCTTGATGCTTCAACTTCATCAGAAAACACTGATCTTGAAGCTTGGAAGGGCCCGACTCTTTAACAGTCCATCGATGTTGCAGCAAGATGATGCACGGAAAGTTCTGTGACCAACAGAGGCGGAAATTTGTTGAAATGTGTTGTAAAAACCTTAAAAGACAATTTCTATCTCTTTTAACCCCCAAGTTATGAGCCAAAACCTGAATTTGTTCATCATGATGCCCCCTACTGGCTAGGGCTGTCGCTATACACTAGATAGATAGATAGATAGAAATACTTTAATGATCCCCGGGGGGAAATTCTGGCGTTACAGTAGCAACATTGAAGTATAAAGTGACCACCACCAAGACAAAACAAAAGTATGAAAGTACTCATGTGAATGATAAATGGTAAATATATATACAATATTATAAACAAAATTATAAACAAAATTATAAACAAATTATGTGTGCAAGAAGATGGTATATGGCATATTACGGTGCAATGCAGTACAATAAAGTGACTGTGTGATAAAGTGACGTATTGAGCTTAGTTTAAATGAACAACTAAACTGCAATAGTGTAAACCTTAGTCCAAAGTTAAATGTCAAAGGGAGCTGAGAGCTCTCTGCCAGCCAGAGCTGACTGGGTAAACAGTATAATTGCTGTTGGCAGGAACTACTTCCTGTATATGTCCTTGTGACAGCGGAGCTGAACTAGTCTGTTGGAGAAACTGCTCCGCTCGTAATCTCGCGATACGATACGATACGATACACGATATTCGGCTCATGATACGATATATATCGATATTCGTCTTACAATACATTTACATAATTTTCCGAAAGATTTTAAAGGTACAAAGTGATTTTGGTGACATCTTGTGAGTGTTCCAATGACTTTGTTTGAATTAATTGAACTGAAAGCATCAATTACACATTATATGGCTGACAGGCAGCTTGCAAAAGCTGGACAAAATGAATAAAAGATGTGTTGAGAAAAATAGTTTCATTTATTTAAACAGTGCAAATTGTTGCTTGCAAACTTTTAAAGGTGGGACACGGGGGTTTTGGAAGAATCTTAGAATATCGATACTCGCGGCTGAAAAATCGATACTTGATACTCAATTAAATATCGATATATATCGCAGAATTGATAAAATCACTCAGCTCTACTACAGGCTGATTATATCAGTTGATTGGCCTCAGACAAGTTCGTTTTTCCACCCTTTTATGTTACACGCCGTGATTTCAATTTCAGGGATGGAGACGAATTCCCGCCCTCGGAGGAAAATCATGACTCCGGCTCGAGTTGGAGTGTGCTCCTGCAGTTATCCTGGGATTACAACAGTCTTTAGTCTCATCTCGAGCGAACTGTGCTGCTCCATGAAGCCACATGTGTCAGCGACACGGCAGGGGAAACCTGAGGGGCGTCCACAGGGGGGCAGCACCGGTGGAAACCGGTCACCACTGCTGTATTTGGGCCATTTTTGAGATTTGCAAACGCCCGATTTTGAAGCGACTATTCGAATCTCCCACTGTCTCGGAAAGCGCCAATTTAGGGCGAGGATAGGGATGAAAACGGGAAAGGATATCAAGGGTATCCAGACTACGTTCCCATCAACCTCTGCAAGGAGCAGATCGAAGCTGACTGCCACATGAGCGGATATCCTGTCAACTTTCCTGGAGGAAGCTGGGAGGGAGGCGTGTCCTGCAACCTGGTGCGCCGAAAAGGGGGGGTAAAGGATACGGATTATAGGGGCCCATGATTGAGGGAGGCCCAGAGAGGCCCCCAAAGGTGATCAAAAATAGCATCAACAAATTTCGCCGCTGTGTTGGGGGGCCCGGTAAAGATTCTTTTCATGGGGCCCAAAATCCCTAGCGGCGCCCCTGCCTGCAACCTATCCTAACCTCTAACTCCTAACCCTTACACGTCATATTCCACGGTCGCCATTCCCTGCTAGGAAACTGACTGTTGCCCTGTAAATACTGACTCCACAAGATAGTTTTTAGATACAAAAGGAGTTACATTTTATTACTTTGAGACCTTTCTAAAGCTTTTGCAGAGCTGTCTAGCAAATGATCGGCATAAGAAGCTCTTAGCAAATAAAAATGTCGTCATTGAGCCCTTTCATGGTCTGTGAGAAGATGCTTGTGTCCACAGTTTGGATCCGATAGATGTGCTAAAATGTTTCATAACCAGTTGCCCTCCAACTGGAAGTTCAGTGATTCCCCAGCAAGTCAAATCCCAGGTCGTCGAGGCCGAATCAATATGTGGAACGTGGTCATCGGAGGCGATCGCTAACGGGAATAGCCGAAGGGCATCGCTTGCTTTTACTCCAAATCCTCAAGCATTTTTATTATTTCCGGGTTTAAAAAAAAAAAAAAAAACAAAAACAAAAAACAGATTTTCCATGTGACTTCAGCCTCACTCTCTTACGTAACTGCATGTTTACGGGGCTGTTTCTGACTGGAGCATTATTGTTGGACGACGTTCCACTTTGTTCCACACTTTTCCTGTTGGACGCTTCACTGAACAAGTGAAAAAACAGAAACAACAACAAGTCCAAAAACAGAGATACGGCAGCTGCTGCAGAGAAACGAGTGGAAGTCGTTTTACAGCAGCAGTCGGGGGGGACGTGAAATGATGTTTTATATAATCATCAATGAGACAGGAAGTCACAGATTCATCTCCGGTCTCAGAGAAGATCTGAGGGAGTTTAAACTCAGACAACACTGATTCTTTAATACTCAAAGATGTGACAACATGGAAAATACACAGTAATTCTTAAATTAGTTTTGACATTAAATGAATTTCACTTGTGAATATGCATCCATTTTTGTATCTAAGACCTGAAACATTAGATTAGATTAGATGTACTTTATTCTAATCTAATCAACATGACCCAAGAACAGTTCGTACAGGAGCAAGTTAATGAGAGCGAAGAGGTAAAGGAGAAGTAATGATGTTATTTCAAACAGGTGATTGTAACGATGATCTGGTACAAAAGCAGAATCCATGAGAGACTTGGTTTTTGAGGAGCAAACGTGGGCAGAGGAGCTTCTGAGAACACCTGAGATCATCATTTAAACATTCAGAAACAAGGTTCTTCAAAGAAAGATTAGAAGGGATTTGGATGTTTCTCCTCATCCAGGATACAATCAGCAGCCACTTTATCAGGTCCACCTCTCTAGTACCACATTGGACCTCCTTTCACCTCCAGAACCACCTTAGTTCTTGGTGTCGTAGGTTCAACCAGCTGTTGGAAACGTTCCTCAGAGGTTCTGGTCCATGTTGACATGACAGCATCACCAGTTACATCCATACTGGACTGAGATCTGGTGACTGTGGAGGACACTGGAGGACAGTGGACTTACTGGTCCAGAAACCAGTCTGAGATGATCATGGTGCATCATCCTGCTGGTAGTATCCAATAGAAGATGGTCCACTGTGGTCATGGAGGGATGAAGATGGTCAGGAACCATCCTCAGGTAGGCTGTGGTGGTGAAACCAGGATCAGCTGGTGCTGAGAACATCTCCTCCAGACCATCAGACCACCAGTAGCAGCCGGAACCGTTGATGGACCAGGATGGATCCAGGCTTTCTTGTTGGTTCCATCTGGATGTTGCAGCTGAAATCCAGACTCATCAGACCAGACAACTTTCTTTCAGTCTTCTGTGGTCCAGTTCTGGTGAGTCTGTAGCCTCACTGTTCCTGTTCTCAGCTGACAGCAGAGACTCCTGCTGTGGTCTTCTGCTGCTGGAGAACATCTGCCTCAAGGTTCCAGTGTTGTTCAGAGATGGGGTTCTGGTTGAGTTCCTGTTGTCTTTCTGTCATCTGCCATCTCCAACCAGTCTGTCCATCCTCCTCTGACCCTCTGACATCAGCAGCTGGATATCTTCTCTTTCTGGGACCATCCTCTGGAAACCCTGGAGATGTTTGTGTTGGAGAACCCAGTAGACCAGTAGACCAACAACCATGACACGTTCAGAGTCACTTAGACCCCATTTCTCCTCCAGTCTGATGCTGCTTTGAACTTCAGAAAGTCGTCTCCACCGCCAGGAGCTTCATCCATCATCAGAGCTGTGACAAGAAACGCCAACAACTTTAACGCCTCGACTTCTTTGGAACGTGTTTAAGGCCCGAGATTCAAAAATGGATGCATGTAAACTAAATTAATCTGACATTTAAAAAAAAAAACATGAAATATTTGGGGTTCACACTGTTTCTAAGTAAATCAGAACTGCAGCTTTATTTTTTTAATTTGCATTTTCCATATTGTCTCATCTTTTTCTCATGAACTGTCAGTAACAGCTGAAGTGCTCATGTAGTGTTGGCATCAAGCTCGTGTTTCTGACGAGGAGGGAGACGGGTCGCTGCTCACCGAGGGTCCTGAAGGGTCTCTGCTGGGGCACCAGGGAGAAGAAGCCGGGCTTCAGGGCGTTCGTGATGATGATGTCAAACAGCTCCTCAAAGTCCTTCCTGCAACAGCCAGACACACAACACTGGTCTCAGTCATGGACACGCTGAGAAGACATTACCTGGACTGCGTCCAAATGCACTTAAGTTATGCAAGCACGCAAAACCGGGCAAAACTAAACAGAGCGTGGAGACGGAAAACAGGAGTCATGAGCAACGAGAACATGCAGCTCTGAACTGTCTCACTGGACGCGAAGACACAGATTACTAAGTGTGTTGAGAGGGGGGCGGCGTCTTCAGAGACATGTCCATAAATGTCCTGGTAGCGTAGGTGCACCAAGAATCTTCCCCGTGGTGCGTCTGGACAATCAGGTTTGGGCAGAATGATAAAGTAACTCTCTGCCTCCTGACAGGGATTATACACGACGTATGAGAGGTGGAGTTACATGAACCAGGCGTCTCAGAGTATTTACTAGAGCTGAGCGATTTTATCGATTCTGCGATATATATATATATATATCGCAGAATCGATAAAATCGCTATATCGCTATATATCGATATTTTATCGAGTATCGATTTTGCAGCCACGGGTATCAATATTCTAAGCTTTAAAAGCTTGCAAGCAACAATTTGCACTGTTTAAATAAATGAAACTATTTTTCTCAACACATCTTTTATTCATTTTGTCCAGTATTTGCAAGCTGCCTGTCAGCCATATAATGTGTAATTGATGCTTTCAGTTCAGTTAATTCAAACAAAGTCATTGGAACACTCACAAGATGTCACCAAAATCACTTTGTCCCTTTAAAATCTTTCTGAAAATGATGTAAATGTATTGTAAGATGAATATCGATATATATCGCATCGTGAGCCAAATATCGTGTATCGTATCGTGAGATTAGTGTATCGCTACAGCCCTAGTATTTACAGAAGCATCCTCATGCTTATTATCAGGACATGATAATAAAAAACAACATCTGGTCCTAATCAGGTCTGAAAATGAAACCTCAGGTCATGTGACCTGGTAGACAGATCGTCTCTCAGGTCACATGATGTCGCTCGTTTGCTCTGTATAAAGAGGAGAGGAATTCTCCAAACTAACCGCACTCGTCCAGCGTTTTTTTTCACCGTACTGTCATGAAATGCAACATTAAACATGCTGACTGAGCCCTGCAGGGTCCCAGATGCAGCTGCTGGGTTCTTCACAGCTCCTCTGATCATCTCACAGCCCGACCTCGACGGGACGTCGGTCTGTCCGTGATGATGATCCCTCTCACCAGTGTGGAAACGACTCCACACGACCAGATTGATGAGCAGCAGCGAGCGTCTCTCAAACGTCGCCGCTGATCTGAATCACGTCTGAAAGCTTCAGACGTGATTCAGTAGTAAAGGTGTGCTTCCTTGTCCATCTGGAGTTGCATTTACTTAATTCACCTCATTATAAGATGAGACCATCATGAGATTTTGAAATAATACATTTCAGTTGTTCATGCGTGCAAAAGAATGTTAACATGTGCTCGGATGATCTTTGCAAATGTTTCTGATCTTCCCTCAATGTGGGAATGTTAGTTTTTTTCCCAGAAAAATCTAACTGAGCACAAGCTGAAACAAATGTGACACAGCTGAGAAAGATTCCTGGCCGTCGATGAAAGACCTACTTCCTTTGAACCAGAGAAAAAGTTGTGACGTCGACGGTCTTGTAAGTCTCGCTGCTGCGCAGACGCTCGTGTCTCGCTGCAAAGCCTCCCGAGACATGATGCTGGACGCTCGTCTCCGTGTGAGGCCGCTCTGGCCGCGCTGTTACTTCTGACAGCCGACCGTCGCTGGCCTCCGGCCCACTCAGCACCGCAGGGATCGCTGAACAGCCATCACAGCTTTTTTTTATTTTCTGTGAAAGGAAGGTTACATGCTTCCCTCTAAAGCTCTAAATTTAACTTTAACTGTTTCCTAGGAAGATAATTAAGTTCATAAACTCGAAGCTGCAGGGAAAAACAGGAAGGCTCTGTCAGCAGGCCGACCGGGTCTCTAAACAACAGGCCCAATAAACCACTGCTGGCCAGATAAAGCTGGCCCAGTTTCCTGTGGAGATATATCTGCTGCAGAAATCTGAATCCTTCGCTGGTAGAAAGAAGGAACTTTGGACACGATGACGCTTGTGCACGCTGACCTTTTGAGGCAACACCACAGATGGTATGAAAAGAACTGGACAAACCCCCGGCGATGTCACCACAGGTTTTCTGAAGAGTACATTTAAAGACTTTTTTTCGGTGGACAGCTGGGCAGCGCTACTGTGGTAGAAGCTGACTTTGCCAAAAAAGGCGTTAAACCAAAAACGAGCAGACCTGGAGGTCGCTTGGGACACGCCCAATGATGCAATCATCGTCATTTTTGATGCTGCCGCCGCAATGACATTTCAAAGGAGCGATGCTGCAGTTGAGACGAGTACTAGTTGGAACAGCGATCCACCAGGACGCTCAACGAGCTGATACGAAGGGACCACGGCACCTGCAGTCGCCGTGGCTTCAGCGCCGCCGCCTCCCGCCTGAGGTCCGGGCAGAAGTAACCCACCTGAAAGGATTCAGACCAACCCTGGTGGCTCGGTTGGGGGGCGATGGGACCCAGCTGTGATGAAGCCCCAGTAGAGTGCAGGGCTGCAGTCATTTAGCCGACCCTGGTGTTTTTCCATCATCGTATGAGAACACATCAGATACTCTGAGAAGGGCTCATTTAGTAATTTAGGCTGTTTTATTTAATTTCCTCCTCTGCTTTTGTTCTTCTGTTTTCAGTTTAGGTCGTGTGCCTTACTTCCTGTTTTATTTTGAAAGTATTATTCCTTCGTCCTGACTGTGACCAGCTGTGCCTGTGCTCTGGTCTCATCTCTCTATCCTCCCCTGCCAGTCCGTTTGTTGTTCTACTTGTCACTCTTTTATCACCTGCCAGCTCTTTATTTTTTTTTGGGGGGAAATAAAGGACTTTGTTTTCTAACTTCTGCTTACTGATCTCTTGTATTTGTGTCCTCTATGATACCTAACTATACATTTGGATTATTATAGAAACTTTTTTTCAAACTTTATTCTACAGAACAATGCCTTAATTATCATTTAATGTGCAGTTATATTTCAATCCAGGAAGAAAAGCGAAATGAAGAGGGATCATAATGTTTTTTTAGTCAACATTTATGTTTATTTTTATTCCATTATTATTTTCATCCCTTAAAGTTCTACTCACAAATAAAAAACACTTGTATTAGTACGGATGAATGTCTGCCTGTGATCACATTAAAAAGTTCATATTAATGGAAACTGTTCCAGGAAATGTTTCTTTATTCCTGTTAATATCCATGGAGAGTTTCCAAGTGGAAAGCTTCTGAAAAGTCTCCAGCTTAACGTTCTACTGGAAGTTTCTGGAAAAACTTCCCTCGTTTCACCCCTTTGCTCCCCCTGAACACCTCTGAAGGTGATACATTGATTACAGGGCTTAAAGTAAAAAAAAAAAAAAAATCTTGAGCCTGAACTTTTTTCCAGGGCGGCAGTGGATCCAACGCATACATATTTTAGGCAATTTGGCAAACAACTTTTTGACATTGTGCTTGGTAATGTACAAGATTACCTTCAATTTAAATGTGAATTTTAGAAAGGTATGGTTATTAAATTTTAGTGAAAACATGTGAAACTCAAGCCAATTAATATGATTCACCTAACAACTAATTCAGTAAATGGCAATTTGTACAAAAAAATAAATTGCAACTTTTCTATCATTTTTGTTCACAACAATGGTAAATTAAGTTCTAGGAAATACATTCCATTTGGTCTTGACTCTTCTTCTAGTTAACATATTTGCAGAGGCAGTTATTATGTTATTAGATGTTATAACTGGATGCATCATCATCAAAAAAGTGAACCATTACATTCAGTATTTTACCATGTTTTGGGTGGTTGATTCATCAACATTCAGAAAAAACATACATCCTTGGAGCTGATCAGACAGACAAGGTGAGTTTAGTTTTAGAGCACATTTTGTGTACAAGACAATTCAAGGTGCTTTACATAAAACACGGATGTTTCTAGAACTCTGGTGCTATGTCATGTTTGTTTATATAACTGGCCTGCTGACTGGAAATGGGCAGTTTTTCAAAGCGTTTTCTATCAAGTGCTACTTTTTTTTTTACACAGATGTACGAGCGGTTGAGTGATCGTAAATGATAAATCATGTTTCGCAATTAACGAGCACAAACGTATTTTCAAGTCGCAAACAGATCGGCCATCGGTGGCGCTACTACCTGTGGCCGTTGCTCCGGTTAACTTGTGTGTTGGAGCGAGCGGACTGCTGCTTTATAACCGGCGTCTCCTTCGTGACGGTGACGAGCTTTTTTGCCGCTAGATGCAAAGACTAGCTTGTTGGAGCACAACACACAAAAACAGGTACCAGGGTCCTTTAGCTTCTGGTACCCAAACAGCTAACCGTCTCCACCCTTGTCCTCTATCCTGCTCAGAGACACTTGTTGCCTCCATTCAAATAACCACCGGCTCATCTCGGATGCTGCGTTCCAGACCACTCAGATAACATGTTTGTGTGTGTTTTTTCCTGAATCATAGTCAAACGCCAGAGATCCGGCACGGTGCCGGAGTACTTTAAGCCCTGTGATTACTGAAGCTCATCACTGAGCCCGACGAGAGAAGAACGAGTCACGAGGCCTGACGAGTGTAAGACAACATCAGCACGGGAGGAAAAAGCAGGAGAGCTTGTGTTTGTTCTGGTCCAGGATCAGCGCTGGCTCAGTGCTGTTTAAGGGGTCTTTTACAGCTCCATCGCCTGTGAAATGGGACTTAGGCTACAAAAACGTGCTGAGACAACAGCGGTGAACAAAGGCCTCGTTAGACAGTAACGCATCTGCTGCCCACATAAAATCACCGACTAGAGGGTTAAACACTAAATCTGCTCTGCTGAGGGTTCCTTGTTCTAAGCACATACATCCAAGTCTTTATAGATCCTGCAAAATAGGGTCACTGGTTTATTTAGTTATGAGCCACAAAACAAAGACACAAGAAAACAGAAAATCCTTCAAACCTGAATGAAATGTTTTGGCCACTAGGTGGCAGCACAACGCCGGTTGTTTGCATAAAACGATGCAGCCTCGGTATTCTGTCAGCCTTGGAAAAGTACTTTAGTGGCTGCAACATATTCCTCTTTTTCACTTGCATGTGGAGCAGAGGCTAAAGTAAAAAATAAAATCATAAATGCACAGCTGAGGAGAAGGACAGCGAGAGGTCAGAAAGCGCCAGACGTTCAGGGCACATCTGCTGTGAGGTTGAGCAGGTCCCGGTCCTGCTGAGGAGGGAGCCGGTTAGTGGTCCACGTGTGGGGAGTCTTACCCGAGGATGTGTTCGCAGATGAGCCTGCAGTAGTCGCTGTGGGAGCTGGTGATGAGCAGGAGGACCTTGCCGGCGCTTTTCATGCTGCGCAGCCAGGCCTTGACGGAGTCGGAGCAGGGCTGCAGATACAGCTCCGGGTTCCTCTTCACCCTGGGGAAGTATGTCCCCGCGTCCTCTGCACAAGAACACAATTAGCAGAGTTAGAAAAGGCGCCGTTTCAGTGTTTCTCCGCCCGTCGGGGACAACGCAATCCTCGGGAAGACGACAATGTTTCTACAGACAGCGAACACGTAATTGGAGAGAAGGAAGGTTAGCAGCGAGACGAAGTGTCCACAATCAGAGAGATGGACCAATGTGAAAAGGTCTTGTTGTTGTAGTGAACAACAGCTGGAAAAGAACTTATGCAGAGCGTGGCGAGCGTTCTCTCTGACCCGACGTAACAAGACATAGTCCTGAACTCTTCCATCGGCGTCAACAGTGAGAAGCTCCGTGAAGCTGCGTTTTTTAAACACTGCAGTCGTGGACAAGACTGCCACTCCAAGCTTTGCCCACCCCGGGTTGAGAGTTACTGCTGCCTCCAGAGGAGAAGCTCGAGTACCTCAGGTTCTTATAAACGATGCATACTTGCATCATAGAGCACGTAGGGCTCAGGGAAGACCACAGGTGGCTGCAGAGATCACATCTCTCAGCTGACTAAGGAAGGCCTGGGCAGAGCCGGAGGAGCCGGTTATGGGGATCTGGTACAGGAGGAACCATCATCGGGTCACAGACTGGTCTGTCCTTGTAAGAAAATGCCCAGTAAATAACTAAATTCCATCTAAGACTCCATCCTCGTCTAATGCTTCACAGAGAACGGGTTGTTTGGAGACATAAAGGCACATCAGACGTCCTGCCAACAGTCGAACCGTGAGCTCAGACAGGAGCGCTGCAGCAGCACCTGGCGCTCATCCCTCAGGTGAAGCCTTCATCACACCAATACACAGCCAATCACCCTCACCCACCACTTCACCCTCCAGCACCAGTCTGCAGACAACTTCTGATGTGAGCAACACTCCCAACGTGACGTGACGGACCCACAGTTCAGTTCGGCGACGCTTGACCTCAACGCTGAGGAGGCCTCCAACGTAACCCATACCTGTTCACCCACAAGATGCAGTGACAGTCGGGGTGTTTGGCTTCAAATTATGTTCCGATACCATTTTTCCCTACCGATACCGATTCTGATTCTTGATCTGTGGGTATCAGGCCAATACCGACTACCGATCCCAGTATGATATTAAGAAAATTGCACCGTGACTGACTGTAATATAATTATCATTGTTGTAAAACATGAATAAATACAGCAAATCCAAGCCATTTACGTCTATATTCATTTCCAAAGAGAACAGTATAAAACAGTACTGCAAAATTAAAAAGTATTTCTCTTTTGCTGGTAGTGTAACAGAAGAAACAAGTAAATAAATCACTAAATATAAATTACTTGTTGGTTGGTGCCTGGACTCCCGCACTCACCGATACCGATATTTTTGGTAGCGGTATCGGAACGACACTACATCTAGATACCAGTAAAATAAATTAACTGCGCTCAGCTGTGGGGAAAGTAATGCAGATCAGTACTGATTAACTGCAGTCTCACACTTGAATCAGTTTCCTTAACTCCAACTTCCGCGTCGGTTGATGGGCCACGGCAAATGTCCGGCCCTTTACACGGGTCTGCTGTCCTGCAGCAAACCCTGAACCGGTCAGCACGGGTCACAGCCGTGAGAGACAACACGCCACTAAAAGACGACTCATTCCTGCAGACACTGAGAGTTTCTCTTCTTTTTTCCATGTTTCTTCAAGTTCCTGATGTTTTGAATAGTTTAGACTATTTAGGAGGCTGCATTGATTCCTCACGAGTGTTATTGCGTGATTGTGGTGACCAGTTGAGCAAACAAGCTTGCCTTTTAATATCTCTAACATCTCTGAAACGGTGGCGAAACAGCTGCTCGGGTTGTTGTCAGAGTTTGAAATGTGGAGGGAAAACTCAGACAGCTGCTCTCAGCCTTAAATTGAGGGTCAAAGGTTTGCAGATGCTGCCCTCCAGTGGTGAACCATGGAGCTACAATGAAGAGGAAGGAAGGGCGGGGCCTCTGAGGCCTAAAGGAGCAGCAGTGGAGAGTCCCGGCCAGAAGATGGCGACAGACACAAACAAACGACGGCTCAGACGTCTCTGGGAAACCAGAAAGCTCACAGCTCTGAAAACGCTCCAGCTGTAAATATTTAGAAAAATCAAATTTCCTCTGAAGTCATAATTGTGTCCACACAGATCATTAGAACTTCAGCTAAACAGAAGCAGCAGCGGGCCGACCCAACTCTGACCCAGGCCAGGTTCAGCTCCGAAGGGCCTGGGTGAGACAGCGGACAAACGCTGAGCCCCCCCGGTAATATCTGATAAAATGCTGCTCGGTGCAGAGACAGCAAGCAGAGATGGTTCTGTCCAGATGCAGGGATTTCCCCTAAACATCTGGTGCTTCCAGGCAGAAAACAGACTTTTTGGTCAAAGTTCACGTTAAACACCCCTTTCTGCTTGGACAGGTGAGCTGCAGCCGGGTCACAGGTGATTGACTTCCCCGTCTGCAGGCGTGTAACACAGCGCCAAAAGGGAAAGACAACTCTCACTACAACGTTGCTGTGCATCAACCTGGGCAGCGTTTTAATCGTTTCCGAACATAAAGGAGTTCAATATTCCAGAAAAAGAAATGTTAGAGATCAGTGGAAATGACTCAGGACAGCTGGGAAGCTTCCCAGAAGAAAGAGCTCCACTTGAGATCCCACAGCCCTCAGTTAGCATGTTAAACGTTAAGGTCTGTGACACATTTAGAAAAAAGGACCAATACAGTGCTTTGAAAGGTCACCAGCTTCTTCTGAGGTAAAAAGGGCCACGGCAGCATGAACAACGATATCTGACTGATCCTGACTTCTGGAACATCTTCCTATGAAAAGAGGAGGCCAAAGTGAAGTTTTCTGGCCTTAATGCCACGTTTGCAGAGGCGCCTCATATCCACTGTCAAGCACGGTGGTGGAGGGGTGATGGTGTGGGACTGTTTTAGAGACACCTTCTAGTCACTGAGATGACCGTCAACAAATGTCAGGCCACCTGTGCAACAACTAGAAGCTTTCTTCAAAGCTGGATCAAAGCAGCAGGAGACCGATCTGACGCACACCAACCCTCTCATGACTGAATGGCCAAAAGATCTCAATGAAACGCCGTAACATTTGTAAAGAAGCACGGCGAGAATTCCCCCATGACGTCAGAGACAGATAAAGTCCTAAAAGGGAAAAACTATGTCATGTTCCTGCTGCTTCAGGTGGATCTACAATAGGGGTGTGAAAAAAATCAATTTGGCAATATATCGCGATTTTCGGCCACTCAATATAATATCGATTTTTTAGGAAAATTGTTTAATTTTCACATTTCAATTGTTTAAAACACTAATAATAAACAATAAATAGGTTGTTTTGAAGCAAATAGTTTTGAATCAATTTGTCTTCTGAATGATCAATATCATCTGATGAACATACAGTGATCCCTTGCCAATTCGTGCTTTAAGTTCCGATATTCGATATAGTCAGAAATATATTATTAAAAAAAATCAAGAATAAATCATGGAAACATCACAGGATGTTGTGCCCATTCTCTCACTGCGAAGAAATGTTGAGAGCTAGCCTGTCCTCTTTAAGAAGGTGGCCTTATGGGTAATGGTGTGGCCTTATGGGTAATGTAGTGTGTGTGTCGTGGGACGGCAGAATGAAAACGGGGTTAGATGAAAAGTGAGCATCAACAGCAGCCCAGCGTGTATAGATTTACATTCTCTGTTAATCGACAGGAGCCCAACAATACAACCTGTGTGATGTTACAAGTTTCTGCAGTACCAGAATAAAGTGCTCGTTCCATGCAGAGAAAACCTGACTTTTTCTTCTGTTGTTGTTAGCGTGTTACCCGCTAATTACGAGCCAAAAATAACACAATACCAGCAGTTTCTTTACTACAGTTCAGAGACCAGAGGCTGTGAAGGTAACAGAAAGACCACAGTTGAGCCTTTGTCTTGTTTCGCTGCAGTGCCTCGCTACTTTTTTGCAGTTTTTAAACATATTTTAAACATATTATTTAGGCTCAGGGGGGCTCTGGCTTCCGTTCGCGGATATTGATCTTCGGGGGGGGGGATTTGATATTAACTGGGTAGAATATTGCAATATATTGGGGTATCGGGATATCGTAATAATATTGTCATGACCCAAGTATCATGATAAATATCGTATTGCGAGGTCCTTGCCAATACTCACCCCTAATCTACAAGCTACTGAACCATGAAGGTAGTTAGGACTGGAACAGTCATGCTTCTCTTCATTTGATGCTGTATTTGCCTAAATTCTGTCGGAGAGGCTGAACTGCTGCTGGTCCATCAGGACCAGGCTGCAGAGCGTCTGTGTGTGTGTGTGCATGCGTGTGTGTGCGGTGGAGGTCAACGCTCCTCTGCAGGCTCTGGCTGTGAATGTAGGACTTCAGTGCCCTGAGGGCCCGCAGGCCTGTGGCCGGGGCACCGCAGCGCCCGGGCCGGGTGCCGGGCCCGGACAGCTGGAGTGCTGCCCAGCTCCAGAGAGAGAGAGAGAGAGAGAGAGAGAGAGAGAGAGAGAGAGAGAGAGAGAGAGAGAGATCCGACTGTCAGCGGCTCAATCTCCGTCACACATCAAAGCGGCCTGACAGGATGCACAAATCAACAGTTGCGGCGCAAATTAGGGCCGGGCACAGGAGCGTTGCACAAACAGCCACACCAACGGTGATGAGGGGGGGCTGGACGCAGAGGTGCACTCACTCTCTTTATTCCCCAGTAAATCAGAGGGGAAGATGAAAGCGAGGAAAACAAACCCAAAAATAAATGGACTTCTCTCTGTCTACATAATGAGCAGATCTCTGAACACGCTGCACGAGGCTCGGTGGGCGGAGCCTCTGAGAGAAGCTATAATCTCCAGTGTTGTGTCTTATATGGCGTCCAGACATGCAGCGTTTTCCAGCACCTGTCTGAACCACGTGGAAAGCTGGCTGAGCCGTTTTGTCTGTGGACTTTCCAATTTTAGCAGACTCGCCACAAATTGCTGCATGATGTCCTCCACGGCGCTTCACTCAGGACAGGTTTTTTTTTCATGTCTTCAGTGACTTACGAAGGAGGAAACCTTTAAATAATGTAAAAGCGTAGTTCAACGGGACACCACACAAACACGGGGGAAGGTTTTCTCACGTGCAGTTATAAAAAAAGATATGCAGGTTTTTTTTTTTTAATATTTGCAGTCAAGTAAGAGTTTGGACCTCGCTGTTGTCAGAGCAGAGCCAGGGTTCAGGTGAAGGTCAGGCCGGTGCTCAGAACCGTCCACATCATTTTAAACTCGGGAGAAACGGTCTTCAGCAGTCATCACCATGTCAAAGGAGGTGTGCAAGGTCCATGTGCTGAACAGAGCTGCTGTCTGTCTGGAAGGTTCCTGTTTTATTTTGGTTTGTTTTTCTGCATTGGAAACCACAAATTTAGAAAAAGAGAAAATACAAGGAAAAGACGGTGATTCTTAAATTCACTTTGACTCGTCTCTTTCCAGTCAGCATCTGTTTTTGCATCATCACCGGCTCAGTTTAACTTGATAATCATTTCAGGTCTGCAACACCCTCAAAGGAAAAAAAAAAAAAAAAACATTTTGCAGGGCAGCACTTTAGCACTCATGAAGAGGTGAGACACAACACCTGGTGGCAACAACGGTGATCCGTTCCTAGAGCAGCATCCGCCAACGGGATCGGCTCTGAGGAGATCCTCCACTTCGTCCACAAATGTGAGAGAAACGTTTGAAAACAGTTTTACTCAAGAAAATAAAACACAGAGCTACACTCACAAATGGCACTTGAAAACTATGACAAACTGTGAAGCAGCCTCACTGCAAACACTTCGAACCTACTAACGCTACAGGAACAAATTAGAGCATTTTACTCTGCAAATAATGGGGGGTATAAAGAAGATATGATTTACTCTTTCTAGGGGTGCACGATAATCATTGGGCTGATAATTATGACGTCAAGTCCGCTACCATGACAAATAGCCCCGATAACATATATATTTTTGTCAACACGGCAGTGCCTGCTGTAATTCTTTGTATGTTGGGTAAAATCAGCCGTCTCTTCGCTGTCTCCAAGTGGCGCAAAATTAAGGGTGCTCGATAACTATCAGGCCGATAACAGGAAATTAAAACGTCATCCCGATAACTCCGATATCACGACGAATAGCCCCGATAACATATTTATTTTTGTCAACACAGCAGTGCCTTGCTCCCTCTGAGCCTTGAATGACCAGCAGTGAATGTTATGTTCACGTTACGTCAGCATAATCAGAAAAACTAATACTCAATCAGGAAAATCAAGAATACCCCCTCATGCCAGAAAACAACTCGTTAACTCAGTCATCATTTTGGTAGTTGCTGACTTTAATTGATATTCTCAGTATTTTCCCTCATGTTACACATAAAAAAAGAAAAAAATAGAAAAGGCTGAAAGAACGACTAGCGAACGAGGGAACGTGGGAATTTACGTTACACCTTGAATGCAGCCTGCAGCGCAGCGTACTGATCACAACAAACATGGCAGGCGTGGAACTTCGTTAAAGTTTTAGAAGAAGATAGTTTGGTGGTTATTTGTGACGAATCCTTCAAGCGAATTCTACTAGGAGGGAAGCACAAGCTTTAATACGTAAAACCTGATCAGCCACCTACAACATAACAATTGCTTCCATGGAGTTTTGAAATCACGCTAACGCGAGCTAACAGAAGCCAGCAGCAGCCTCTCCTCTCCTCTCCCTCATCTCTCTCATCCAAAGCTTCCATGAGATTAAAAAATAAAAAACAAAAACTACTGAACCTCATTTACTTTAATTAAAGGCATGAATTTAAATGGAACCACAAGCCAAAATCCTTTAAATGTTAATGTTTTTCAGTTAGTAATTCTGATGCATGTATTTCCATCAGTTCAAGGAGCCTTTATTTTTTATATCAGTCAGTAATTAACCTTATTTAAGTTGATGTGAGATATCAAATAGGTTTGTTTGATAGCTTTATGAAAATGTTTGAGAGGCTTGCCAATAGTTTTTCATTGAAAAAAATAAATATCTGTTCATTTAAAAAGTCCAAACTATTTTTGATTTTGTTCATAGTATTGATGTAATGATCTTAGGTATATGTGTGTGTTATCGGGTATCGGCCTTTAGGAGCTGAAAGTTATCGGTTACTGGTTTTAAAAAACAGTTATTGTGCAACCCTAATCTTTACTGAACCACAAGTCGTCCTTTTGTCCCCTCATTCACTTAAAGCGACAGCACAGAACCTTCACCAAAACACTGAAACGGTCCCGTGCGAACTCTTTCAGGTGAACATGAAGAGACACAGGGCGACAGTCAGGCTCTGATCTCACTGATCCAATGCTACGAAGCAGCGCCGCAGATGCAGATATAAAAGGCAAAGAGGAGAACAATGGCAGCCGGGAGAAAAAAGGGACAGTGGTTTTCTTGACACCCATGTGAAGATCACTGTGGGGGACAGTGACGCCAGTTGCACAGTCGCTCTCTCCTCAGAGCAAACGTGAGGGACACTGCAATCTGTCATTATGCAAAACCAGAGCTATATTTAGTCGGAGCTATCTTAAGAAAACAGTGAAGATTCATGCCTCAAGGTCTGAGCTGGAGATAATCGTCCTGAAATACCTTAATGGCTGCAGAAGCATCTTAAACACAGAGAAACCGTGGTGATTTGAAGGAAAAAATCCCTAAAACAAAAGTTCAAACACAAGTTAAATTGCTCTTGAGCTTGATTATATTACACGTTTGCAGCGGCTGCTTTCTGCTGACTCGCTGACGAACAATCAAAGAGCACAGAAAGCCTTAAACGAGTCAGTTCAGGTTCTTTTTAATCACGGGGGGGTTTTTGGCACCCGCCGTGATGAATGATCCTGCCGTCTGATGGTGCAGTCTCCACTAATGGCTGCTCATCTTCAGGCCCAAAGGGGCATGCTGGGAATTATCTTCAGAGAGTCACAGACAGCTCATGACCTTCCGTCCACTGACTGGCCCTCGTTTCTACTGAGCCTCTGTGACTGTGAAACATGACGATTTAACCCTAACTCTAACCCTAACCCACGCAGCAGCTCAAATAGATCCATGAATCTGATTTTGTTTTACAGTCAAGCTGCCATCTGTGAGTAAAGGCAGCAGTCACATCTGTGTTCAGTCCAGATGTGCAGTTTCCTTGTCTGATAGCAGCAGCTCCCCCCCGCTGAGGAGCAGAAATCATTCTGTCCACTTCTATCATATTCTGTCAAAACACGATTCCCACACTGTTACACCGTTCATTTGCTCCTGTTGAGTCTGAGTGGACACACGGACCTCTGGATGATGCAGCCTGTCATGTCTGCCTAACCCTAACCCCTCAACGCTGTCATCACCTGTTATCACCTGTCATCACCTGTCATCACCTGTCATCAACTTCCATCATCTGTCATCAACCTGTCATCATCTGTCATCATATGTGATCATCTGTCATCACCTGTCATCACTTGTCATCTGTCATCACCTGTCATACTCTGTCATCACCTGTCATCATCTTTCATCACCTGTTGTCATCTGTCATCACCTGTCGTCATCTGTCATCACCTGTCATCACTTATCATCTGTCATCACCTGTCGTCAGCTGTCATCATATGTGATCATCTGTCATCACCTGTTATTATCTGTCATCATCTGTCATCACCTGTCATCACTTATCATCTGTCATCACCTGTCATACTCTGTCATCACCTGTCATCACCTGTTATCATCTGTCATCACCTGTCGTCATCTGTCATCACCTGTCATCACTTATCATCTGTCATCACCTGTCATAATCTGTCATCACCTGTCATCATCTTTCATCACCTGCCATCATCTGTCATCACCTGTCATCATCTGTCATCACCTGTCATCATCTGTCATCATCTGTCATCACTTATCATGTCATCACCTGTCATAATCTGTCATCATCTTTCATCACCTGTCATCATCTGTCATCACCTGTTAATATCTGTCATCATCTGTCATTACTTGTCATCACCTGTCATCATCTATCATCACCTGTTATTACCTGTCATCGCCTGTTATCACCTGTCATCATCTGTCATCACCTTCCATCACCTGTTATTTCCTGTCATTACCTGTCATCATGTTATTATCTGTCATCACCTTTTATTACCTGTCATCATCTGTCATCACTTGTCATCACCTGTTATCATCTGTCATCACCTGTCATCATCTGTCATCATCTGTCATCACTTACTATCTGTCAACACCTGTCATAATCTGTCATCATCTTTCATCACCTGTCATCATCTGTCATCACCTGTTATTATCTGTCATCATCTGTCATCACCTGTCATCATCTGTCATCACTTACCGTCTGTCATCACCTGTCATAATCTGTCATCATCTTTCATCACCTGTCATCATCTGTCATCACCTGTTATCTGTCATCATCTGTCATTACTTGTCATCACCTGTCATCATCTGTCATCACCTGTTATTACCTGTCATCACTTGTCATCACCTGTCATCATCTGTCATCACCTTCCATCACCTGTTATTTCCTGTCATTACCTGTCATCATCTGTTATTATCTGTCATCACCTGTTATTACCTGTCATCATCTGTCATCACTTGTCATCACCTGTTATCATCTGTCATCACCTGTCATCATCTGTCATCATCTGTCATCACTTACTATCTGTCATCACCTGTCATAATCTGTCATCATCTTTCATCACCTGTCATCATCTGTCATCACCTGTTATCTGTCATCATCTGTCATCACTTGTCATCACCTGTCATCATCTTTCATCACCTGTTATTACCTGTCATCACCTGTCATCACTTGTCATCACCTGTCATCATCTGTCATCACCTGTCATCATCTGTCATCACCTTCCATCACCTGTTATTTCCTGTCATTACCTGTCATCACCTGTCATCATCTGTTATTATGTGTCATCACCTGTTATTACCTGTCATCATCTGCCATCACCTGTTATTACCTGTCATCACTTGTTATTACCTGTAGTTGTCTGAAATCTCCCTTTCCTCATAGCACTGGCTGGCAGCAATCAACACCCAGGTTTACTGATCAGCCCCAGACCCAGACCCAGTCCCAGATCTAGACCCAGTCCCAGCTCCAGACCCAGACCCAGATCCAGACCCAGTCCCAGCTCCAGGGGGAAACCAGCAAAGCAAAGGGAGATGCACGAGATCCACTGAACAACTAAACATCTGGAAAAACTACACATCTGAACATCTGGACAATTAAACACCTAAACTTCTGGGCATCTAAACATCTGGACAACTAAACATCTTAACATTTAAACATTTGGACATCTAAATATTTAAAAATCTGAACATCTGGACATCTAAACATCATGACATGATTTGGTCACTAACATGCTCATCAGAGCAACTTCTATCACCCAACATTACGGATCGCCTGAGTCTTCAGTCACTCAGCATCCATGTATGTTCTCCTGCACACGCTGGTGTTCACAGGTGTACGTGAGGGAAGTGCCACGTCATCGCCATGGTTACTGTCAAAGAGCCGGTTAGCCGTTGCTTTGTCAACAAGCTCTCTTCAGATTTCCCACCAGTTCCTGGACTCTGTCTACGATGGCGCCCCTTAACAAACTGACGTGAAGATGAAAAACCTGTTTAAAGGTGTTTATTCTGAGGGACCTTCAGTTGATTTAGTTGATCACTAACTTACCTCCTTATCTGCTGCCAAAGCTCAACTGCACTATTAAAGCTGCAAACCTTTAATCAGTTATTTTTGTTGTAAAATGACCAGTTTGACAATACTGTCACTTTCTGTTTACAACTATTTATATTTCTGACTGTAAAATTGAGACTTCAGTCCTAAAATCTCAAATTTAAAAACATTTTTTGCTGTCATACAATCAGAAATTTCAAAAAACTAACTTTTTTCTACAATTGCCACTTGTGCTATAAAAAATCAACTTTAAAAAAAAAAAACATACACTTATGACTTAACATAAAATTGCAACTTTTTTTATTTTTACAAAATCATGACTTTTGAGCAAAAACTAGCAACCTTTTATTGTGAAATCGCAACTTTTGCTGCATTTCACATTTTTGTCATTAAAATAGTGAATTTTGTTGCAGGATCACAATGTTTCTGATGTAAAACTGCAGCCTTTGAATAAAAAACTGAAGGGCAGGGCTGGAGTTTGGGATCTAAAACAGCAGACTGGTTCTAACGTAACGTGCTCCACTTATTTGAAATCTCAGTGAGCCCGACCTGCATCACCTCTGGGAGCTCTGGGAGTTCTGGGAGCTTCAGCTTGTACGTTGGAGGTATTTCCTTTTCCAGAGGAAAGCAGCATGTTTGTGTGCAGTGATGCTTGGCTGGTGTAGTTCAGCACCAACGGCTGTTAAAATGTCCAACTCTGCCTGAGAATTAACCGTATTTACAGCCTGGGTCGGATCTACTGGTTTTGGTCTCCGGAGCTGGATTTCACATTCATGACAACGGTACATGGGGTTGGATTCTTATGGACCACATCAGGGAAAATTATACGAAGCATGAAATTTACACGTAATTAAGGGCATGGCCTTTTGATTGACGGCTGGGTATGGTTGATGGGTGGCTTTGATCACTTTAGCTACGTAGCAATTAGCACTGTCTTCACTGAAATTCTAAGCTGTGAATAAAGACCTAACAGTCGTTCTTATTATAAAGATACAATGATTTGCCGACAGTGTTGTAGTCGAAACACCAAACTTGGAGTCTGAAAACAGTCTGGAGCTCCCAGTTTCAGGGTCCAAGTCAAGTCCGAGTTACTAAAGAAAAATCTGAGTCGAGTTCAAGGCAAAGAACACAGCTGTCACGCCTGTAATCATACATGTTCGTATTACGTTTCAAAACTCGTGAAACTGTCACAGGTCCTTAGAATCAGAGCTCGAATCGAACTCAAGTCTGCCAGCAAACTGCCACCTGAACAGCCTTGAGATCGTTGGTCACTTGCCCCGGCAGCAGCTGGAACAGCTGGCTCCTAACGCCCTGACACCCGTCAGGCCGGCCAACATCTGCTCGGACCGACCAGCTTTGCCTGGACCTCCGCTGGGACTCAAAGGCCACGGCATAGAGGTCCCTGTGGAGCACCCCCGGTCCCCGTTTCAGCTTCAGCAGCAACACGAAACTCAGGATGATTAGACAGATTTGTTCAGGATGACAGTGAGGTGACAAGAGCGAGCATCCTAGGGCGTAACCCTATCCCTATCCCTAACCCTAACCCTAACCCTAACCTTAACCCTAACCTTAACCTTATCCCTAACTCTATTCCTATCCCTAACCCTAACATTAACACTAACCCTAACCCTATCCCTAACCCTAACGCTAACCCTGTGGACCCAAGCACCTCCTCTGTTAGTCAGGCACCGGCTCACTGATGGTCCTGATGGTGCTCGATGACCCTGCCGGTCCCTGTCTCGGCTCCGGCGGTACTCATTTAAAATGGCGGTACTCAGTTAAAATGTCATTTCAGCAGCAACATTTAGGGTGAGGATGGATGGAGGAGTTTGGTCAGGCAGCATCAGTCCCTGCCGACATGGTGCCGTCCATCCAGAGAAGTAAAGAAGAGACCTCTTTGAAAACCTGTTGCTGACATCACAGGGGGATTTGTCCAGTTCTTTTTTACACCGGCTATGAAAAAAGCTCACGACACCGACTGGAACTGTTGTCTTCCATGCAAAAGAAGACGAAACTGGCTCTGTGGTTGGAGCAGCTTTCATCAGCATCCAAACTATTTATTAAACATTTCACCTCCAGCAGGAAGAGCTCAGCTTCTCCCCGCAGCGACAGACCTTCCCTGGATTACTACGCTACGAATGCAGTATCGATACGGTTCAGCCCTTCAGACAGAAATCTGCCGCTAAAATCCAACCACACGAGTCATGATGATGAACGGCTCTGCGTCATCCTCAGAAGAAGAGTTGATCAAAGCCAGAATACAGCAGCAGCTCATCAAAGATCGGGTTGTTTGTTACTGTACAAAATGTTCTTTTGCTAGAGTTGCATGCAAAACGCATATTTAGCTTATCTGAGAAACAATCGTGACCCAGATCAAAGCGCAGGCAAAGTGCTGCAACATCATTTAGCAGTCAGACATAACAGAGCACATCCCCACCCTGGTGGGTGACGTCTTACTGCGGGAGAGATGTATACATCCTCTGCACAGCTATGAGGCGATAAAAAAAGGGATTTTATACATGGAAAGAGGGCGGCACCGGCCCGGGCAGAGGGAAACCGACACTTATATACCAGCTGTGGATTCATGGTGTTTACGTTCTCAGAGACAGAAGCAGCAGAAACAGGAGGAATGAAGGTAAATGTTGTCCTCCCTGGAGACACAAACACACATACGTCCAGCTGCATCGTATCTGCCACTTTATCAAACTAACAAATGGTCCGCACTGCCGGACTAAACAGGCTGCAAGATTAACCTAGCTGAAGTTTAGACGTTTTCTCTTTGAAAGTAGGCAGTTTTAGTTGATTTAAAGCAATTTGCCACTTGTAAGAAATTCAACCATCCCCCAAAAAATCTTTAAATTGAAAAGTTTAGTAAGAATGTCCCTCAAAGAAACCCGCTAGAAGACCATTGCTAAATTCTCCTTCTCAAGTGCAGAAGGTCTTTAAAAGAAATCGAGGAACCCGGAAGAGATTCGGTGCACAAACGGCAAAGATGCACGCCGGTGACGTTCCTCAGACGGCATCGAGAACTGCCGTGGACACGGTTAAAGCGAGATGAAGGGGGCGGCATCAGAGACGGACTGTCGCGCAGCGGCGGCCATGTGGACTGCCGTCAGACGAATCCGGATCTTTCTTGAAAGAAACGGGCCCTTTTCATCACTCTAACTGTCACAACAGCCCTTTTAAGAGCTGCGGTCAAAGCGCTAAAAGTTTTACGGCCCCGGCTTTTCCAACAAGTGAATTCAAGCTGAGGAGAAAAAATAAAATTAAAATGACAATAAAACAACTTTCTTGGCATCTTACGTTTTTCCACAACATTCCAGTGTTTTCAGACTGACGCAATTATTCCCAGTCAGGTTTGGGAATGATCCTGAGCATCATCATCATGGCACCTGACCTTTGATCATGCATGCAGATTATTTAAACCACTATTTGAACTTATATTGGTTGTATTGATTTATCTAGATAATTAGAAAGTTGTCCTGCAGCTGCATCAGTGGAGGATTCAAGCTTCCCTGGTGCACATCAGTATCAGCCATCAGTTGATGTTATGAACATTAATAATTCCTTTCAGAATCAGAATCAGAATCAGAATGCCCTTTACTGTCCTTATCCATCAATGTACAATGAAATTGGAGAAGAGGACCCACAAACAAACACATAAAAAACGTAAAAACACACACTGAACGGGAGAGCTGTGAGCCGTGAGCCGCTGCGTCCGAGCGCGCCGCCATCTTGGATCAGTTCTGGTCACATTCAAGTTAAGATGAAAGTGACGTGCACGGACGGTGACCTCTGTGGTCTGGGAGCAACCGAGGCTTCCTCCGTGACTTCAAAGATCCCTTCAAAGACGCTGGGTTTGATTTGACTGATTAAGACTTCAATCCATGTTTTCAGCCACATTTACAGGTGCTGCAACGAAAGACACACCGCGTATATAAAAGAGAGCGTGACACGGGGCGGGACGCTACACGTGGTCCGCTGCAACCAGGATTTCAGATCCCGCCAGCGACCTGCATGTTCCCCTTTACGCTCCGTGTTTATTGCATTTCAAAGCCGGCGGTGTGGGAACACTTAAACTGCAAACAGAGACATCAAATTAACTCCACTTGCCACCACGCAGACTAATTTGGGCCGGCGACTCGCGGCACGGATGATCATCGTCTATTTTACATCTTTATGAAGTCGTAAAAACATGGATACAGTGGCTAGCGGCGCATGTACGCGCTCACTTCTCAACGAGGCCGTCCGGGCAGAGAGCGGGCATTTGGTGCGTAAAAACTAAATCTGCCGGAACGACGCGAGGCTCTCCACAGAGGAGGAAGGAGGTTGGTTTACAAGGTTCCGGGCCACTAGTTCCTGGTAACTTATTAACTCAGTAACAAGGAGAGCCAGAAGTCTTAAAAACAGGAGGGAAAAATGCGGGATCCGGTCCTGCAGGAGCTCGTCCTCCCTGAGGTTATCAGAGACGTCGCTCCCTGTGTGATCATCACGCGAGGACGCTGAGGTAGTCGGAGACGTGGCGGATTCGATGAGAGTATTTTTAGACTTTTTTTTGCAGCTTAATACCACGTTTGGAATGAAACTGCTGACTTGAAAGCAGTCTTATTTTGGAATTGCTGGATTACCATAAAAACCAGCACACACGTCCCTCCCCCGAGGCTCTCCCCTCCTTCAAACTGTGCATCATTTAACTTCAGTCGCACCTACGGGGAGGAGACGCCGGCCCGCTTCAACATGACAGCTGAATTACATATTTGCATATATAGCTAATACGGTTAAAGCGAAAAACCAAATGCAGTGGTTTAAACAGTCAGCAAAACAACCCACCCCTTTTACTACCACCATTTTAAATGTGCAATAAATAAGATGTGAGTCGTCCACATCCTCGAGGCCACTGGCCCAGAATGTTTGTTTTCTTTCTCATAGGAGAATTTGGTTTTAATGAGCTCCCAGTAATGACAGTGTGGAGGAGGACTGGCTGAGGTCACCTCACCAGTGGTCATTACAGTTTCATGGAAGCCCCCCGTTTGATGCATGAGAGCAAGTCAAAGCCTTCAAAAGGCTGCTGGCAGAACATCACCTCCCTCAGAAGTGCATGTGGAGAAGGTCTTAAAGGTGCCACATGTAGGAATAACAGTAAAATATTCAAAAAACAGAAAAAAAATTAAGGTAAGCATATAAAAATAAAGAACTGATCCAATTTTGACTAAAGAGGCTGAAAATACTGGATACGGAAACCAAGCCTTGCAGGAACACTGTGGTAATGGAAACCATTGTAGCCTTTGGCCCGCCTGGACACAATCAAATGAAGAAGAGGAAGTCACAGTGACTCACATGTCAATCATGTTAACAGCACCAACTCGAGTTACCTGCTGTCACGAGACATGATTCAGATCTGCAACTAGTCAAGCAGACAGCTGCTCACCTGTCTGTATGTGTGAGCAGCTCAAAGATGTTTCAAAGACTGCTGGAGGATATCCAGCAGGCCAAGCGTATTTTCAAGCTATTCAAGCCATTCAAGCTACAGCAAATCAGTAGAGAGATACTAAACTTGCAACGAAACACGTGCATCAAGGGCCCTACACACTCTGTCACAGAATCATGCGGATACCTCTTGTCTTTGGTCGAAATTGGCTTTCCTCCATCCTTCAGTGCGAGTGGTTTGACAACAGCTATTGCACCGATCGACCAAAGACTACCTGATATAACTTTTCTGGCAGCTTCCCCTACGACTCCGTCTACTTACTAGCCAATTCAAATGCAACTTGAAGTGACGTATTAATTATCGAAATCTAGCACCATTCTAAAGAAAAACTAGAAAAGCACTCAGAGAGCGCAGACCTCTGCCAAGTGCAACAAATCCCCCATATAGCAATTTACAGATTGGGATAAAATCCGAGTTCTGGATCAGATCCGGATCAGCCTTTGAAATTTGATAGAGCAGTGGTGCGCAAACTGTGGTACGTGTACCACCAGTGGTACGTGAGCACTCTTTGGAGGTACGCGGGGAATGTCATGACTTTCCACATTTTTTCCACATTTTTACTTCAGAAACATACAATGCATTATAAATATGTTTCAAACGAATGTGTAGCTTGAGAGAATTAAAATTGTCTTTAAAAGAAATATTTGTTGCATATTCAGTTGCAGTGCAACAGTTGTAAAAATGTCTGATTCAGTAAATAACAATTCGGGTAACTAGGGGTGTAACGGTACATGTATTTGTATTGAACCGGTTCGGTATGGGGTGGTCGGTTCGGAACGGAGGCGTACCGAACGAGTTTCCACACGGACATATTAAGTAGAGGACCGCATGTTGTGGAGCGGACGTCGTGGCTAATGCTAATGCCGCTAGCATTGGCAATAAGCCTCCCGCGACATAGTGTTAAATGCGGTGGGAAGCTGTGTTTGTACAACGGTCATTTTTCTCTTTTTGTAGTGATGTTCACGCTGGGGTGGTGCCGTTTCAAATGAGTTAACAGGTTAGACGTGTAGCCAGAAACATACCCGATCTCGGATGAACAATGTCGGCAAACCGCTTTGGTTTTATCAACTTCTCTTTGTCCCTGTTTATATTTCACCGGGGAGCCGAAGTGTGTTTTATAGCTGCAGATTTAAGACCCTAATCACCCTAAATGCTGGCTTCAAACACATGATAAAGGGAATTGAGCCCCGATATCAATTACCTTCTCGTCCACATTTTAGCCAGAAAATCATACTGGGACTTTATGAAAAAATAAAATGATTTGTTTTTAAAGAAACAGTCTGAGCCTTATTCATGTTATTTAATCTGAGCAACAACTTGAAACTGTTCAGTGTTGCAACTCAGATGGATATTGTTAAAAAGCACAAAAGTGTGTAATAAACAACTAGCACATTTATATTTTGCATTTTGTTTTTTTACTGTACCGAAAATGAACCGAACCGTGACCTCAAAACCGAGGTACGTACCGAACCGAGAGTTTTGTGTACCGTTACACCCCTACGGGTAACAATAAATAACCACAATAAGGAATAAACATCTCTCCTGTGTGTTTAAAGCTAACTGGGAAGGCATAAATGGGTATATTTTAAAATTGGTCATCATGGTGGTACTCAGAGAGCTGAACAGTTTCTCAGGTGGTACGCAGTATTTAAAGTTTGAGAATAACTTTGATAGAGGTTCCCATTGTCAATCCCTGAGTCAAATTTCATGAGTTTTGGGCAATAATTAACAGAGATATTAAGAAACAAAATTTTCGGCCCCATTGACTGCAATGTGATCGAAAATTTGAAAGTGATCCAGAATCCAAAATTTCTTCTGGATCACACCAAAAATGAAATTAGTTCTTCCTTTTCACATTTCTGACAACTCCTAAAAATTTCATCAAAATCCATCCATAACATTTTGAGTTATCTTGTACACATACAGACAGACAAACGCCAGCAAAAACATAACCTCCTTGGCGGAGGTAATAAGAATCCCAGGTTGGCTTTTTCTGCCTAATCATGACCAGGACTACGTTTTTCTCTTTTACAGCTCCTTTTTTAAGTGTTTTCAGCACACATGAAATAATTTCATTGTGTTTGTTTACTGTCAGCGTATGCTGATGATGCACTTCTATATCTGTCTGCATCGCCACATCAGTCGTAGCCTACGATTCAAGAGGACTCATCTTCATTCAGTCTGCGCATACCATTCTTGATATCGTACCCAAGTTTAAGAAAATGCAAGTCGTCCTCTGTGAAATGTTATAATCTTATATGTATACAGATGTCATGCGTTGTAAAGGAGCCCTTAATCTCTTCCTTAACCCATGTTCGTTGTCTGTTTTTCATTTGTGATCTATACAAATCAGAGTAAAGCAGTCTGCACCACTGTCTCCCTCGGTCCATATTCAAAAAACTGCTGTTTTATACGTGTTTACGACTCACCGTCTACATATGTTTTGTTGATAAAATGTTGCCTGGAGATCAGTAACCAAACCAACTTGCTGTCTGGTCATGTAGTGCCCGAGCCTTGGTGCTGATCAGTCACGTAGTGCGAACGCCACAATTCAAGACTCGCGATTACAAGACAGCTAGTCATATAGTCTGAATAGAGCACCGATCAATAGACGCTGAAAGTCTTGTAGTCTGAACAGAGCACAGATCTATAGATGCTGAAAGTCTTGTAGTCTGAACAGAGCGCCGATCTATAGATGCTGAAAGTCTTGTAGTCTGAACAGAGCACCGATCAATAGACGCTGAAAGTCTTATAGTCTGAATAGAGCACCGATCAATAGACGCTGAAAATATTGTAGTCTGAATAGAGCACCATTCAATAGACCCTGAAAGTCTTGTAGTCTGAACGGGGCACTGATCAGTAGATGCTGAAAGTCTTGTAGTCTGAACAGAGCACCGATCAATAGATGCTGAAAGTCTTGTAGTCTGAACAGAGCACTGTTCAATAGACGCTGAAAGTCTTGTAGTCTGAACAGAGCACCGATCAATAGATTCTGAAAGTCTTGTAGTCTGAACAGAGCACTGTTCAATAGACGCTGAAAGTCTTGTAGTCTGAACAGAGAACCGATCAATAGATGCTGAAAGTCTTGTAGTCTGAACAGAGCACCGATCAATAGACGCTAGGGGTGTAACGGTACATGTATTTGTATTGAACCGTTTCGGTACAGGTAGGTCGGTTCGGGACGGGGGCGTACCGAACGAGTTTCCACACGGACATATTAAGTAGAGGACCGCACGTTGTGGAGCAGAGTGCTGCAGCCGCACATGCGCAGTTGTGCGCACACGGTCAGTGTTGCCAACTTAGCGACTTTGTCGCTATATCTAGCGACTTTCCAGACCCCCCTAGCGACTTAATTTGTAAAAAGCGACTAGCGACAAATCTAGCTACTTTTTCTGGTGATTTTGAGACTCACGCGCACTCAAACCGCTAGGTCTGAAGCATCACTTGGTTGCTGTCTGCCTCGCGAGCCGCGCTTCTCCCTCTCTCTCTGCCGGGCTCAGTGCACAGCCATCGCGAGTTTCTGTGTGCGGACTGGGCGCGTGTCACCACATACACAGGCGAGCGACGCGCGTGCACACAAACACCCTAATCAGTGGTAGAGAACGCTGGCTTCAAACACATGATAAAGGTAATTGAGCCCGGATATCAATTACCTTCTCATCCACATTTTAGCCAGAAAATCATACCCGGACTTTATGAAAGAATAAAAAGATTAGTTTTTAAAGAAACACCCTGAGCCTTATTCATGTTATTTAATCTGACTAACAACTTGAAACTGTTCAGTGTTGCAACTGTTCAATTTTGCACATCAGATGGATTATTTTTTTAAGCAAAAGTCTGAGCCAATGTTATTTTTATTTTGTTTTTCAAAATATCTACATTTTAGAATATTGTATTTATATTTTTTAGCAGAATTCTAGCTTTGTATAGGCTAATGTTCCTATTGTTAAAAAGCACAAAAGTGTGTTATAAACAACTAGCACATTTATATTTTGCATTTATGTTTCTTACTGTACCGAAAATGAACCGAACCGTGAGCTCAAAACCGAGGTACGTACCGAACCGAGAGTTTTGTGTACCGTTACACCCCTAATAGACGCTGAAAGTTTTGTAGTCTGAACAGAGCACCGATCAATAGACGCTGAAAGTCTTGTAGTCTGAACAGAGCACTGTTCAATAGACCCTGAAAGTCATGTAGTCTGAACAGAGCAGTGATCAATAGATGCTGAGAGTCTTGTAGTCTGAATACAGTAGACACTGAAAGTTGTGTAGTCTTTCAGTGGGCTTCAGGCTGCACGATGGCTCAGTCACAAGCTAGTCAAACCTCAGGGCAAACAAACTGCCTCACCAACACCCACCAAGTCCTCAATCAAGAGAAGGATCAATAAAAACTCCTGTCTTTGCCCAATGATAAATGTATTTAAATGTATGTACATCTGTCCTGTTGGACTGTCTAGTGCTGAAAAAGCATGTTAGTAGTAGTTATTATCATGTCCCTTTTTCAATTTTAAACCAACTCTTAATACAGTCTGCTTCTGACTAAGTAACAGACTCCAGTGAACTGATAACACAGTAACTAGTACTGGCAGCATCGCTGTGATTTTCCATAGTCGTTGAGTCACCCTGACAGGCCAGACTGCAACTGCATCACTGGCTGACTGTCTCTGAATGAATATCCACAGACCAAAGGGGCTAATGAATTTAATCCATATCTGACTCCACATGTGCTCAAAAAGCACAGCGCACAATATCCTGTAGAAATCAAACCGCTGCATGTTGTCGTAAAAACCCTTCAGGCCATAAAGCCTTCGTGCAGTACGCTTTAGAGAGTAGCGACATGTCTCTGCATGGCTGAAAAACTGCAGCGCCCGGGCTTTTCCTCGCCCATTCACCGCCCCGTCGGGTCTTTTCTCAAGCTCCCCTGTAAACAACACTTACTTTGATGGTTTTCTCATTTTGCAAACTGCTTAACTGACTGTAGCCAAACAGAGTGCGGAGCTGTTTGAAATGTTGCACAACAATGTTGATAAAGCAGATAGACATCTGATGCTTTACTGCTAAATCCAGATGTTGACAACCCCCCCCACCCCAAAAAAAAAGAAAAGCACTACTCAGCACATTCTCCAAACTGTATGTTTTCTCTGGAATTGAAGTCTCCTTTAATGAGCATAATAGCTTTCATATATCTAAATTTGCATCTATCTATTCATCAGCTGTGGTGAAAATCAAACCAGAGATATTTATACTGCCTGTGAGATAAGTGCTATTCGTGACTTGCTCCTTATTCATTTCTGCTGAGGGATGCTTGGCTTTCTCTGGATAAGTGGAGAGGAAAAAAAAGCAACCCCTTGATTCTGAACTTCCTTACGCATTCTTCCCACTGAGCTAAGAATGGTTCCAGGGATACTTCCCAGCCCAACACCTAAAATAAAACCTTAACCGACGAAAACAACAAACGTGAGCTCAGAGGGCTGGAGGCTGAGGGAAATCCGCACAGACTCCGGCACATTCAGAGCTCAAGGACTGATAAAAGCAGATCGATAGGGAGTGCAGGAGGACGGGTCCGAGCAGCGGAGGCCGAGACGACGAGAAGCGAGGAAACACCGGACAGGTGTCTATTTTACTGCACAGTGAAGTTGTTTGCATACAGAATTAAGAGGATTCAACGTGACAACAACCCCGTACCGCATCCTAAACTCCTGGGTATCTTCAGAGCCAGAACACCTTTCAAGTGCTGCGAGGACGAATGTCAAGAAACTTTTACTGCACCAACTTTTTCTGGAACGTGTCACAGGCCTGAAATGCAAGAATGATCTGATTTTTGGTGGTAATAAAGTGAAATCCTGCGTAAAGGACTTCTTTGCTTTTCTTTGACCTCCACATGAGTCGACGATATCGTTCGGAGAACATTCCCGTTCAATCCAATAAATCAATAAAATAGTTCTGCAAGTGAAGAGAGAACAACTACGCTGCTCCTTGACGGGTCCCCGTGGCTCCGCCCTTTAACCTCTTCCATCGTCTCTAAATCAGTTTTAAAAAAAAAAAAGATGACTCCTCAACATGATGTTTGGTGTATCTGCGAGTTGTTGTCGCTCTTTCCATTTTTATCCCCGTGCACGTAATTATTCTGAGCCCTGCGTAATTTGGTAAACACACTGGCGCTCCTTCCACAAAAACACATAATAGCATTGGAGCTGTTGGAATCGCTGGGTTTGGCCTCGTCACCTTTCTCTCGCCACCACCGCCACCTCCATAGTGAGTTGGCAGTCGGCTCGACTGAATCCTCCCGGAGACGCTGGAGACCAGAGGAACGGCTGTGACGAGGGTCGGGCTCTGATAGCTGCGAACCTCCGGTGCAACAGACACAACGGGAGTTTTGGAGCGATGGCCGGATCCCTGTCGCAGAAACAGTTTTTTCCTCTGACCATCAGTCGACCTCAGGACTGTATACTGTTTTAGTCGGACGGGGCAGGTTTGTTTCAGACTGGTGTTATTTCTGGCATTCAAGAAGTTATTTTTTAGTTGGGGATTTTATTTGGTAGCAACTCGTTCCAGTAGTCAGACGTGAATATTAGACCGAAATCCAACCGTTCCTTTATTTATATGTGACCATTTCCTCTAAACAGATCTGTTGGAAGAACTTCAGCCAAGATTTTTAGATCTGGTGAAAGTTACCATCGACCATTAATCATCCATTCATTTGAATCAGGCGCACTGAAGCAGTCCCACACTAGGTCTAGAACAGGGGTGACCGACACTGGTCCTCCAGAGCCCCTATCCAACACGTTTTAGAGGTTTCCCAGCTTCAACACACCTGTGTCTAATTAATGGTCGTTAGCAGGATGTCGTCAACATCTCCACAAGTCTGTTGATGACACAGCCACTTGTAATACGGTGATCTAAAGCAGGGAAACATCTAAAACCTGCTGGATAGGGGCTCTCGAGGACCAGGATTGGGCAGCCCTGGTCTAGAACATTACTGGAGTTAAAAGAGCCTCATTAGGCCAGTTTAGGGGTGAATTCCAATTCCCCCCTTAACTCTCAATCTCAACCTTCAATCTCAAACATGCGCGCTCCCATGAAGTGCAAGTGCTGTCCAGATTCTTAGAAAGACAAGTTGAGGGACAAGTTTGAGGGCTGTATCGCCCTCAATATTGAGATTCTCCAGCACCGCCCTTGGAATTAAGGGTTACCCAGAGGGCATTGCGTATTTTCACCAAGACATCTTTGAAAAGGATGCCGCCGAAAACAGCGAGCTACAAATGTACATATTTCCGTAGTTAATAAAGATATAATTGTTACGAAACTATCTTACTGTCTCCATTATGTATAATCATATTGTCTTATTCTTCTTCTACGTCTGCTTTTCCTTCTTCTTCATCGTCATCGTCTTCTTGACAGACTGGACGTAGCTTTGACATAAGGCTGCCCTCCCACAGTCCCATTTCTAAGTCACGAGATAGCCCTTACACTTACTTTCGAGGGCCAAGATTGAGGGCCAAAGACTGAGGGTTAAGGGCGAGGGTTGAGATTGAGGGTTAAGGGAGGAATTGGAATTGGCCCTAGGACCTTCACTAGCCAACACTGATTATTCAAGACTGGGCTTTCTTGAGGAGAAGCTTTATTACAGCTAACTCTGACAAGCCTGAGGCCCTTACTGTCGCCATTCGATAAAGACAGACCGTCCAGCGTGAAAATGTTACTGTTAGTTAAGAGAGAAACGGACCTGAACAGTCTGGTTAAGCTGGGATCTAAGAGACATGTTCCTGGTTTGGATGGAAGCTACTGTTACTGGCTGCTTGGAGAGCTCAAGAGGACAGAAACAGTGCAGACACACATCAGGTGCAACAGTCGTTTCCAAAACTCCTCAGTTCGCCGACACGTCAGTGGCGGAAGTGAGAGGGCTCTTAAAAATCTAATTCGTGAAAAAGCTAATTTCACATCCAACGCAACACCAACATCCATCCATCCATCCATTATCTATGCCAGTTTAATCCTCTGCAGGGTCACGCATTAGGGTTAGGGGTTAGGGGTTAGGGTTAGGCAAATGCTGGAGTCTATCTCAGCTCTCTTCAGGCGAAAGGCAGGGGTCCACCCTGGACAGGTCTCCAGTCCCGCAACGCCAACGCTAAAGTATATCCATCGGGCCATGCAACAGGACATCGACCGCAAATCTGCGACAGATTGACCAAAAAGAGAAGAATCGAGGTGTCGTCGAGGCTCGGTGACAGTCCAGACCTCAAACTGAAGGCAGTGCTGTGGCGGGACCTGGAGAAAACTGTACATGAGCGACAGGATCGTGGCGTAACATCAATAACTTCACTGATACCGTGCTGGTCTTTGACAGAAAAAGCCGTAAAGATAAGAGCTGCGTTTCACCGTTCTGTCGTCAACGTCCTCGTACCTCCCAGACGCGTGAGCTGCCGTGTGTCTGATCAAATAAAATGAGCTGGAGATGCACGTCAGCGCCGTTAAATGACGTCTGAGCGCATTTGATCAAAGCGGTGACAGAAAATTACCTCCAGTTAAGGTAAAGTCTATATTTGCTCTCGAGCTGAGCTGCTAAGGGAAACAAACTGAAGCATAACGACCATAAATGCTGCTGATTATGAAGCGAGAAGGTAAGTATGGTGAAAATGAAAAGGCCTTTGTGCCTCTCACTCAGCTTTGATTGAGATAATTAGCTTTAAAGTAACTCATTACCTGCTCCCAAAATATATTTCAAAATGAGCAAAATACAATTTGGTAACCAAGGAGTTCAGCGTACCTGGCTTTAATTTTTCCTCCAAATGAGACCAACCTTTGCATAATTTCAGAATGACTTGGTAAAACAGGAAGAAACTCCAGAAGGATGCAGCACAGCATTTGGTTGCTATTCTGAAGTCCACTTGGACGCAGGTCGGTCGGGCTTCCAGCCACCATTTTCTTTTTTCTATGGATCCCTGTAATTGCATCCGACGCACAGCCAGGAGGTCCAGCTTCAGTGCTTCCATTCATAAACTTCTAAGTGCCTTTTAGTGGCTTATTTGGTTTATTAAAATGTTAAATCTGAGCCACAGTCATTTCCCAAGTCAAACACTATGTTTAGCTCCTGCTTTTCACTCTTCCTCGCTGGCTTCTGCTCATCAAACGGGAATTATTTCCTATTTTTCCCAGGCTCTGATGCACACTTAAATCTCTGTGGCCAAAGACAGAAAAACACCCATCAAGGTCAAAAAGGTGAGAAGATCTGCAACGCACAGCGCAGATCACACAAACGGTTTATGGTGAGTATGTAAATGCGAACCAGAAAGAAAATCCTGGAGGAGCAGCTTGCAACCACTTAGGTTAACTGGAAACAGCTCAGTGACATGATCGAGTATTTAAAAAGATGGGCTGCATCTGCAAACTGTTAAACCGTTTTAATCAGAGAATGTTGAGAAATCTCTGTGCAGACGGCACAGCGCTGAAGATGAGGCACCACTGAGTTAAAACAGATGATCGTGTGATGGACGTGGCTGCAGGAAATCACTGTCCAAACACACAGCTTGTACACTAAATAAAAAGACCGTTTGACATTAAATCAGACTAATCTTTTCCTGTTTTAGCTCTGTTAGGATTATCAAAATTATTTTTATTTGCTAAATCCCAGAATAATGAGTGTAAATAATGATTTGTTTTATGACTTTCTTCAGTGTCATTCATTTCCATCTACTAAAATCATTAACCCTTTAATAATCTGTTAAAGTCCAGATGATGATGTCATGGCTTTGGAAGCTTCCCTATGAATGTGTTTTAACACCTCAAACTCACTGCTTCCTGGTGTGACATCATCAGGAAAATCAAAAGAAATCAGCCAAGATATCAGGAAGAGAGTTGTGGACCTCCACCAGTCTGGTTGATCCTGGTCCAGTTTCCAGATGTCTGAAGGAGCCACGTTCATCTGCTCCAACAGTTCTCCACCAGTAGAACCACCATAGGAATGTCCAGCATCATAGTCCTCAGGAAGGAGACAGTTCTGAGTCCCAGAGATGAACCTGCATCGACCCCAGAACAGAAGCTGAACAGCTGGTGAAGATGCTGCTAAAGCTGGTCAGAGAGGGTCATCATCCACAGAGAAACCAGTCCTGGACCAACATGGACTGAAGGACCACTCAGCCAGGAAGAAGACATTACTCCAGAAGAGACAGGACAGAGACAGATTACAGTTTGTAGATGCTCACAGGGACAAAGAGCTTCATTTCTGGAGACATGTCCTGGTCTGATGGAACTATATCTGGACTGTCTGGACATGATGACCATCGTTACATCTGGAGGAGAAAGACCTGAGAACACCATCCAGCTGTGAAGTACGGGGGTGGCAGCATCATGATGTGGGGGTGTTTAGCTCCAGGAGGAACTGGTGGACTTCACTGAATAGATGACATCATGAGCTTTAACTTCAGCCAGGAAGTTAAAGCTTGGACACTAATGGGTCTTCAGATGGACGATGACCCTGAACACACCACCAGATTAGTTACTAAGAGGCTTCAGGACAACAAAGGCGATGATACCAAATACTGAGATGTATGGGAACTTCTGACTTTGAAGAAAGTAATAAAAAAAAATCTCTAAAAACTTCTCTCAGTCATAATTCTGGCATTTGGCAAATAGAAATAATTTTAGTAATCTTAAATGAGCTAAAACAGGAAAAGTTTAGTCTGACATGATGTCAGATGGTGAGAAAAAAAAAGGTTATGTCTCTTTTTATACAGTAAATGTAAACATCTGGCTTCAACATGAGTGAGCATGTTCCAGAAACATCTCTGTGGACCAAAGCTCCTCTGAAATACACTGAGGCAACATGGAAAACTGTCCTGTGATCTGACCAATACAAAAGTGAAATTCTTTAGGGCGTACATTAATGCTAACGCAATGTACACATTCGGGGGGGGGGGGGGGGGGGGGGGGGGGGGTGGGGGGGGGGGGGGGGGGGGGTAGAAAATAAAAACATAAATGCTGAAAGTTACATCCAGGTTTCAGAGTAACGTTTGCTCACATTCAGACGAGAGGGAAGATGTTGCATTTTTCTGCAGACCACACTCAGCCGTTAAAAAAAAAAAAAAGCATGGTTTGTAGCAGAGGAGCATGGGAGTAAACCCACCACAGAAATGGCTTCAGAAAAAGAAAACCCACCGCTTGGAGCGGTCCGGTCAGAGCCCAGACCTGAAACCAACAGTGCTGTGGAATGATGGGTTCGACGGAGCTGCTAACGCCACACATCCTGCACAAGTGTCTGGGACGAAGCAGCTCTGGATGTTGTGCAGATCTGATCCAGAGATAGCAAACGCGCTCGCCTGAAATCGCTGCTGCCAAATGAGGTCTGACCGGCAATTTACTTCAAGGGTTCACTTATTTTTCTCCAGCCCCGCGAATGTTTAATGACTGCGTGAGACATAGACGAGGAAGTGGAACTGTTTGCGTTCCATATCAAAGTTGCTTTCACTCCATTTTCACATCCATCATGAGCTCCAGTTTGTAATTACTGCAGAACATTAGTGGGTGGGGGTGGGGGTGGGGGGGGGGAATGATTATGGAGGCACAGATGGAAGGGGGGGGGCATAATAAACAAAAGAAACAATCAGAGAAAGGGAAGCAAAATACTGGCTTGATGTGAAGAAAACACTTGGAGAAGAAAACCAAGTCATTAAAGGTCACATATGTAATATCTCCACACCTGTTGGTTGCCTCCTTCCAGACACTACTTTATTTTGGGGGTTTTCCTGTACCTTTGTATCTCTTCCTCTCTTGTTTAAATCCATCACCTGTCATTTCTTGATGGTCATACCATCATCTGCTGTAGGGTCCTCTAGCATGCAACCGCATTAAGAAGCTTTCCTTCTCATAAATGTGCACAGCCCCTTTCAGTTTTTGGAAGAATCTGACTAATAAAGGGACTTCTCAGGACTTGGATGCACACAGGAATACCAGACGCCCTCCATTTCTGAGCTTACAACGAACGACTAAGGCAAGAATCCGTCGCCGCAGCTACTTGGATTAGCTAGCAAACACAGAAAAGCGAGCCGAGTCCAGTTTTAGCACATTGTGCTCGTCTGTTCTCGTGACTTGGCTGAAGATCAAAGCGCCGTTGCGCAAAAACCAAGGAGACAGATTAAACCGGTTATTCTGAATTTAGCCTGGAGTCTGCACCACAAATGCAGGGGGCATTTAAATTCCTATTAAGTTGCCATTTATTCTGCGCAGGAGGTCTTTTCACTCCGATCTGAAATACATTTAATTACCGGTTAATCACGACCGACTGTGCTACAGTAGCCTGCATCAAAACCCTACGGACAAATTTTAATTTGACATATTGATCAACATCATATATAGGTCTCAGGTTATATTTTAAAAGGTCACTGTCTTTCTTTACTGTGTGTGTCGTTGCTACGTAGAATAAGAAATCAGGCTTTTTTGGACGAAGAAACACATTTTTCGGCTTTGAAATGCTCTGTTCATGTACAAAGACGGTTTCTGCATTTGTGCAAAGAATGAAAACGGTCTAAAACATCCTGACATGAAAAGGATTAATAGTAAATCCAGACTTTTTACGGCCTTAGATTTAGTATTTATCGTCACTGGTTTCCTTAAATGTGGCTTAATTGTGCGAAAAAAACAACAACACAGTTGTTTGCAGGAGCAAAACAATAGTTAGAGTGGACCCTTCCCTGAAATCCCACCCACCGGGTCATCAGGAGACGCGTGAAAACGCGGTTGTTTGGTGTCAGAAGCTGTTTCCATGCTCTTCATCTGCCCTGCTAATTACATGTTTATGCTCCACAACTGCCTTCTGCCATGCAGAGCGGGAACTCACCCAAGAACAGTATGTGAATCTAAGTAGCCGTTTACATTAAACCTCACGCCGGCCAGATTTAGACGCAGAGGTAATAATTCTGACACACCAAAAAACAGGAGGAAAAAGTCCCATTGAAGTGAAAAAAGAGCTTCACTGTGGTTGGAGCCGCTTTCATGGTGAAGATGCATATCTGCAGCTCAGAGCTGTTAAACGCCGACTCCACCCCCCCGTAAATACTCTATCATTTCATTGAAGGGGTTTACCAGGGATGCCCACAGCTGAGTCAGGGCTCATCTGCGGCTGCTGAGGACGTTGGCAGTTCAGATGATACAGGAGGAGACTGGTCCATAACTGGTCTATAACACACCCTGGGTGCACCAGTCTGACGGGGATCCTTATCTACTGGGTCCTTTACTGCAGCACACTGGGAGTCAATGACTGGAGCAGCTGAGCAGCCTGGACCTGCCGTGACCCCTCCTGAGGGATCTCCTGTAGATTCATTTCATATTTGTCCACTCTCATATCTATTCAATGCCTGTGGCTTTTATTTTTTCCATGATCAGAGAAGTAAAACTGCTCTGAATGTTTACAGCGCCGATAACCACTGAAGTGCTCTCCAGTCCAAGCCGAACGTTAGATCTAGAAACACTGAAATGCCAATAAAAAGTAAATAAAGAAGCGATAAAGAAGTGCATTTGGTGACTAACTGGTCGCCAAATGCGACCAAAATTTGACCATTTCGTCCGTTCTTTTTCTGCCTTGTCGACAGTGGCGAGGGCCACAAAATCCACCGTCAACTTAGAAAAAAACTTTTCTTTTCTATGATTTCTGCACATTCGTCATGTGTCACCAAGGCAAACATATCTAAATAATTTAGAAACAAAGTTTGTTTGGCGAAAAGTGGCCATGTTTTGGGTGCCCGTCGTTTGCTAACTACGCATAACTACGCATGCGTGTAACCCAGGGATTGACAAATGGACAAAACTGAAGACGGACGAATGCAAAAACCTATCACTGCATCTACTCCACAGCAAAATGGATCGTTTTGGTAAATAATCACATATAAATACACAACAGAATAGTTAAGAAAGAAATGATATTAGTTTTCATAGTTAGCATCATGGAAACAGAATAAAATGCGCTTTCATGCTTGTAAATCATACCTGTCAGTCCCGTATTTTACTCTTCTCTCCCGCCGTCCTCCCGTATTAGTATTTTTCCCGTAAATCTCCCGTATTTTAACCTGCGTTATTAAAAAATAATAATACCGCATCGGGCGGAGTAAAAAAAAAACAAAACAAACATTCCTAATCTGAGATTTGTCACTTGTCTCGCGATAACTGCCACGGTAGTAGCTACTACTACAGGTACTGTAGGTGGTAGATGTAGCGAGGTTAGTGTGTGACGTCCGATGAGTCACAGCGCACGAAGGAAAAAAAGATTGTTACAGAGAATAGGATGTCGTTAGACAACAGAACTGTTTGCGGTCTTCTCTCATGTAAAATAAACTACTCTGGACCAGTCCACAAATACACTCCTTCCAAAACAGTCATGAAGAATTCAAAGTCTGCAACAAATGAGTACAACAAGTCATTAAAAGAGTAAAGAAAAGTCACGTGAAATTAGATGAAAAACTGTAAAAGGAGAGCAATATGAAATGAAAACAATGTGTGGAATGAAAATCAAATGTAAATGTCAAGCAATGTTAAATGAACAAAAAATATGCAAATCCCTTCAAATAAATACTCTTCCCTTTAGTGTTTTCATTTAGACTATAATGAATGTTCACATTATGTTAACGTGGCTTTATCCACAGCTGTACTACTTCCTGAACTTCAGCCAGCTGCTGTGTTTCCTGTGTGCCATTAATTAACAAACTGATTAATCCAGGTGTGTCTGACCTCACAGCAATAGTCAGACACACCTGGATTGATCAGTTTGTCCAATAATGGCACACAGGAAACAAAAGAGCTGGCTGAAGTTGCTGAACATGCTGGGAGCGTCCATGATGATGTCAGCAGTCTACGGGGGCGTATGGAACGACGAAAAACACTGGCGACCAAAATTGCTAGTAGGCTACCAACTTCAAAAACCTGGTAGCCAGGGGCTACTTGGTAAAAATTCTAATTTTATGCCCTGCTGGATGGTCCTTTCCTTCCTCGTCTGGAGCACGAGGTGCCCGTTTCTTCCTGAAAACAGACCTGGAGTATGGTCATGTGACTGTTTCTACTGTATGTTGGTCCATCCCAGATGCCTCCGAGTTCAGAGATGTTGATGCCACCTCTCGACCAGAGCTGGCATCAACATCACTGGATGTCGAGGTCGAGGTTAACGCACCACCCCCTCCCCAACAACTTTAACTCACATTTGTGATTTAAAAGTTTCTACAAATGTGACTTTAAAATCACCTCTGTGAATTTAAACTGCTCCATCACAGATGTGAGCAGAGGTCTGGACTGTAGAGCTGGACAGATGTTCCCCACAGTGATACCTGGACTAAACGGAGGCCTCAAAGTAAAATAAATTCAAAGTAAATGTAAGAATGCTATCTGATTTAGCATTGTGATTGGTTTTAAGAAACTGTTTATTAATCTAGTCTCAAAAAAGGGCTGTAACTGCAGTTAAGTAGCTACTAATAGAAGAGGAACTAGACTGGTTCATATTCAATATCAAGTACTATTATCGGTCTATTTGTTCTTTACCCAAATTAAGAGCTGAATTGTTCCTGAAAGATCTTGACTAGGGGATGCTGGGAATTGAATTGTAGATCAGGTTTGCATTGTTATGATCAGACGACTGTTTGATTTACTGCTTTTCTACTTTTAGACAGTTTTGTTTCAGCATCGGCTACGTAATCAATCTGGTTTAACAAACTAATCAGCATTAACAGAGAAAATTAAGTAAGTTTTTTTTTTTTTGGCCATGTACCAAGTACACAGAAGTGAGAGGGTGTTTACCAGGTGTTTCCTTTGTTATGAGGCTTATGAGGCTTAAAGGCCCGTTTAACTAAACTGCATGGCTGCACAGTTCACATGCACGTATATATGTATGAATATATCTAAAAATATGTGAGCTGCACAGCAGAATTGCTGCACAGGATGAAGGCCAGCATCTTAGAATGACGCCTCACTTCTGCCCCCTGGTGTCTGAAGGCTGCACTGCAGCTCTCCACATCTCAGACCTGCCAGCAGCAGGACGAGCTGGACTATGTGGAGCGTAGATGAATGGAAACAAATCAGCATCAGGTTGGTAAGGCGCTTGTGTTAGCGTGGACATGGAAACCTTCAAATTGCAGTTGGAAAAAAGAAAGAAGAAAAAACAACTTTCCAGCATCCATTAAAATCCATTAAAAGACGGGCGCAAGTTATGATTTAACCAAAATTGATGGAAAATGGCCACTTTTACAAGGAGTCTACCCAAGTTTAACCCCGCAGGAAGAAAACACTGTCAGACTCACACAGTATTTACTTCTCCAGATTAAAATACTGCAACCAGTGACACATGTCTGGACTTTAGGAGTAAAAACACCTCAGTCTGCGAAGGTGAGAGACAAGAGACCCAAGAGGGGATTTGGCAGACCATGAAACGAAGGACATAAAGGATGTTTCTGATCCACTGGACGACTGATGTGACAGGAATCCCCTCCCTGCTGCTCCGCTCAGGCAGAGAGAACCAGGAGGAGAGAGGGAGGGGGGAGTGTCACATGGCACCCATCACATCATAGGTCCTCCAGATGCTGGAGGCCCAGGATGCACCCTGGGACAGCTATAGTGCTGCTGCTGAGCATGCTGAGGGTGCTGAGGTAAGGGTAAACTACACACTGCCTTTAATATAACTTTTACTGTAAACAGACCTGCTTGAATGCTGTCAGCTGAGAGCATGCATCTCAGAGTGGAAGCATGTCGTCTACACTGTTTGTGGCAGTCTACTTCAGAACCTGGTGGCCAAGGTAACTGGTGGCCATCTTAGGCAGACATGAGCTGGGACAGAGCGGTGTCCAGGCTGTACTGAGAAGTGTGTAACTGGAGAGCAGAGCTGCGCACACTTCTTCATGTCAGTTAAGCTTACACAAGTCTGCGCACCTGACATGCTGCTCGCTGCATGATGCATCGATCGTCAGTGCTGATGCTGACTTGAGCTGTCAGCAAATGCTGATGAACGGTCATGGAGCACAGACTGCATTTAAGAGCGCAGAGCTCTGTGCATGTGCATCATGCGTGCAGCTGCGAGGTGCAGATTAAAAAGAAAAATAACACAGAAGCTGCCAGCGGGATGACTGACATCACGTTTTTTTTTACCCCAAATAAACAGTGATTCAAAGTTTGCATGCAGCAACAGAGATTTTTTTTTTTTTTTTTTTTTATTGAGGTGCTTCTGATGTGGTTCGGCTGTGAACAAAAGCAAACGGGGGCCCAAATTTGACAAATCTCCAAAACAGATGCTGCCACCACGTAGCAGGAACGCCCTCCAGCCTCGCGGCGTCCAAATGACACCACACAATTAAAGGGAGCAAAAAAAAAAACAAAAAAACTAAAATAAAATAATAAGAGGAGCAGCGGGGTAGAGATGATCTCACAAACACGCATCTGCAAAAACTCTTTCCATTATAAAAGAAACGACGTCTGACAACACTGCAAGAGGCTCAGACGGCGGGGGTGGGGGGTGGGGGGGTGTTTACTCCAGCGACCAAGCAGAGCGTGCACACGTGCACCACAGTGGAAGTATTCAGTGCTTTGTGAGCCACGTAGAGTTCAGGTCCACGGCGGCCAGCGTCGTCACCTTCACTTTGTGGCCTCGCTGGCTGCCAGGAAGTCCCGCTGCGGCGCAAACATTCCCCCCGTAGGGATTCAGGCGCAGCCCTCATGTGGTCAGAAAATGACAGCCCTGTCAGAGTGGTGTCTTCACAAAACAATTGTTTGAAAAGAGAGGTCACTACCTCATCGCCAGACTCACGAGTCTTTCTTCCAAGGCTGTCAGCTACGGTTCGCAGTCGTATCACAGAAGCTTGTCTGCTGTCAAAAACACTTTAAGCCATTTTAGGTTTTTTATGTTTAATTGCGACACATACGACTGGTACCTAAACTTTAAATTGGAGCATCTACATTTGGTTTGTGAGCAATCGCTTTCTAACAAGATAAGCCTAAGAAAAATAAGAAAGAAGAAAAAATAAGATAAGAAAAAAGCCTGAAGCCACCGGTTCCTCACTGTAGATCGCTTTACATATGTGAAGACTTCTGAAAATAGCAGGAGGACACTGCTTTCAGTTCCATGTGTCCTGCATGGGAATCAGTTGTCTTTACATTGACGTGGTAGCGACTTGTGTACGGTGCCTTCCTGCAGGATATGTGAGTGCGCATGCATGCATGTACATGCTCATTCAGTCTTTCCACCGACCTTGGCTGCAAAGAAATTAAAGGGTGAGTGATAGCGCAGCCTGTTTGAGGTATAACACACAGGAACTGGTCTGCCGGTTCTCATGACACAAGGCCTTAGTTTGGTGGGAATACCACCACAACTCACCCCACAATCACAGGGACAAGTGTTTTAAGTCCGGCTGTGGTGGACTACGGTATCGAAGCTTGGGTTTATCCAAGGATGAAGTAAACACTTAACATGCTACACCTAAAAACGACCCAAGCTGCTTCAAACGAAGCCATTGCTTGAACATAGCTACGTTTCAGATTGTTAATTCCTTCGGTGGATCTTAGAAAACTAGCCTGAACAGTTTAATTTTTGTTGAGTACAACAGCTCAAAGGTTCATGAACATAAAACTTCAACAAAGCCAAGTAAAAGGTGTATGTTTATGTCATAACCCTAGCCCTAACCCTAACTCTAACCCAACACGCTGTGTTTTTTATGTTCCCAGCTGTTCCCGGACACCCAGGTCCTCAGGGCCCTCCAGGTGAGCCAGGACCAATGGGACCTGCTGGACCTCCTGGAGAAAGAGGCGTCGGACACACGGGACCACGGGGCCCTCCAGGAACTCCCGGAGCCCCAGGCCACTCTCAAGCGGGTAAGCCCGGTACCCCCGGCAGCCCCGGCAAACCAGGCGCCTCTGGCTTCCCAGGAGAGAAAGGCTTGCCCGGCGCAACTGGACCAATGGGACCCAGAGGTGCACCCGGTACCCCTGGAACACCCGGACCTGCTGGACTTTCTGCTGTCGGAAAACCCGGACCATCTGGCATCCCTGGCGCGATGGGTCCAAGGGGAGAGCCTGGTCTGAAGGGCCACCCCGGTATCCCCGGTCTTCCCGGTCCCAAAGGAGAGATGGGGCATGGAATTCCTGGTGCTCAGGGACCACCAGGTCCAACTGGACCAATGGGCCCATCTGGTATGCCAGGCACACCTGGAGTCGGCAAGTCTGGTCCCCAAGGATTTACCGGAGAGCCTGGTAAGAGTGGTACACCTGGAAGAGACGGATCTCCCGGACCAATGGGTATGCCAGGCATGAAGGGTCCCGCTGGGGCTCCAGGTGTAGGAGCACCGGGAAAGCCAGGCCAGAATGGTACTCCAGGTATGCCAGGACCTATGGGGCCCAAGGGTCCACAGGGTCCTGCTGGTCAGCCAGGCTCCCCAGGCATGCCGGGCGTTGGGAAAACAGGTGAATCTGGAATACCAGGATCCAGAGGAGCTCCCGGATCTCCAGGAACAACTGGCCAGAAAGGAGAGCCAGGCCCAACTGGATTTACTGGCGCTCCAGGTGGCCCTGGTCCTATTGGCCCAGCTGGTCCACAGGGTGCAAGAGGATTCCAGGGTGAGACGGGCCCAGTGGGACCCAAAGGCGACATTGGTATGGTAGGTGCCCCAGGCCCAAGAGGATCCAAAGGTGAACAGGGAGCTCAGGGCTTCGGTGGAAAACCAGGTGTCCCCGGAGCTGTAGGCCCCCCAGGAATCCCAGGTCACAATGGTGCTCAGGGTCCAAAAGGGTTCACAAGGCCACGGTGGTGCTCCGGGACTCCCCGGTGCAAATGGTGCCCCTGGACTAAAAGGACATACAGGCAGCCCAGGAGCACCAGGTAAAAGTGGTGAGTCCGGAAGGCCAGGACCCATGGGACCAGTTGGCCCCCCTGGTCCAGCAGGTCCCTCTGGACTCAAGGGACACCCAGGTCTCCCAGGCCCTCCCGGCCCAGCTGGCATGACAGCTAAGGGAGTCAGCGGACCCCACGGTGCCCCTGGAATCCCAGGTGCCAGAGGTCACGATGGTCTTCCAGGCCCAGCCGGTCCACCCGGCCCCCCTGGTCCACCAGGAGAGGTGGTCTACCACCACGACAAGAGCATGCCAATCAAGTCCCACGAGGTTGTGATGCCCCACGAAATGATGAAGGCCCCCATGTCCGCCTTCAGTGCCGTGCTGACCATGGCCTACCCCCCAGCCGGAAGCCCCATCCAGTTCAACCAGATCCTCTACAACGGCGAGCAGCACTACGACCCACACAGAGGCGTGTTCACCTGCCAGATCCCCGGCCTCTACTACTTCAGCTTTTACATGCACGTCAACGGCGCCAACGCACTGGTGGCCCTCTACAAAAACGAGGAGCCGGTCGTCTTCATCTACGACGAGTACAACAAGGGCTTCCTGGACCAGATGTCTGCCAGCGCCGTGCTCCTGCTGCATCCAGGCGACAGAGTCTACGTCCAGGCCCCAGATGAGGAGAGCAACGGCATATTCGCTGCAGAAAATGTTCACTGTGGTTTCTCTGGGTTCTTAATCGCCTCAACGTGATTTCACAACCCCCCCACCCCCCCACTGATGAATCTCAAAACCTTCCCAAACATCGAACTACTCAGAGGAATAAATGAGTTTACAAAATTAAGATTGTGAGTTGGTTTCAAGTTTTGCAAGTTTAACTGCCTCATTAAAATATACAAAACTCTAATTTGCTTACGAATTACTGAATTAACTGAGATCTGCACGTTTGTTAAATGCTTAGAGCTCAAATTGATTTCCTGATTTCCCCGGTTCAGCTGTGTCTTTGCGATTTTTAAGGAGCGTGAACAACATTGGAACTTATTTTAAGTGGTGCTATACAACTGCCAGGAAAAAATTCACACTTTTTATTTGTGTTTGTCTATATTAATGTCTGTTGTTAAAAGGATTATCCTGTAATATACATGCAAAAGATACACAAAACTGTTTGTAATTTATGTTATCGGAGATCAGCACATTCTCACCTGCACTTTGATTATCAACAAACAAACGAACAAATGAACAAAATACGGGATGAGAAATTCAAACTTGGATGTGTTAAGTTATGTACCACTTACTGACCAAAACATGGAATAAAAGTTTGACTTTGAAAAGTATCTCCAGTGTGTTGAGTTTGCTTTCTTCCCTGCATCAAGAAAAGGATAAAGGAAAGGGAGAAATACTGACCTTTGTAGGCAGACGTGTTGTAGTTGTGGTCGATGGCAGCCACCATGTCTTTCCAGAGGTCAGAGGTCACCTCGTTACCCCGCTGTCAAAGGACACACGCCTTCAGTTTCCCCATTTAAACATTAAATCATCAGCGTTAGAAGCGGCATTGCATATCACCTGGTCCAACATGTCCACGATTCTCCCGCAGAGCAGCGCCCCCGGCAGATCGAAGTAGTTGTCGTAGAAATAGTATTTTGCTGCCGGGAGAAGTTAACACAAAGTCAGTGTGATGCCACTTAAAAAAAGAAAACTGAACGTATAAGATGCCAGCATGCTGTTCTTAGGCGACGCGGCTGGACGTGGACGCCGTACCAGATTTCGTGAAGGAGCTACTGAAGCCGTCGAAGTGCTTCCACTCCCTTTTGGGACCGTAGTGTTTGATGATGTCTTCTGTGGTGAGGTCATTGGTCCCATGTGTCGCTCTATTCAAGGGGGCGCAAAAAAACAAACAGTTATAAATCAGAAATCCCTTTACGAATACATCTCTAGAGCTGAGCGATTTTATCGATTCTGCGATATATATCGATATTTTATTTCCCCATAGAATCGATTTTTCAGTTGCGGGTATCAATATTCTAAGCTTCTTTCAAAACCCCTGTGGCCGAATATGCTGTATTAGGGTTGGGCATCGTTTGGATTTTAACGATTCAGATTCTCTGTTTCTATTCCTGTTCAAAACAAATCTCGATTCCGATTCTTTGATGTGTAGGTCAACAGATCGCAACTTAGCTAACAGTAGAATTTTTTTATTAAAAAAACTGTGACACATTTACACAGACAACAGGCCATTTTTTATTCTTACACATGCTTGCATGCACATATGCATACACAGAATTCACTTACAGCCTAAATGTTAAACAACTTACAGTTGGCAGTTGGCCTCCAAAATACATTTTGCCCAACAAAAAACGAAATCAACAATTTTTGTTTAGGAAGATGACCATATCTGCACTTTCAGAATTCAAAGGTGAATGTTCGGCACAGATGGTGTTGCCTGCTGTGGAAAACACGCGTTCGCTAGGTTTCTTAGAGGCCTGTACACATATATATGAGAAGGGTTAGGAGCGGGGGAGCAACGTAGCGAATTAAATACGGTACACTCGTTTATTTTTGTGATGCCATGCAGGCGAAGGTGTTTTGCCATATTAGTCGTGCACCCTCCTTTGGCAGTAACACGCTTCCCGCAGATGTTTCACTGCGCCAGGTAGCCGTCATTTCCCGGACTGAAATGCAGCCAAACTCCAGAGCGGCGTCTCTTGGGATCCATGTTGTGGTGAGTGAAGTCCCGTCGGCGACGGACGTGACGTCACCACTAGCGCGGAGTTGAGTACGCCGGGCGAAGTAACATCAACTAATTAGTGTAGTAAATCAAAACAATCCATTTAGGAACCGAAAAAAGGAATCAAAATTCAAAAATCTTCTAAACGATTCCAGAACCACACGTTAGGAACCGATTCCTACTTGGAATCGTTTTTCGGTGCCCAACTCTATCGTGTATCGTATCGTATCGCGAGATTAGTGTATTGCTACAGCCCTATACATCTCACCACAGTAAAAACATCAGGAAGCCAGATCTTGCCTTAAGACACTTCCGTCATCTGCCATCTTCACAAGGTTCCCATCCTCCAGGTCCACCACCAGCCCCTTAAAGCTGCACACACAAGCCAAGAGTTTTCAAAGGGAGATCCACATACTTCTACCTTGATCGCGTGTCCAACACCATGCCAAAAGGCGTGATTTAAAACATGTTTCAGCTTCATCTGAAGGAATATCGGATCAGTGAAGGAGCGACTGACGGACTCCAGAGAGGAGGGATGGATACTGACTGGGTAAAAGAAGAAAACACGCTTCAGTCATAAAACATTTCCTAGATTGATGACATTGACATCAATGTTACCAGGTGACATTGATGTCAATGTCACCTGGTGAGTAAAAGATGAGCCTGTTTGATTCTGTTGTTATTTACATTTTATTCTTCCAACTCTTCTAGAACTGTAATATTTAGAAAAAGAAAACAAGAATGAGGAAATACAATGTCACTGATGAGTCAATATTGATTTTACTCGGGCATGGATTAGGTAATAACCGTTAACAAACAAGGACGAGGAAGAGGAAAGTTACTCTGTGATGAACCGTTGGCCGCTACATCACCAGTTTGTTTTTTTTTAAAATGTTAATATTCGGTGAGTGGACTCACCAGAAATCCCAGGTAGCCGGAGTCAGGGTCAGCAGGTCTCTGTCGTAGCCTTTGTGCTCCACCAGGTACCTGGCGAAGCTCTCGTAGATGAGCTGGAAGCACAAGACGTCACGGTGGGATTAGCAGAGCAGTCATGATGTGACAGGAGCACAAATGTTAATACCATCTTCTAATACGTTAATACTTCCTCTTCTAATTCCGATCGATGTGTGCTCGGCCAGGCACAATCCCGGTTTGGTTTTCACTGCGGGGGTAAAGATAACCTCTCCGGATGGGACCGATATGATAATATATGCCCACAGGCATTTTTAAACTGAGATCTACTGATTACCAGTTACTTTATCGCACCACAGTTGGAGCGCTCACTTCCTTCATGCACAAAGCACCCATCAGATCTGCTCTGACTGATTAAATGTGGCCCCTGACATTTTCATACGGTGAAGGAAACATTACTACTTTGCGATAAAAAGCTTTAAAAAAGTCTCATCTCAGCCCACAAACAGGACCTTCCTTCAGACGGTTGGTGTGCTGCTAAATCCAACTCCTCCATGTACGCTCCAGATTAGAGCGATTTTTTTTTTTATTAAACCAGGGCATTTGTGATCCACAGCTGATTAAGTTCAGCTGAATAAGTTCAGCTGAGTCACTGATCTCCTTCAGATCACTATCCAAAAACATCCTTTAACAGTCAAGCTTTTCCTCACTTTGTAGAACTTTTATTTGTTTTAACCATATCTGGTGGTGTTTTGGTTGTCCGTGGCTGCTTGAAAAATTATCCATGAAAGGATTCATACAAATAAAGGTTATAACTAGGGATGCACGATAACTGTTTTTTAAAACCGATACCAATAACTTTCAGCTCCTAAAGGCCAATACCGATAACACACACATATACCTAAGATCATTACATCAATACTATGAACAAAACCAAAAGTAGTTTTGACTTTTTAAATGAACAGATATTTATTTTTTCCAATTAAAAACTATTGGCAAGGCTCTCAAACATTTCCGTAAAGCTATCAAACAAACCTACTTGATATCTCACATCAACTTAAATAAGGTTCATTACTGACTGATATCAAAAAAATAAAGGCTCCTTAAACTGATGGAAATACATGCATCAGAATTACAAACTGAAAAAGATTAACATTTAAAGGATTTTGGTTTGTGGTTCCATTTAAATTAATACCTTTAATTAAAGTAAATGAGGTTCAGTAGTTTTCATTTTTTATTTTTTAATCTCATGGAAGCCTTAGATGAGAGGAATGAGGGAGAGAGAAGAGGGGAGGGGAGACTGCTGCTGGCTTGCGCAACGTTAGCATTAGTTTCCGTTAGCGTGATTTCAAAACTCCATGGAAGTGATTGTTATGTTGTAGGTGGCCGATCAGGTTTTACGTATTAAAGCTTGTGCTTCCCTCCTCGTAGAATTCACTCGGAGGATTCATCACAAATAACCACTAAACTATCTTCTTCTGAAACTTTAACTAAGTTCCACGCCGCCATGTTTGTTGTGATCAGTACGCTGTGCTGCAGGCTGCATTCAAGGTGTAACGTAAATTCCCACATTCCCTCGTTTGCTAGTCGTTCTTTCAGCCTTTTCTATTTTTTTCTTTTTTTATGTGTAACATGTGGGAGAATACTGTGAATATCAATTCAAGTCAGCAACTACCAAAATTATGGCTGAGTTAACGAGTTGTTTTCTGGCATGAGGGGGTATTCTTGATTTTCCTGATTGAGAAATCGTTTTTCTGATTATGCCAACGTCACTTGAACATAACATCCACTGCCGGTCATTCAAAGCTCAGAGGGAGCGAGGCACTGCTGTGCTGACAAATATATATATATGTTATCGGGGCTATTCGTCGTGATATTGGAGTTATCGGGATGATGTCATAATTTCCTGTTATAGGCCCGATAGTTATCGTGCACCCCTAGTTATAACTATGTTCCTTTGAGTGGAAGCATTATGAAAATTATCTGATTATGTTGGGTGTTTGGCACACGTAACCTCAGAACAACAGCAACATATGAACTTTTCACCATGTCATTATTTCACATGATGAAAACACAGTTTTTTCCTGTGCCTCTGACGTTTTAAGTGACTTCCAGCTAAAGAAATTCCAGTATAACACAAGTCAGACACTGAAGTTTCTCAGGGAAGTTTCTTATCAACTGTGCCGTTCAGATTTGCAGGGTAGTGTGACATCACAGACCCAGAATGCAGCAGAATCCTTCAGCATTTCCGTCGTTCCCCAGGGCTCCATCCTGGGGCCCCTACTGTTTGGCATCAACACGCTTCCACCAGCTTAGATTGTAACAGACAACAAGATAAGTTATGATAGCTATGCAGACGACACACAACGTCACCAGGCGACAATGAACTTATAATAGCGTTGCAGATCCACAGAACAAATCAATGATCGACGAAATCTGGGTGTCGTCAAAGACCCGGACCTGAATCTCCAGAGTCGTATCAAGATGATTCCAAACTCGGCCTTCTATTACCTGGAAAATATCTCCAGGATTAAAGGATTTATGTCTCTGCAAATTCTTGGAAAACTGATCAATGCATTTATCTTCAGAGAACTGATTACTGCATCAGTATCTTCACAGGTCTGACTAAAAGTCAGACAGCTGTAGCTGATCCAGAACAGCGACGCTGGAGTCCTCAACGGAGCTATTGCATCACTCCAGTTCTCAGGTCCTCACACCAAATCCCTGCATCCCAGAAAATACACTTTAAAATACTCCTGTTAGTTCATGAAGCACTGAATGGTTTAGAGGCAAATCATATTAATCATCCAGACCGCCCAGGTCTTCTAGTTCAGGTCTTCTGGTTCAGGTCTTCTGGTTCAGGTCTTCTAATTCAGGTATTCTGGTTCAGGTCTTCTAGTTCATGTCTTCTGGTTCAGATCTTCTGGTTCAGGTTTTCTAGTTCAAGTCTTCTGGTTCAGGTATTCTGGTTCAGGTCTTCTAGTTCAGGTCTTCTGGTTCAGATCTTCTGGTTCAGGTCTTCTAGTTTAGGTCTTCTGGTTCAGGTCTTCTGGTTCAGGTCTTCTAATTCAGGTATTCTGGTTCAGGTCTTCTAGTTCAGGTCTTCTGGTTCAGATCTTCTGGTTCAGGTCTTCTAGTTCAAGTCTTCTGGTTCAGGTATTCTGGTTCAGGTCTTCTAGTTCAAGTCTTCTGGTTCAGGTATTCTGGTTCAGGTCTTCTAGTTCAGGTCTTCTGGTTCAGATCTTCTGGTTCAGGTCTTCTAGTTTAGGTCTTCTGGTTCAGGTCTTCTGGTTCAGGTCTTCTAATTCAGGTCTTCTGGTTCAGATCTTCTGCTTCAGGTCTTCTAGTTTAGGTCTTCTGGTTCAGGTCTCTCGGTTAAGGTCTTCTATTTCAGGTCTCCTGGTTAAGGTCTTCTAGTTCAGGTCTCCTGATTATGGTCTTCTAGTTCAGGTCTCCTGATTATGGTCTTCTAGTTCAGGTCTCCTGGTTATGGTCTTCTAGTTCAGGTCTTCTGGTTCAGGTCTTCTAGTTCAGGTCTCCTGGTTAAGGTCTTCTAGTTCAGGTCTTCTAGTTCAGGTCTCCTGGTTAAGGTCTTCTAGTTCAGGTCTCCTGGTTGTGGTCTTCTAGTTTAGGTCTTCTGGTTCAGGTCTCCTGGTTAAGGTCTTCCAGTTCAGGTCTTCTGGTTCAGGTATACAGGTATACCTGAACCAGTATACCTGAACCAGAACACCTGAACTAGTTCAGGTCTCCAGGTTAAGGTCTTCCAGTTCAGGTCTTCTGGTTCAGGTATACTGGTTCAGGTCTTCTAGTTCAGGTCTTCTGGTTCAGGCCTTCTAGTTCAGGTCTTCTAGTTCAGGTATTCTGGTTCAGGTTTTCTAGTTCAGGTCTTCTGGTTCAGGCCTTCTAGTTCAGGTCTTCTAGTTCAGGTCTTCCAGTTCAGGTCTGGTTCAGGTCTTCTAGTTCAGGTCTTCTGGTTCAGGCCTTCTAGTTCAAGTCTTCTAGTTCAGGTCTTCTAGTTCAGGTCTTCTAGTTCAGGTCTTCTGGTTCAGGCCTTCTAGTTCAGGTCTTCTAGTTCAGGTATTCTGGTTCAAGTCTTCCAGTTAAGGTCTTCTGGTTCAGGTCTTCTAGTTCAGGTCCTGGTTAAGGTCTTCTAGTTCAGGTCTCCCGTTTCAGGTCTTCTGGTTCAGGTCTTCTAGTTCAGGACTTCTGGTTCAGGCCTTCTAGTTCAGGTCTTCTAGTTCAGGTCTTCTAGTTCAGTATTCTGGTTCAGGTCTTCTATTTCAGGTCTTCTGGTTCAGGCGTTCTAGTTCAGTTCCTTCTACTTTCAGGTCTTCTGGTTCAGGTCTTCTGGTTCAGGTCTCCCAGTTATGGTCTTCTGGTTCAGGTCTTCAGGTTAAGGTCTTCTGGTTCAGATCCTCTAGTTCAGGTCTTTTGGTTCAGGTCCACTGTGTATCCTCAGAATCAGAACCAAACATGGAGAAGCAGCCCTCAGCTTTTATTCTCCACACATCTGGAACAGCTGTAGGACCGCTGGACCTCAAGTTGATCTAAATGAAGGTGAAAACTCACCATTTCAGTTTTTAACTTTAAACCATTTTAATTTCAACACTGCACTGTGACTCTCAGCCAACTTCTACTGTCTTAATCACATCGCTGCTCTGCACTGTTTTCTATTTTCTTTCCACTTCCTGGGCGTCTTTGATTTTATCTTCCTTATCGTGTAAAGCACTTGAAGTTTCCTTGTTGCTGAAATGTTCTATGCAAATAAACTTTATTCTTCTGCATCGCCTCGGGTCATTGAGGTTTTCTGGGCATTACTCTTCTGTGTGAAATGTTGAGTTTTGGTTTTCACCAAACATGGCTTCTGCGCTGGGATAACGGTCAAGTAACTCTAATTTTAGTCTAATAGTTCTACACGACATGGTTTCAGAGGTTGGTTCCTCTTTTCCCACAGAAGAGGCTTCTTATTTTCTGGCAACCCTTCCACTTAAACCTGTGGGTGTTAAGGTGTAATATGCTCAGTGAGGCCTGCAGGCTCTGAAATGCAGTTTTTTTTTTTTATTTGGTATTTCTCTGAGCACCGCAGACTCTGACCTCGGGGTAATCATTCACTCCTGGGGAGACTGGCAACAACCCGGAAAGTCTTGTGATTAATCTCTCTCACTGCAGAACATTGTGTTGCGTCTCTAAACAACACCACGATGGATTTAAAATAAAAAAGTCAAGATGTGATCCAAGTGTAGATGTTCAGCTTCAGTTTAAGAGGTTTTACAGAAATATGACAGAAACTACTAAGGAACCACAGTCACTTCTTAGTGAGTTGCCTCCACTTTCAGGTGGCATTTCTATAAATATGACCATGATTTTCATCCCAGCGTGAAAATCCTCTGCCCGTCAGCGACTGTGTGAAGTCTGGAGAACGCTGGCATCACCAGATTCAGGGTTTCCTCGGCTGCAGCCAGCTTCAGTAGCTGCTTGATCCTAGTGGTGTGAAAAAAAATCGATTTGGTAATATATTGCGATTTTCGGCCGCCCAATATAATATCAATTTTTCAGCTCCTAATATCGATTTTTTTCAATTTTCTCAAAAACACTAATAATAAACAACAAATAGGTTGTTTTGAAGCAAATAGTTTTGATTCAATTTGTCCTCTGAATGATCAATATCATCTGATGAACACATACAGCAACTGGATTTTTCATCTCTACTTTTAATTTTGATATTAACTGGGTAGAATATCGCAATATATCATGATATCGTGATAGCGTGATACAGTGATCCCTCGCCAATTCGCGCTTTAAGTTCCGTGGTTTTAGTTATCAACAGCAGCCCAGCGTGTATAGATTTACATTCTCTGTTAACCGACAGGAGCCCAACAATACAACCTGTGTGATGTTACAAGTTCCTGCAGTGCCAGAATAAAGTGCTCGTTCCATGCAGAGAAAACCGGACTTTTTCTTTTATTGTTGTTAGCGTGTTAGGCGCTAATTACAAGCCAAAAATAGCACAATACCAGCAGTTTGTTTACTACGGTTCAGAGACCAGAGGCTGTGAAGGTAACAGAAAGACCACAGTTGAGCCTTTGTCTTGTTTCGCTGCAGTGCCTCGCTACTTTTTTGTGGTTTTTAAACATATTTTAAACACATTATTTAGGCTCAGGGGGCTCCGGTTCCAGTTCGCGGATTTTGATTTTCGCGGAGGGGCCCCAGTCCCTATTAATTGTGAAAAATAAGGGATCATTGTAATATCGTATCGTGACCCAAGTATCATGATACATATCGTATTGCGAGGTCCTTGCCAATACTCACCCCTTCTTGATTCGGGGCCTTTCTGCCTTCAGTTTTGTGTTTGATATGTGAAAAACTCGGCCCTATACACTTCACAATTCACAGTTCATCTTCTCTTCTGTCTGCAGTCGCATTATCAACAAAACGCCGGCGAACCTGCTCCACTGCCAGCCATGCATGCCCTTACCATAACACTGCCTCCGCCGTGCTCCACACCGGAGGTCTGCTTCGGAACGTGAGCTGTTCCTTTCCTTCTAAAATGTTCTCTTCCCATCACCCTGATACAGGTCTGTCTCTGTTTCGTCTGCCCGAATGTCCGTCCAGATGTTTCCCGGTGAGGTCCGATCTCCTTGGACTTCAAACAGCTGCTGAATACCCTCTCAATGCCTGCTGTCACCTCCAGATCTTTTTATCTGCTTCATTGGTCTTGAAGGAACAAAGTAATTATTGTGGAGGTGAATAAAGGTAAGATCATACTGTCTAAATACTTCTAGACTTCATCACACCAGTCATTGACGTGATCTTCATTACACCCAGTCTGCCGGGGATCGGAAACCGCCATCGCTCTGCCACTTAATTTCCAGAGAAGTGCCAGGTCACACCGCTCCAATCATCTGATGCTGACCAGGTAAAACACCTGTCCAGTAATTACAAGCTCGCTGCTTTGATTCCATTTTCCATTGGTTGTCTACTACCATTAATGTCTAAAATAACTTCCTGTTTGCTGAGATTTTAACACACTGGGATAAAAAAAAAAAGCTTTGTTCAATATTGAAAACCTACGATGGAGTATTAGGGCCACAGAGAGAAAAAAAATTGTGGACTGATTTTTTTTCCATTCATCACTTAGAGAACAAAGTCAAAATGTCGAGAATAAAGTTGAAACGTCGAGAATAAAATCGAAATGCAGTTTCCACAATAAAGTTGTCTTAAAGATTTATTCAAACCAGCTTTACTCTATCAACATAATGTCTGTGTCGATGTGCTTTTATCTCATAGACACAGTATTATAATAAGTATTCGTACTTTGAAGAGACTGTGTCAGAAATTGGGCCTATTCAGAAAAAGAAACTATTCCGATTCTAGAAATTTGGAAACTGCATTTCTACTTTATTCTAGACATTTCGACTTTTTCTTGACATTTCGATTTTATTCTTTACATTTCAACTTTTTCTCGGCATTTCTACTTTGTTCTTAATATTTCGACTTTATTCTCGACATTTCTACTTTTTCTCTGCATTTTGACTTTATTCTTAACATTTCGACTTTTTCTCGACATTTCGATTTTAACTTTATTCTCGGCATTTTCTTAACATTTAATTCTTTCATTTCGATTTCGAACATTTTGACTTTATTCTCGACATTTCCACTTTATTCTCAACATTTCGACTCGACATTATTCTTAACATTTCGACTTTATTCCATTTCGACTTTATTCTTAACATTTCGACTTTTTCTCGACATTTCGATTTTATTCTCAACATTTCGACTTTATTCTCGACATTTCGACTTTTATTCTCGACATTTTCGATTTTACTTTTCGACTTTATTCTTAACATTTCGACTTTTTCTCGATTTTTTTTTTCTCGACATTTCGATTTTATTCTCGACATTTCGACGACTTTATTCTTAACATTTCGATTTTATTCTCGACATTTCTCATTTCGACTTTTTTCGACATTTTTATTCTCACATTTCGACTTTTTCGACATTTCGACTTTTTTTAACATTTCGACTTTCGAACTTTCGACATTCTCGACATTTCGATTTCGACTTTCGACTTTTTCTTAACATTTCGACTTTTTCTCGACATTTCGATTTTATTCTCAACATTTCGACTTTAACTTTCGACATTTTTCTCGACATTTCGATTTTTCTCAACATTTCGACTTTATTCTCGACATTTAATTTCGACTTTTCGACTTTTTCTCGACATTTCGACTTTTTCTCAAAATTTTGACTTTGAATGAAAAAAAAATAATTGTCCACATTTTTTTTTTCTCAGTGTGGCCCTAACACTCCTTCCTAAAAACCAGTATCAGTTAAGTCACAGACACTTTTTAAATCTATTTACTGGTGGACTCCATTTAGAGCTGGACAATAATTCAATAATAATATATATCACAGCAGAAAATGTCTCAATAAATATGATATGACTTTACAAACATTATTATTATGACAACACCAATAAGTTTGTTGGGCTGATGGTAATGGTCTTAGTTATGAATTTAAATAAAAGCTGAGCATTGATTTATCTATTTATCTTAAACATTATATAATTCTATATCATTGAGTTTTCTAGATTTGGCTGTTTCATTTTTCAGAGGTTTTCAGAATATTGAATCAACACCATTAAGACATATGTTTTTTTACAGATACAGTCCGTATCCTGCAGCCCTGCTGGTCCCTCACAGCGCGGACGGGACGAGGGGGATGTGGGTCAGAACCGAACCTCGGGCCTGGTGAGCTGCAGGCCCGAGAGAACAGCTGGGATTCATCCCGGCGGTCTGCGGAGACTGTTTGCGGTGAAATGCGTGACAGCGGGGGAACAAGAGCATCTGCATGGGAGGAGGGGGGGGGGATTTGAGGATGTGCATGTACGATCATCAGCGCACAGATCCCCCAGCGCGTGAGTCACGCAGAGAGGCTGCAGCATCGCTCCAAACATCTGCACCTTCAGACTGCACGAGCGCAGCTTCATCACCACCATCACCATCCTCATCCTCCTCATCCTCATCCAGGGCAGACAGGACACAGCAGTGACCGCTGAGCGCGCGGGCTGGTGTCAGCACACGTAACAGAGGAATCAGAGGGTCCGCCGCGCGGTCACGCGTGACAGCGAAAACGGCGAGCAGGCGCGCGCGCTCCGCACACTCACCCGCGAGGTCTCCTTCAGGTGGTACCGGCACAGCGTGTGGTCCAGGTCGAAGCCGATCACGTCGCAGTCCGACAGGCTGAAGTAGTCGCTCATGGTCGCCGCCGTGCGTGGCTGCGGGAGCGCGGTAGGAGGAAGAGGAGGAGCGGGGCCAGCGCTCGGGGAAGCACGAGCTAGTCTCGCGCGCGGCGGCGCAACGGCGCTGGCGGCGGGCGCGAGTCCGGGTTCCGCTGGACCTCGGCCGGCAGAGAGGCAGCGCGGATGTCGCGGGTCCGTCCTCCTGGAGCGCGAGCGGCGGGTCGCGGAGCGGCCAACGTCAAGAAGTTCCCCGCTCGGAAGCAGAAGTTAAACTCCGGTCCGCCGCCAGGTGGCGGTAGAGACGAGCGCCGCGCCGCGCCGCGCTTCCGGGCGGCCGTAATGCACCCTGCACGGGCGCGACGCAGGTTCGGTTTGGTGTGCGCTTTTCCCGGGGACGGAAAGTCGGAGGACTCACGAGGCTCTGCCCGATTTAGTGATTTAGTGAAAACACACAATTACCCAATATATTAATTAAACAAGTGGCCTGACTGAGAAATTCATTAATTCTAATCATACATCTGTGATATTTAATCTAATAGTCAAAACAAGAGATATAAGAATCTGAGTATGATTTAAAGGAATCACACACAAAACATCAAACGCTTCAGGTGAGAGTCAAAGTATCACTTGAGAGAATTTAAGTGAATAAAAATATCAAATAAACATCACAACTTGTTAGTAAAGTGAAGCCTTTAGTGATGGAGGAAGTCAGATTCAGGAGATCTAAAAAAACACAAGTGAAAGGTCATTGTGATGATTCAGTTAATAAATGCCAGAACCTTCCAGAACTAGATCTGAGTGACAGCTGCATGATGAGAGAAGGTGAAAAGAAGTCACTGTAAAACCCTCCAGGCTTCTGATAGAGGACCTGAGGTTGACGAGGGGAAATACCCACATAGAATGGGCAATTTTATATATATTAGGGAAGGCAGTGATCAAAATTTGTAATTGCGATTAATCGCATTATTTCCCTGAATAATCACGATTGATCGCATTGTATACGCAAAATCAAATTATGAATTCAAAAGTAGTGTAAAATGCACTTTTATTTAATGTTCTGCTGCCATATGAACTAAAGTGTCATAACATTTGTTGTTCAAACATTTTTACATCAGCACTTGTCAGTAACACATATTTAGTGTAAATCTCATCTTAAAAAATGTAAAATAAAATAAAGCTTATTGCCACTGCCAGGACATTAATGTCAACCTGTTTTTATAAAAAATAAAATAAAAAAAGTCTACAAACAAAATCCAACATAATGATTGTGTCTCAGCACAATCAGAACATTAAAACAGGTAATTTCTGAGGTAACAGCAGAAACTTTTAACGGGGAATTCAACTTGTCAGTTGTTACAAATAACCTTGTTTCTGTTGAATCCTCCGTCTGGGAGAACTTTAAAATGAAAATGTCCATGTTAAAGTTCAGTAACTTTACCAATCCGTGTACCATTCATTCTTTTCATTTTCAATTGTCAATCAAAAATAAAAAATAAAATAAAAAGTGACATTTTATTACATTTTTTATTGTTTTAATCTAACACAAAAAAAGGGAAAAAAATGCCTGTTTTTATTAAATTTCAATTTTAGACTTGGATCAAAAATACGAAATTAAAAAATGGTCCACAGAACTGAATTTGTTTTATAATGGAGGACTGGGCTTTCTGTTGTCATTACACATCTGTGCCACTAGATGGAGCCGCACTGCAGTAATCAGCTAGAGAACAGCAGGACAGTGAACACATGGAGCAGATCTGATGGAACATGGAGGAATGACGCAAAGTTTTGTTGCAGTCTAGAATTTTAATTTTCAGACAGAATTGTTAATATTGCTACCTGAGTTGCTACCTGAACTTTAAAGTTCACGGATTTTTACCGTTCTCCATGTCTGTTTTAGCTTTTTCTTGTTTACCTGCCATTTATCTTCTGGTTCTGCAGCAGCCAGAAACAGACTTTTCAAAACAAAAGCATGTGAGCAACATGCGTTAACGCGTGATAAAATAAATGTCAGCATTAATAAATTAATGAGTTAATGCGATAATAACGCGTTAACTTGCCCAGCCCTAGCAAGTATATATATATATATATATATATATATATATATAAAGTATAAGTAAAGTTTCAGCCTTGTCCCATGCACGCAGAGATAAAAAATACTCTGAGATGGATATAAACTGCTTTGACGTCATTATACAGAGGTATTAATAATCTACTGGATGTTTTTATCATCTCTGTGATGGGCAGGTACAGAGGGCCCGTGACGTCACCACGTCCACGCTCGTAGCCGCTCCCCATTCCTCAGCAGGTGCAGGTGATCGCTGCAATCTGAACCGCGGACCTGCTCCTCAGTCAGGTGAACTTCTGGGTTATTTCCCAGCCCTCTCTCAGCTGGGCGTGTGTTGGGGGCAAAGACCAGTTCCGTCCCCTACTGGTTTGTGTTTCTTTATTTTTTTAAACCAGTAGATCATGAGCGGAGCAGGAGAGATCCGTCTTCTCACCATGAGCAGGCTGAGATTTCCGCCCGAGCCCATGGAGATCCAGAAGAGGCTCTCTGCCTGCTGGCAGAGCTTCACGGCGTGTTTCAGGAAGTCCGACGCGTCCCGGAGGCGAGACGCGGCGCGCGGAGAAGAGCGTGGTCGTCATCGAGAACCCGGGGGCCAAAGAGGCGTCGGAGCCGCCGGGCTCCGCTTCAGTGAGACCCCTCCCGCCGGTGCCCCCCAAGGCCGACAGGGACCTGTACGTGGCGCTCTACGACTACTCCGCGCGCACGGAGGAGGACATCAGCTTCAACGCGGGGGACACCTTGGCGGCGCTGGACAAGAGCGCGGGTGAATGGTGGTACGCGGAGGCGCTCAGCGGGGTCTCGGCCTCCAAGAAGGGGTACATCCCCGCCAACTACGTGGCCCCCGTGGAGAGCCTCGACGCGGAGCCGTGAGTACCCCGAACATCCCATCACAGCCCTGTTCACCTGTTCAGGGAGTGAGCAGCTTCTTCCCAGAGATAACTCACCTGTGGATGCTGCGGGACCTCACCTGTCAAGCTTTCCACCAGTAGTTCAGCTTTAAAAGTCAGCAGGCGTCAAAGGCCGTTACTGGTTTATTTTCCAGTCTCTTTGAGACGCCAGCAGAACATTTCCTCTTAATTCATCCTTTAATATTGTAGCCGGTTCTGATCAGGGTCCAAACACTCATGATTTTATATTTATTATTCTTATTGGCTGCTGGTTCTTGTTCTGTTAAAAAAAAAAAAAAAAAAAACAGGTCTTGTAACATTTCTGCTGATGACTTCCTGAACACAGACTTGTCCTCTGATTGATTTCTTTTACTGTTAATGTCAGAGATTGATGAAAAATAAGCATTTACTGTGTTTATTATCAGAGATAATAGACTATAAAGTGTGATAAGAGGCCATGTGTTTCTATATTCTGGCATTATGTCTAAAGTCTTGGCTTGAACAAAGTTAATCATTAATTTCATTTCCAGGAAGTGAAGGTTCTTGGGTTAATGATTCCCACAAAGAGCTGAAAACATGAGACCAATAATACATTTAAAACAATCTTTCTGCTCCTTTTAGAGGATGTAGAAGTCACCTTCATCCTTGTGCACACGGAAATAAACTGATTTATCACCAAACTTTAACTGAGCTCTAGAAAGAGGCTCTCAGGTTTTAACCCGATCAGAAAAGGTGCGTCGTTTCCTTCCTCATGTCATGCGGTTTAATTATTTGGAAAAAATAGTCCCGCACAGATCAGCTCAGCGTTTTACTCAACAGGTTTGTTGAAACTTGTTGCTCCTCAGCTGTGGTCTGGTTTTTCCTGCTTCTTACAAGAATGAAAGCGGTCAGGTGTTTCCTCATTCACGCCAGAATCACCGGCATTGTAGTTTCACCGCCTGGTCGTCGGCCAGGAATGTTCCACCACGCACTGATCTGCAGACGAGCGTTTATCAGTGGCGGCTGGAATGTCGCGGGCCCCTCTCTGTGTTGGCCCTTGTGCCCGGCGTGGAGCCGTACCTGTCGTACCTGTCCCTGGATGCGTCTAACAGCCGCAGCATCGGCGCATCAACACCCTGACTGTCCTTCAGCTGGTGTGAAACAGGTTCATGGTGTTGAAGAGAGCCGCACTGTGGCTACCAACATCTGGAACAGCTGGTCAACTGGGACAATGAACCTGACGGTTCTGATTCATCAGCTCTTGATTTGACTCTTTCTCTGGGGAATTTTGTTAGGGATGCACGATAACTTTCAGCTCCTAAAGACCGATACCGATAACCGATAACACAGACACATATACCTAAGATCATTACATCACCACTATTAAACAAAATCAAAAATAGTTTTTACTTTTTAAATGAACAGATATTTATTTTTTCCAAAGAAAAACTATTGACAAGCCTCTCAAACATTTTCATAAAGCTATCAAACAAACCTATTTGATATCTCACATCAACCTAAATAAGGTTCATTACTGACTGATATAAAAGAATAAAGGCTCCTTGAACTGATGGAAATACATGCATCAGAATTACAAACTGAAAAAGATTAACATTTAAAGGATTTTGGCTTGTGGTTCCATTTAAATTAATACCTTTAATTAAAGTAAATGAGGTTCAGTAGTTTTTATTTTTTAATCTCATGGAAGCTTTAGATGAGAGGAATGAGGGAGAGGAGAGGGGAGACTGCTGCTGGCTTGTGCACGTTAGCATTAGCTTCTGTTAGCTCGGGTTAGCGTGATTTAAAACACCATGGAAGCGATTGTTATGTTGTAGGTGGCCGTATTACGTATTAAAGTTTGACGTATTAAAGCTTGTGCTTCCTAGTGATTCGTCACAAATAACCACCAAACTATCTTCTTCTGAAACTTTAACAAAGTTCCGCGCCGCCATGTTTGTTGTGATCAGTACGCTGTGCTGCAGGCTGCATTTAAGGTGTAACATAAATTCCCACGTCCCTCGTTTTCTAGTCGTTCTTTCAGCCTTTTCTAGTTTTTTCTATTTTGTATGTGTAACATGTGGGAGAATACTGCGAATATCAATTAAAGTCAGCAACTACCAAAATTATGACCGAGTTAACGAGTTGTTTTCTGGCATGAGGGGGTATTCTTGATTTTCCTAACTGAGAAATTGTTTTTCTGATTATGCCCACGTCACTTGAACATAACATTCACTGCCGGTCATTCAAGGCTCAGAGGGAGCGAGGCACTGCCGTGTTGACAATAATATATATGTTATCGGGGCTATTCGTCGTGATATCTGACTTATCGGGATGACGTCATAATTTCCTGTTATCGGCCTGGTAGTTATCGTAAACCCTTAAATTTTGTCTCATTCCTGAAAAGGGATTTCCAGATGTCAGTCTCTCTCTTGACCTCATGAACCTTATTCTTCTTCACATTATGGCTCCTGAAACGCTTCGATCAGGCTGCTCGTGACGCGCTTCTTCCCGCCTCTGGAGACCTGGCAGAACGAGCATGTTGTGTTTTTCCTGGTACTACTTTCCAGCCGGAGATGACACCACATCGGTGTCATGATGTCAGTGCTGCACGTCCACCACCTGCTTCTCCACCTGCCAACTCAAGAGTCTGGTCACGTGAATGTACCGACCAGGCAGCTGGTGGATGGGATCCTCTGATCAAGCTTACAGCCTGTCAAATAGATGTGCAGTGAGAGTAGAGGCGCAGACAGCCGCGCTAACACAGGCACATGTGCGTTTAAGCCCAGTTTGGTCGCCTGCAGGCTCTCAGGGTGACAAGCTGCAGCTCCTGGCAACGCCAGATAAACATCTCACATGCTAAATATGCGGTAACTCTCCTAAAAGCAAGCCGGGTTACGTTCCGGTAAAGTATTCTGTTCCGGTAAGAGCAGAGAGCAGCTTCCTTCTGCTAACGTTAAAAACGTGAACCACAGCTGCTTCTGAAAGGCCTTTAGGCAGGACTCTCTGGATGCTGCTCTGCCCTGGAGCACATTCACGCCTTCTGTCCTGACGCAGCTCACGCGACTTAACTGCGCTCCTGCGCTGAAGTTATAAAACATCTTGTTTGTGTTTTAGGGTTGCAGAAGTCTTTTCTTGTTTAAAGTGCTGCAAAGTAGGTTTAAGAGAAGCAGCTGCTCTCTCTCTCATGGGAACAGCGTTGCCAGGTGCTGGAGAGCATCTTTGATGGATCGTAGAGTTTCCTCTTTTACCAGACTGTCAGCAAACTCGCTAAATATCCGGGTCCTTGAAACCGTTTCTTCACTGTGATTTCCAGATGGTATTTCCCGGACACCAAGAGGCTGGATGCAGAAAAGCTGCTGCTGGCTGAAGGGAACCGGCACGGAGCTTTCCTCATCAGAAACTGTGAAAGTCAAAGTGGAGAGCTCTCTCTCTCAGGTAAGCAAAACAAAAGAACCCAAGCTTCAGACATCTCTACTGTTTGTCCAGGATGACTAAGTGTTCTTTGTAATGATTTTCATGACACACCCTTTATACACTCAACAGCTTCTTTATTCAGTCCACCTGTCCAGGTACGTTGTTAGCACAGATGTCTGATCAGCCAATCACATGGCAGCAACTTGGTGCATTTATTCATGTCAAGATGGTCAAGACGGACTTTCTGAGGTTCAAACCAGACTGGAGGAGAAAAGGTCTGAAGTGACTCTGAACGTGGTTGTTGGTCTACTGGGATCTTCTCCTCAACCATCCCAGGGTTTCCAGAGGATGGTCCCAGAAAGAGAAGATATCCAGCTGTTGATGTCAGAGGTTGGAGGAGGAATGGACAGACTGGTTAGAGATGAAAGAAAGACGACAGGAACTCAACCAGAACACCATCTCTGGACACCACTGGAACCTTAAAGCAGATGGTTCTCCACCACAGCCTACCTGAGGGTTGTTCCTGACCATCTCCATCCCTCCATGACCACAGTGGACCATCCTCTGATGGATACTTCCAGCAGGATGATGCACCATGATCATCTCTAACTGCTGTCTGGACCAGTGAGTCCACTGTCCTCCAGTGTCTTCCACAGTCTCCAGATTTCAGTCCAGTAGAGCAGCTTTGGGATGTGGAGGAACTGGAGGTTCTCATCATGGATGTAACTGGTGATGCTGTCATGTCAACATGGACCAGAACCTCTGAGAAACGTTTCCAACAGCCTGATTGAATCCTACGACACCAAGAACTAAGGTGGTTCTGGAGGTGAGAGGAGGTCCAACAGTTACTAACAAGGTGGACCTGATAAAGTGGCTGCTGAGAGTAGATTTTAGTGGTAAAACCTATGTAGCCACCTTCTGGTTGCTGTTCTGGTCAAAGGTGTTGCCATTGCTTTAAAAAATATATTTTTTTTTAAATGTTTGACCAGGGTATCATGTTTGAATGTTGATCAACCAGCTTCCTCAGCAAACCTGTTTTTTTCCTCCATGTTTGGCTCCTCACCAAGACCATGAAGTAGGAGTCATTATGCTTTAATTTCAGCTCATGAAGATCTGATGATTGCAGTAGTATGGGGGTGTAGGCAGGTGGGCGTCAGCAGGCTGCTTATCAATCAGGGTCTTCCTGGTCACCTCATGAGACTGGATAAAAAGAACTGGACAAACCCTCGATGATGTCACCCGCTGGTTTTCTGCAGAGCGTTCTTGAAGCTTCTCTTTCCTCATATTGCAGATGAGTGGAAGATGCCCCACTTCATGTCGGTCCCAGCGTGTCACAACGTCGTCATCCTTCTTACAATACGACAAAAGATACTGTGACATTAAACATTAATACCTTTTGTCGAGGCAGGTCTCCCTCCTACCAGCGTTGGTGCGTCATGGCAGCCGTGATGCTCGGCGCACGAATTAGGTCAGTTAGACCAGACGTTTGGCGGGTTACAAGAGGAAGTTGAATGTAGCGGCTGGACGATGGTGGGCGGCAGTTAAAAAAAGCTTCCTGCACGACGCCAGAGCCGCCAGGCAAACACGGAGGAAACACGCCGCCAGCCGCCGCGTCTCTGAGGAAACCAGACTGCAGCTCGAAGCGGAGAGTTTCTGGTCCGCTGGAGCCGCCGGCGTCACACGGCTGATTCCTGGACAGGCTGCCAAAAAATTATATGTGCTTTTTTTTTTCCTTTGATGAGAGAGGACAGACTGTAAAAGTCCTTCTCCCTCCAGAAAAGGTTACATCCAGAACTGTGTCGTTTTACCGGCATGTTGGCACACGGACAAGTTAAATCAGTCAAACCTGGGCTTGCACTTCTCATGGGTACGTTGTTTCCATAGTTGGGTGGATGCTGTGATGGATCATCACAACCCTTATTACGAACCAGATCCGACGGCGTGGTCGTGCTTTTATGACTCGAATAACTCCAGTAAAACAGTCTGAGTGACGGACGGCAGCGAGGACCTGCTCTGCAGCAGGTGATCGTCAAAGCAAATAAAAAAGGCTTTAATGTTTAGTTAACGGGATCTGGGAGCTACAGGTGAAACAGAAGCAGCAGGATAATGGCTGATGTTCACATGACGGAAGAACCTGCTGGTCCTGTAGTGAGACGGTGTTGATTCAGTGACACTGATACTGTTGACTCATCACTGAGGTCATCAGTGATGTGTGTGATGACTCTCTCTCTGACCTTATTTGTCTTTGCTGCTTGGCCTTGCTGGTTCATCTGCTGAATTCTTTCTGCACTCATTCATTCGCTAAAGCCGCCACGTGATCGAATTCCTCTCAAAACCGCCGTCCTCGCTAGGGGTGAGTATTGGCAAGGACCTCGCAATACGATATCTATCATGATACTTGGGTCACGATATGATATTATCACAATATATTGCGATATTCTATCCAGTTAATATCAAAATTAAAAGTAGAGATGAAAAATCAAGTTGCTGTAATGTTCATCTGATGATATTGATCATTCAGAGGACAAATTGAGTCAAAACTATTTGCTTCAAAACAACCTATTTATTGTTTATTATCAGTATTTTTGAAAAAAATCAAAAAAATTGATATTAAGAGCTGAAAAATTGATATTATATTGGGTGTCCGAAAATCGCGATATATTGCCAAATCGATTTTTTTTCACACCCCTAGTCCTCAGATTGATTCGCTCATTTGTGTACGAACTTGTTCTACTGGGAAAAGCAGGATTTCTGAAATGCAAAACGATGTAAACTTGTACATTTGATTGAATTCATGCGTGTGACTCTTTGTGGTGAAGCTGAAGGACGTCGTCGCCCAGTTCGCTGCAGCTCAGCGTTGCAGGTTTACAGGATACTTTCTCTTCGTTTAATTCCCTCACAGCGTCGTTCCCGAATGCAGCTCATTTTTCTTTTTCAGTTTTAAAGCACTGTAAGCTTCCTTGAAAGCTTCTGCTTTCCCAAAGCCTCCACCTTCCTCAGAGGTGCGTACCTCACTGAAGTTGTTGGCCGTCCAATGAGAGAAAAGTATATTTCACCAGGACCTTCAAATGTCCCTGTGGGAGAACCACTGGTATGAAAATGTCTTGTTTAAAGTTGAAAGAGTGCAGTGGCACGGCCAGGCAAATCCATTCAGTTTCTGGGTCGCTAGCATTCTCAGGCATTTTCACTGGTACATAACGTACCGGAGCAATCGTAACGGGGCGGGGGGACGAGCTTTAGGCAACGACGCATCCAAGATGGCTGCAGAACTGATGATGACACACATGCTTTTGTTTTTACTGCAAAGCTGAGAGTTATTCAGCAGTTTTCCTGCTCCACGCTGCTTTCTACGTTGGTTTTAGTTGGTACTAGTCTGGCTGCTGTGTCTCTGAATAGCTGTTTGTCAATCCGGTGGCGTCCAGAGGCAGTTTCTTCTACTGGAAACCAAACTGAAATCCTGACAAAGTAATACTTTGTGTTGAAGAGGAAAAGAAAAAGGAATCTATAAATCTATAATTTACCGATCAGATGCCACAATTACACTGTTTTTCCCCAAAAAGTGCTGATTTTATTAATTATCATATATTGATCAGGCAGATATCTGTTTTTGTGCAGTTTCTACGCTGAAAGCTTTTCACTTGACAAATTAAAATGCATTTATTTGGGAAACAGATGAATCAAACAATTTTTTTTTATAGTTATCTAATAAGTGCTGTGTTTTACTGCAGCATCATGTAATCTTGTAATGCCATAATACAAATGACAATAATTATTAAGAATAAGAGTCAGGTTATTGGCTGGTGGGAATCACAACTGGAAATAAAAGAGGAGGCCGGTAGCTAGAGCTGAGCGATTGTATCGATTCTGCGATATATATCGATATTTTATTTCCCCAGAGAGTATTGATTTTTCAACCGCGGGTATCGATATTCTAAGCTCCCTTCAAAACCCCCCTGTCAGCCTTATAACGTGTAATTGATGGTTTCAGTTCAGTTAATTCAAACTAAATCATTAGAACACTTACAAGATGTCACCAAAATCACTTTGTCCCGTAAAATCTTTCAGAAAATGATGTAAATGTATTGTAAGATGAATATCGATATATATCGTATCGTGAGCCGAATATCGTGTATCGTATCGCGAGATTAGTGTATCGCTACAGCCCTACCGGTAGCGGTTCTGACACGTCACCCGTCCTCACCAGCCTGACGTCCTCCTACAGCTTTCCTTTCTGCTTCGACTGCAGCATCCGGATCAGAAAACCTGCCATCTTGACTGTTGGTTAAACCAGCTAACTAAATATAGTCAGGGTTTGTTGAACCAACGCAACTCCTAAACATGTATAAACCGCATACATGCAGCGCAGGTGGATGATCAATTGGTTGCATACAGATCCGAGTCTTCTTCAGCTTCACGAGACTTTGCACCTGCAGAGGAAACGCCTACTTTCATTTAATATCTTTAATTACTTGCATTTCTTTTTCCAGCGACGTACAACCACCTGGCAACACTTTCAGTGTTCTACCTTTCCAGGATTAATGAGGCGTCGTCGTTGTCTCTTTCAGTGCTGGACAGTGGAAAGGTGAAGCACTACAAGCTGAAGAAAAATGAGAACGGCCACTACTTCGTGTCGAGGGCCAAGTCGTTCCCAACGCTGAAGGAGCTGGTGGAATATTACTCCACGCAGGCCGACGGCCTCTGCGTGCGTCTTGGCGAGCCATGCGAGAAGGTAAGGCGCCGTGAATGGAGGCATGGCGTTTGAAGTGTGTTTTCTCATGTCGGTGACGTCCGTTGCTCTTCGCGTCCCTGCAGATGGAAGCTCCCCAGACCTACGGTCTGTCCTACAACACCGTGGACCAGTGGGAGATCGATCGCAAGTCCATCAAGCTGCTGAAAAAGCTGGGAGCCGGACAGTTTGGCGAAGTCTTTCAGGGCCTGTGGAACGACACCACACCGGTGGCGGTGAAGACCCTCAAACCCGGTACGCAAAAAGAGACTGATGTCTTTGTGGAAGCCTGAAATTCCAGATATGTGACGGGTCTCTGGACTGTTTGTTCCACGTAAGCTGACAGAAGTCAGTCAGTTTACCAGAATCACTAAGATCTCTAGAAATGACCAGAAACCCATCTCCAGTGTGTAAATTAACATCAGTCTAATGGACTTTGCTCAGTTTCCATGGAGGTGTCATTGCATGTCCACAATAAGGAACTTAAGACATGATGATATTTCCCACACACATCCACCCGTATAGAGGAAATAACTGGTGTCTTTCACTTTGTGCACTTTGTAGTATTTTTGAAGGGAAGTCAACTGATCGACATGTGACAGAAAGGGCTTTACTGAGCATCTGTAAATGTCTCATGTCAGTTCAGTAATAGTTTGAGTCCCTGAAGGAACATTTTATTTCTTCACTATAACTGAATGGAAAATATTTCGGAGAACATGCACATTTATAGTCATTGTCTGGAAGCAGTTGTCTCCTGGACTGAATTGTTTTGTGGCAAACCTGAGAAAGTCTGAAGACTCTTTCATCAGTTCAGTTTAGTCCAATCCAATTTGTATAGCATCTGTTGCAATACAAATTGTCTGTCGGTGCTTTTCAGAGACCCAGATCATGACCCCCTAATATGAGTAAATCTTAATTCAAGAAAAATCAACAAGTAAAAAGTTCCCCTAGTGGGAGAAAAACATTTTAAAGCCAAAGAGTGGCAAGAAAAAAACTCCTCTTTAAGAGGAAGAAACCTTGAGCAGGACCTGGATCATGTTGGTGTCTCCCTGCAGCGTAGACCTATAGCAGCATAGCTATGCTGAGGCTGTTTCAGACCCGCTTGCTCTAGTCTGGTCTTCAGCCATTCCTGTAACTGTAGCTGTGACTATTATCCCTAACACACTAACTATAGGCTTTACTAAACAGAAATGTTTTCAGTTTAGTTTTAAAGATGGAGGTGGTGTTAGCCTCCTGAACCCAAACTGGTAGCTGGTTCCATGGTAAAGGTGTCTGGTGGCAGAAGGCCCGTCCTCCAAATCTACTTCTGGATCTTCTAGGAACGACGAGTAAACCTGCTCTCTGAGAGCAGAGAGCTCTATGAGGAGCATCAGGAGTTCAGGTCTGGTAAATAATCAGGAGCTTGGCCGTTAAGGGCCTTATAAGAGAGCAACAGAACCTTGAACTCAATTCCAAATTTTCCAGGAAGTCAATGGAGGGAGGCTAACACAGGAGAGATGTGATCTCTGCTGATTCCTGTCAATCACTGCTGCATTTTGCATCAGCTGGAGGATATTCAGAGAATTACTAGGACATCCTGATAATAACACATTACAGTAATCCAGTCTAGAAGTGACAAACGGATGGATTAGTTTTTCAGGAGAGGATGTTCCTGATCTTGGAGATAATAGGGAGGTGAAAAAAGGCTGTCTGAGAAACCTGATTAATAAGCTGTTTAAATGACTCTGTTTCTCACAGCTGTACTGGGGGACAACATAAAATCAACTAATTTGTTCCTTAGCTGTTTGGGACCAAAGACAATAACCTGTTTTATCAAAATTTCAAAGCAAAACGTTAGAGGACATCCAGGTCTTAATGTCCTTAAGAGATGTCTGAAGTTTGGCCAATCGTTCCGATTCCTCTGGTTTCATAGATAAGTACAGCTGTGTATCATCAGCGTAGCAATGAACATTTATGTCGTGGCTCTGGATGATACTTCCAGGGGCAGCATGTATAGAATGAAGAGGATCCCAGCACTGAACCCTGTGGGACGCCATTGCAGATTCTCGTCCGTGAGGAAGGAACGTTATTAACATGAACGAACTGGAACCTGTCAGATAAATATGATTTAATCCAGTCTAGTGCTCTCCCTTTAACTCCAATAACGTGCTCTAATCTGAGCAATAAAATGCTGTGATCAATGGTATCAAAGCAGCTCTGAGGTCCAGCAGAACTAGTACAGATACTAATCCATCATCTGAGGCCATGAGGAGGTCTAACCAGCGCTGTTTCTGTGCTGTGATGTGTTCTGAAGCCTGACTGAAAAACGTCAAATAAATCATTTCTATGCAGGTGGTCGCCTAGCTGGCTACAGCTACTTTTTTCAGAATTTAAGATATAAATGAGAGGTTGGATATTGGTTTATAATTCACTAAAATGTCTGGGTGGAGACATGGTTTTAGAGTAAAAGTTTAATTACTGCAACTTTAAAAACCAGTGGTTCATATTCTTATTTTAGGGATGGGTTAATCTGATGTAATAAAAGAGAAAACATTGTAGAGTAGTGGAGTTGGGATGGGGTCTAGTGGACACATGGACGGCTTATCTTTCCTGAGTTGGGTCAGGACCGGAGGAAGTTACTGAAGCTGGAGAAGCTTGGTCACTGGATCAATACAGATCTGCAACTCACAAAATAAACTGATATTCCACAAGGTTCAATTTTAAATCCATCCTAATCTATGCATGCTTCCTCTTGGAAACATTATCCAGAGGAATGGCATCAGTATTTATGCATATGACAAACAGCTTTATAGTCCAGCCTCCTGAGGACCAGAGTCCAGTCAGCTACTTTTATGACCGGATTATAGATAATCAATAATCACTCCTGCAGATCAATGAGAGAAACTCGGCCCCTGACACTGAACCAGAGCAGTTAAGCCAAAACGTAGGAGTCGCTTTTAACTTGGGTCTTAATTTTCAGTCTCACATGAAATCAAGGAGTGCAAAAGTACAAAAAGCAGAATTTTATCACATGAAAAACATTTGCAGAGTTTGACCATTTTTCTCTCGGGCCATGACAGACCGGTCCATGTTTTTATTACCTGCAGCGTCCATTACTACCATCCTCTAAGAAAATAACTTCACACTTGCAGCTAAAACTCATCTGCACATGTGCCAACTAAAACCAGAAAGAGAGCACACATGACGCAGCGTTAAGTCCTCTGGGACCGGGCCTCCCCAGTTCCTCTGGGACCGGGCCTCCACAGGTCCTCTGGGACCGGGCCTCCCCGAGGTCCCCCGGGACTGGGACGCCCAAGTCCTCCAGGACCAGGCCTTTTTTTAAACAAAGTACTTAAACGATATAGTTGGTTGTCTGCAGTGACCGCAGTTATTTGAGACGACCGTTTCAGTTTCTTTGAGCTCTCTTTTGTCTGGAAGTCTGTCGTTCACGTCAGCAGGGTTCTGTGACATCACAGACCCAGAGCTAGTTTGTCTGTCATCGCTGTGCAGCACAAAGGTGCAACGCTGATTTCAAAAGGGGCCTTTGCACTGAGTCTTTGTGGTATTTGGACAAAAACATGCTGCAGACATTTAAGAGCTCATAAAAGTATAAACCTTTCATGAAGAAAGAGGCAAATTGTCCTCTTTTAAAAGGGACGTATTACAATCTTTTTTTCTCCTTCAGAGCATAAACTGTATTTCCTCCCTAATGATGGACTTTAGACGAATTATAAACAAAGTTAAAGCTTGCCATTTTCCTCGGCAATCTCAACAATTTAGCATTTTTAAAAAGCAGAAAAGAGAAAAATATTTCTGAGATTTTGTTCTAAATGATGTAAGAACAGAATTTGGAGTTTTCGGGGTCAAAACAGAGACCCCTGTGTTGTTTTGTTCGTTTTATTCGTTCATTTGGAGGAAAGTGGCATCTGTGTGTCTAAAATGACTTCCAAATAAAAGATCGAGACGGCACAACTGTGACTTTGTGGCCACCTGGGTCTGAAAATATGCAAAGGACGTTGAGTCGCTGAGAGCTGCAGGGCATTGTGACATCACTGATACAGATCAGAGAAAAACTTTCCGGCTATTACCCGCTTATCTACCCAGCTAAAGATAATACAACATGTGCCGTACAATGGAAGATGTGTAAAGGTGCAACATTAAGTAGGTCAGTCCACCCCCCCCCCCCCCCCCCCCCCCCCCCCCACACCCCAGCATCATCCCTAAAACCAGCTGCTTTCAACAGAACTGGGGAGGCAAAACAAAAACCAGGTGTAAAAACCAGTGCATCTCTCTCTCTCAGGTACGATGGACTCTGAAGACTTCCTGAGAGAGGCTCAGATCATGAAGAGGCTGCGACACCCCAAGCTGATCCAGCTGTACGCCGTCTGCACAATGGAGGAGCCCATCTACATCATCACGGAGCTGATGAAGAACGGCAGCCTGCTGATTTATCTCCAGAGTAAGTCGTCCTCTCCTCTAAGCAAACGGACGTTTCATGCTTCACAGCAGGACCGGTCCAGTGCTCCGTTTCATTCTCTCACTCAAGAATATTGGCAGGCTTCTCTCCTGTTTTGACCCTGATGTAAATTCTTTCACAATTTATGCACAATTTGACCTTCCAAAACAGAGGACCTTCTATTCCACACCTACGGTACTCCGATTATAGCCTCATTTGTATAAACAGCACTGCACATGCTGACATTGTGGAATCTCAGTCTTAAAAAAAAAAAAAAGAAAAAACTTGTTTTGCAGTACAGGTCCTAAATACTTGTTTTAGAATACATTTTATTATGTTTAACTGCATTTATATCAAATGAATAATGTACATTATAAAAAAGACTATGGTACATTTCTAGTGAAATGTGTTTTTGTTTTAAATTCTGTGTCTTTTTCAGTAAGAACATGTGTAAACATGGTCTGAAGGATGTGTAAGGTCTGCATATTCTTACTTTATAAACAGGTTTGTGTTCAGGAAAAGGCAACGTTAAAGTTCTTTTTTCCTCCTCGTTTAGTCCTTTAGATGAATATAATATATATGAATGTAAAGACCCATAAAAATTATATACCGTAGATCCTACCATGCCCGTTAGATGACTTTTGCTGTCTAATGGTTAGTTTAAGCTTCTGACATCATATCTACACCTCGTCTACGTTCTAACTGACGCCGTAGCTGGTGAAACTACACCGTAACCTGAACCTGGCATGAACATCAGGTCCATGTTCACCTCAACGATGTGATTGTCCATTTGGTGGTGGTGGGGTAAAATAAAATGAAGTTGCACATTGTTTTTATTTTATGTATTGTCAACCTCTTTACTGGACACGTAGAACTTTACCTAAATCAAAACAAATTTACCAACCAAGACAATCAATAAAAATATATTTGGGTACATCCACAACAGATTTATGATTTTACAATATTTATGAATTTTTTTTTATTTTTCCTTCTGGCTACCTCAGTGTAACTGAGGGTGTTCCTCTTGGATCCGTCCCGGGACCACCTCTGTTTGTTAACTACCTTGATCAACAACTAGGTCGTATCAAATTAAATTTTTATGCTGATGATACTGTAATGTACCATGCTGCATTTACACCTACAGAAGCCTTATATCGACAACCAACAAGTATCTAATGACGTTTAAAGCACCCGTGTCTGTTAAAACTAGTGTTAAAGGCCAACAAGACAAAACTGAGGATATTTTTGGAGACATTTTTGGAGAAGCCTCAACCTGTCACTGCTTTTTTACTTTTTCCAAGACTTCCCTTTCTTTTGAGTCCAAAAAGACTCGTCTGCTACTTTTTTTGTCCATGTTGGCCTATGGTTATGTGATTTTTATATGCATGCTTCCACGTCTACATCCTCTGGATACAGTCTGCTACGGACCACTGAGGTTCATCACAGATCTCAAAGCTTTTTCTCACCCTCATACTTGCTGCATTGTGTTTCCGTAGACTTGGACACGGTCATATATCTGTTTATAAAAGCTATTCTTGATGTTCTCCTGTCTTACCCGTCACAGAGAAATGTTCTGTATAATACCCCTGCCTGTATGCATCCATCAAAGAAAAGTGTAAAACGGTGAATTCAATTGGACAAACCCTTCGTCTTAAAGGACACATTGACAGGACCGAGGAAAGACATGATCAATCTGCAGCAGCCTGTTTGTTTCCACTCCTTCGTTGGTGTCCAGTGATCATGATGATCTGTGACCACCGTGGTGAGAAGATGGAGATCCCCTCCTTCCCTCCTTTCTCCTGACTGTCACAGCTGTCTGACAGCCTGCTCTCTTGACGGCTCAAAACATGTTCCTGACATGAAACCGGTGCCAGAAACAATTACTGATGACAACTCAACAGTTACTAGAACTGTCCGTCCGCGTTTGTTTGACTGTCCATCCAAACCGTCTCAGCTTTTGTCACTGCGGTCGTGTCTTTCCGGGCTTCTGGAGTGTAGCCATCTTCTGCTTTTCAGGAGGTTGACGGGACATAACTGATGCATGTCCGTTGGTGGGAGTGTGCATCAGGATAGAACATGTAAACGCATGCACGAGACAGAAATGCACGTTGCAAGTTAAATAGCATAAGGCTGGAAGAACAAGATGTCAACGCGCCCTGTAGGGAAGGTATCAATGACTTCTGTTGTGATATAGCTTGATATAGAAAATAAAATTAACTCAACTTTGCAGTCGGGCAAGGGGCCGCTTAGAGAGGAAAACTTTCACTGATTTTATGTTTTTTTTATATATATACTTGGATTCCAGAGGACAAGGGCGCCACCTTGGGTCTGACTGACCAAATTGAGATGGCGGCCCAGGTGGCGTCAGGCATGGCTTACCTGGAGCTGCAAAACTACATCCACAGAGACCTGGCAGCAAGGAACGTGCTCGTGGGCGAGAACAACATCTGCAAGGTGGCCGACTTCGGCCTCGCCAGGGTTTTCATGGTAGGTGTGAGGGAGGTGATTGGGGGAAAAATAGATATAGATGATACTGATAATCAGATATGGGTTTTAGAAATGTGCATAATCAGGTTGCAGGCTCTGACCTGAGGAGGGACGAGGTGTGTCTGCAGCTCCAGGACCTTGTCAAGCATCTATAAGATACTGTTGTCCTCCGGGAACTTTCTAGCACCTTCTGTAATCATTGCTTATGCTTAAATTCATTCTGCTATCCATTCTGGGGCTCATTCACCATAATCTGCAGCCTTGGATTGTAATGAAAGTAAACTTCATGAAAACTTCAAGTCTTTGCTTTAAGTCTTACTTAAAGATGCAGTCAGAGAGACTTGGATAAATATAAAAAGTATATATTTTTCCTAGGGCTGGGGATTAAAATTTTTAATTGCGATTAATCGCATTATTTCTCTAATTAATCACGATTAATCGCATTGTATACAAAAAATCAAATAATTAATTCAGAAGTAGTGTAAAATGCACTTTTATTTAAATGTTCTGCCATATGAACTAAAGTGCCATAACATTTGTTGTTCAATCACTTTTAACATCAGCACTTGTCAGTAACACATGTTTAGTGTAAATAAAATGTAAAAGGTAAAATAAAATAAAGCTTATTGCCACTGCCAGGGTATTAATATCATCCTGTTTTTATAAAAAAAAAAAAAAGAAAAACTCTACAAACAAAATCCAACAAATGATTGTGTCTCACCACAATCAGAACATTAAAACAGGTAATTTCTGAGGTAACAGCAGAAACTTTTAACGGGGAGTTCAACTTGTCAGTTGTTACAAATAACCTTGTTTCTGTTGAATCCTCCGTCTGGGAGAACTTTAAAATGAAAATGTCCATGTTAAAGTTCAGTAACTTTACCAATTCGTGTATCAATCAAAAATTTAAAAAAAATTAAAAAGTGACATTTTATTACGTTTTTGTTTTTAAATCTACCACAAAAAAATGAATTTTTTAAATTATATTTCAACTTTAGACTTGGTTAAAAAATACAAAATTAAAAAATGTGCCACAGAACTGAATTTGTTTTATAGTCGAGAACTGGACTTTCTGTTGTCATTACACATCTGAGCCACTAGATGGAGCTGCACTGCAGTAACCAGCTAGAGAACAGCAGGACAGTGAACACATGGAGCAGATCTGATGGAACATGGAGGAATGACGAGAAAGTTTTGTTGCAGTCCAGAATATTTTTTCCAGACAGAATTGTTAATATTTCTACCTGAGTTGCTACCTGAACTGTAAAGTTCACAGATTTTTACCGTTCTCCATGTCTGTTTTACCTTTTCTGCATGTTTTTCCACCAATTCTCTTCCAGTTCCGCAGCAGCCAGTAACAGACTTTTCAAAACAAAAGCATGTGAGCAACATGCGTTAACGCGCGATGAAATAAATGTCGGCATTAATAAATTAATGAGTTAACACGATAATAATGCGTTAACTTGCCCAGCACTAATTTTTCCACAAAGGCAGGTCTGATATCTGAAGCTATCTAAATCATTTGACTCGTGCTGCCTTTACGTGACATTGAAACAAGAGTTTTATTTTATTTTTTTTTTTTTTTTAGAAAGAAAATGAAGATGTGTACGAGGCTAAAGAAGGATCGAAGTTCCCGGTGAAGTGGACCGCTCCAGAAGCCGTGCACGACAACAGGTTCAGCATCAAATCCGACATTTGGTCCTTTGGGATTTTGCTGTACGAGATCCTGACGTTCGGCCAGATGCCTTACCCAGGTAAACCTTTACACAACAATCAAAAACCGTCCGGGTCCAGAAGTCTCCTCTGACTCTCATCCCTCTGCTCCTCCAGACATGTCCAACATGCAGGTGGTCCAGAGGCTCACCCAGGGCTACAGGATGCCCTGCCCCCCCAACTGCCCCAAAGTCCTGTACGACATTATGAAAGACTGTTGGAAGGAAAACGAGAAGGACCGGCCCACATTTGAGACGCTGCAGTGGAAACTGGAGGCTGTCTTCGACCTGGACGTGAGCTCCTACGACGACACGACGCGGTATTAGACCCCGCCTCCTGCTACAAACAAAGTATTAACAACAATAAAATAAAAATCATTCAAATCATCAACGGATACAAATACAGTCCCAGAATCCACTCTGGTTGAAATGAAGGATGTTGACTCCAGCTCTCACTGTGGATGCCAACGCGCTGAGTCACGACTCGTTTGGCAGCTGAACGCTCTTTCAGACGCGTCGCACGCGTCTAATTCCTGGAGCGCCACTTCACTGCCAGTCCAGAGGAACCGGTCGGGCTCGTTCCAAGCATAGTGCACATACTTTCCACTGAGTGAGTCCGGTTCACCAAAAAACTCAGCGTTCCTTCTTCTTTTTTGAAGTAACCAGCAGGCTCCGGCACCAGAAGGGATTTGTCTTAATTATTATTATTATAAAGGACTGTGTAGCATATTGTCTCCCTTCAAGGGCTCAACGGTAGAGGCCCAAACTAACGAGCACGACCGGGTTGTTCAAAGCTGTCGTGGAGAGAGAAGGAATGAAACCTAAAATTATACCGTAAAATTCTTGTACACTTAATCATTCAGATGGTGCGTTCAGAAATTAAAGACTTAATTTCTTGTAGATTTTATAAATAAAAGTTTTGATTTTTGTGACCTGGATGCCTTCAGGAGACTCGGACAGCACTTAAGCTCCATCCTTGCACCCCCCCCCGATCTCTGGACAATCGGTTCCTCGGTTCACGGTTGGTTCCCTGCACCCGATGTCACGCCGACTGAGAAATGTTTCGCCCCTTCCGTCTGCGGCGCTGCGGCTCCACGGCAGAACAACGTGAAGCTGAACTTTGACCTGCAGGCCGCTCTCAGGCCTGTGGGTGGCGCTCTCTTCTTCCCACTGACCCTTCAGCGGAGCCAGGCAGACGTCTGGACCGCTTTGAACTGGTTCGGTTCGGCTCAGCTGTTGATGTCATGATCTGATGCTTTTAATGTCATGAACAAATGCTGTTAATTTGTATATTAGAACCAAGAAAGTGTTTATATTTAATCTCACTGTATTTTAACGTAATTTGCTGAACATAATTAAATGAATTTTCATTTAGTATGCCGTGTTTGGGTTGTTGTTTTTTAATTTGGATGTCTAAATGTTGAGGCTCGTGCAGATCGTACATCTGTATCAGCTACAGAACTGTCGATTATTGTGACCTGGATGAATATCGGGTCATATTTGATGATAAGTTGATGCAGAGAACCAGTTAACTTCACGTGTGTCGAAGGTTGCATATGTTCAAGTCTGCAGGTTGATTAGTTGCAGAGACGTCTGAGCAGCTGGTGATGTGAGTGTCTGCAGCGATGGAAAAACTTGTGGTTCCAGAATTCAAACTGTTATTTGACGTGATTTACAGATTATGAACTATTTTTTACTATTTGATTTACTGCAGGGTTTTTTTTCCTCTCCCCTCCCTCAGGTGCACCTGCTGTCAAAGCAGAGTGAACAGATTATGTAACTGCCCAACATGGCCACACGGTGGTGCTGCTGTCCAGTTACATCATCACCTCCTGGGATTGAGTCTGAATTTCTGACTGACAGTGTTTTTATGCAGGGAAGTCCTCTCAGATCTGACTTGACCCTCTGAAATGTTTGTCATCTCTGTTTTTGGCAGACGTGACTGAGCAGAAAATATTTTCAGTAACATTTCTGCTTTTACTGTTCAGCAGACTGACTGACTGTAGCCCAACAGTCTGATGTTTCAGCTGATGTTTCTGATTCTGAACATTTACAGTCACAGGTTTGAACTGATGCAGACATTTGACAAGTGAACAAAGGCGTTTTATACGTTACAATTACAAACAAAAAAAAGAAAACGAAGACGGCATCATTGAATCCATCAAATGACTCATTGTCGTCCCATGAAAGCAGATTGGAGTCCGAATAATTAGGAAAAAATATTTTTATACTCATAACTTTCTCCACTTCAATAAAGACGCTTGAACGTCTCGTTGGGATTGATGGACCGGTGTCAGCCTGGTTTAAAGGTGGAAATGTCTGAGAGATGTCCAAGAATAGGGCTGTAGTGATACACTAATCATTGCGATACGATACAATACACGATGTTTGGCTCACGATACGATACATATCGATATTCATCTTAAGATACATTAACATCATTTTCTGAAAAATTTTAAAGGGACAAAGTGATTTTGGTGACATCTTGTGAGTGTTCTAATGACTTTGTTTGAATTAATTGAACTGAAAGCATCAATTACACATTATATGGCTGACAGGCAGCTTGCAAATGCTGGACAAAATGAATAAAAGATTTGTTGAGAAAAATGGTTTCATTTATTTAAAGGTAAGGGCACAATGGAGAGTTAAAGTACAGCAAGTGACTTTTTGGCTTGATACTGAACATACAGGAAGAGCAAAACCCCCGTGCGGGACACGGGAGTTTTGAAAGGAGCTTAGAATATCGATACCCGCGGCTGAAAAAGCAATACTCTCTAGGGAAATAAAATTGATATATATATATTTGGACTCTACTGACTGGGATGTTTTCAGGACTGCTACCAACAATCTGGATGAGTACACAGAGGCTGTGACGTCATACATCAGCTTCTGTGAAGACTGTTGTGTCCCATCACGCACCAGAGTGAGTTACAACAACGACAAACCCTGGTTCACAGCCAAACTAAGACAGCTAAGGTTAGTAAAGGAAGAGGCCTTCAGGAGTGGGGACAAAGACAGATTCAGAGTGGCAAAGTACAAGTTTAGCAAGGCGGTGAGAGAAGCTCCAACACCAGTTCTCATCTAACGACTCTGCGTCTGTCTGGAAAGGGCTTAGGCAGATCACCAACTACAAGCCTAAAGCCCCCCCACTCCATCAATGATCGACGCCTAGCCAACGACCTGAACGACTTCTACTGTCATTTTAAAAGACAAAGGGACAGTCCTGCAACCATCCCCCACAACCCCTCCCAACAGCTCCAGCTCCAGTCATCTCCACCAATGCCCGCCTTAATGCCCCCACCCTTCCCACCCGCCTCAGAGACGACTCTTTCCATTCATGAGAGGGACGTCAACAAACTCTTTAGGAGACAGAACTCCCAAAAAGCAGCTGGACCGGATTCTATCTCCCCATCCTCCCTGAAGCACTGTGCTGATCAGCTGTCTCCAGTGTTCAGACATTTTTAAAACCTCACTGGAGACCTGTCACATGCCAGCCTGCTTCAAGACCTCAACCATCACCCCTGTCCACAAGAAGCCAAGGACCACAGGACTTAATGACTTCAGACCCGTCACCCTGACCTCTGTGGTCATGAAGACCTTTGAGAACCTTGTGCTCTCACACCTCAAAGCCATCACTGACCCTCTCCTGGACCCCCTGCAATTTACCTACAGAGCCAACAGGTCTGTAGACGACGCTGTCAACCTGGCCCTCCACTTCATCCTCCAGCACCTGGACTCCTCAGGAACCTACGCCAGGATCCTGTTTGTGGATTTCAGCTCTGCTTTTAACACCATCATCCCTTCTCTGCTACAGGAGAAGCTCTCCCAGCTGAGCGTGCCTGACTCCACCTACAGGTGGATCACAGACTTCCTGTCTGACAGGAAACAGTATGTGAAGCTGGGAAAACACATCTCAAACTCCACGGACCATCAGTACTGGATCCCCCCAGGGCTGTGTTCTTTCTCCTCTGCTCTTCTGCCTGTACACTAACAGCTGCACCTCCAGTCACCAGTCCGTCTTCCTGAGGCAGCTGCAGAAATTCAGTCTGCCGAAGACAATGATGGTGCAGTTCTACACAGCCATCATTGAGTCCATCCTCACCTCCTCCATCACCATCTGGTACACTGCTGCCACCGCCAAGGACAAGAGCAGGCTGCAGCGTGTCATTCAGTCAGCTGAGAAGGTGATTGGCTGCAATCTCCCATCTCTTCAGGACCTGAACTCCTCCAGGACCCTGAGGCCTGGACCTGGACTCCTCCAGGACCCTGAGACCTGGATCTGGACTCATCCAGGACCCAGAGACCTGGATCTGGACTCATCCAGGACCCAGAGACCTGGATCTGGACTCCTCCAGGACCCAGAGACCTGGACCTGGACTCCTCCAGGACCCTGAGGCCTGGACCTGGACTCCTCCAGGACCCTGAGGCCTGGACCTGGACTCCTCCAGGACCCTGAGGCCTGGACCTGGACTCCTCCAGGACCCTGAGACCTGGACCTGGACTCCTCCAGGACCCTGAGGCCTGGACCTGGACTCCTCCAGGACCCTGAGACCTGGACCTGGACTCCTCCAGGACCCTGAGGCCTGGACCTGGACTCCTCCAGGACCCTGAGACCTGGACCTGGACTCCTCCAGGACCCTGAGGCCTGCAGGAAAGATTGTGGCTGATCCCTCCCACCCTGGACACCAACTCTTAGAGTCACTCTCCTCTGGCAGGAGGCTGCGGACCATCAAGACCAAAACCTCACGCCACAAGAACAGTTTTTTCCCGTCTGCTGTCAGCCTTATTAATAAGATCCGGAACCCCCCCGACACCCCCCACTCTCCACCTCTGACTCTGACACTGCTGTCACATTGACAGAACTCAGAACACTATGCGTTACATTAACGCTCAGTCTGGACTACCTGTTCATTTGCACATTTTCATGGCACATCACTCTTGGTCACTCTGCCCTTAATGCAAAAAACAGCTTGTGTATATATATTTATATTGCAATTTTTTTGTTTACATTGTTTGTTATATTTTTCCCTTAATTGCATGCACCATCATCACCACAACAAATTCCTCGTATGTGTAAAATCGTACCTAGCAATAAAGTTGATTCTGATTCTGATTCTGATTCAAGGACAGCAGATCTGTGATCAGACGGGTATACGCAGCTGCAGATGATGGCAGGATGGAATGGAGAACAGGTTTAACTACTAAAATAAAATACATAAAGCTTTGTTTGAAGGTTGCCTACTACAAGATTTAAGTGTAAACTAGACACTTTTTAAAACTGATCTCATTTAATGATTTCATGCTTCATTTTTTTTTTCCTTTGGTATAAGTGTGGTCACATGCAGGCTGAATCCCAACCAGTGAACTTCCAGTATGAATGTTTAATATGTTTGAAGGATTTTTCTGTGTAACTATGTGGTTATAAAGCAATAACATGGTAACAGTACAGCAGAAATAACAGCTTCATCAGAGGAATAACCATGGACATATTTGTGGACACACACACACACACACTCAGACACACTTTTTACCGTTCAAAATAAATAGCACATTATATTAAACTAAAACCCGTTAAGCACTAGGACCCAGCGGGACACTGTCACTCATACTGACCATACTGAGGGCTTCCCTTTAGACCGCCCACAAGGCAGAAACAGCGTCTCATTGGTCCATACTACGAAGTGACACCTGGCTGGCACAATCACGTCATCCGTCTGTTTGTTTGTGGCGCAAAGGCAGCAGCTCATCCATGCAGTAGAACCGCGCTGTGAACATGGTAACATGACACTCAAGTAAAAGACAAAGGAAAACTGACATCTACTCCATAACATATCCTGTAACCAACCTGATGAAAAACTAAAAAAAAAAAACTCAAACTCAAATGTCAAATCCAGAAATAAACCGTGACTGCTGCGAAAAGGCAAACGACAATCACGACGCTGAAGTTAGCATCCGATTCGCCAGCCTCCGATTCGCCATCCTCCTATTCAGCAAGCTCCAGGTCAAAAACTACTATACCTAGACTGCTCAAATCTGGACTAAATTAATCTATAGACCCTGAAGAATCATTATAACACAGTGTCTGATCTGTGAAACATTTATTCGATTTGTGAAAATGTAATAAAGACGGACTTCGCCGTTTTTTTTTAGCATAAATATCACATTAGACCTGGTCCACATCAAAAACCACTATACCTAGACTTCTCAAATCTGGACTAAATTAATCTATAGACCCTGAAGAATCATTATAACACAATGTCTGATCTGTGAAACCTTTATTCGATTTGTGAAAATGTAATAAAGACGGACTTCACCGCCAGCCTCCGATTCAGCACTTAAAGAGAAGGGGAGATGAAAACAGCGTCCAGCTTCCGATTCGCCATCCTCCTATTCAGCAGGCTCCAGGTCAAAAACTACTATACCTAGACTGCTCAAATCTGGACTAAATTAATCCACAGACCCTGGAGAATCATTATAACACAGTGTCTGATCTGTGAAACATTTATTCGATTTGTGAAAATGTAATAAAGACGGACTTCACCGTTTTTTTTTAGCATATATATCACATTAGTCCAGGTCCACACCAAAAACCACTATACCTAGACTGCTCAAATGTGGACTGGATTATCCTAAAGAGGCTAAACGTTCATTATAACACAGTTTCTGATCTGTGAAACATTTATTCGATTTGTGAAAATGCAATAAAGGCACATTTCACTTTTTTTTCAGTATGTAGACCACATTAGTCCAGGTCCACACCAAAAACCACGATACCTAGGCTTCTCAAATGTGGACTAGATTATCCTAAAGAGGCTAAACATTCATTATAACACAGTTTCTGATCTGTGAAACCTTTTTTCTATTTGTGAAAGCCCCATAAAGCCTGTAGCGTACTGGATTATCCAAAAGAGGCTAGATATTCATTATATCACACGTTAGCAGTTAACACACATTTTATTATTATTATTGTCCATAAAGAGGGTGAGCGTTGATCGTTTCACATTGTGTTGATTGGTTGAATTAAAATTATTTTATAATTTTATATTTTTATATTCTTTATAAGTTTTATATTTTTTATTTTTTATAAATCAACCTTGGTTGATTTAAACGTGCCGCCTTTTATTTCAGTCACTGTCACACTGCTCGTGATTGGTTTATTTGAGTTGCGCTTGGTTGAAGTTCGAAGTTGAAGGAGTTTTTTACACTATTGCACAGAGAGATTGTACCTGAGATTGCGCATCTCAGGTGCTCCGAGCGCAAGTAGCGGGCCAGCGCACAGAGAGTTATGCGCACAATTCAAGAAACTGTGATCAAAAACAAGATCAGAAACTGTGGTATAATTAATGTTTAGCCTCTTTAGGATAATCCAGTCCACATTTGAGAAGCCTAGATATCATGGTTTTTGGTGTGGACCTGGACTAATGTGGTCTACATACTGAAAAAAAAAAGTGAAATGTGCCTTTATTGCATTTTCACAAATAGAAAAAAGGTTTCACAGATCAGAAACTGTGTTATAATGAACGTTTAGCCTCTTTAGGATAATCCAGTCCAGGTTTGAGAATCCTAGGTATCGTGGTTTTTGGTGTGGACCTGGACTAATGTGGTCTACATACTGAAAAAAAAGTGAAATGTGCCTTTATTGCATTTTCACAAATAGAAAAAAGGTTTCACAGATCAGACACTGTGTTATAATGATTCTCCAGGGTCTATAGATTAATCTAGTCCAGATTTGAGCAGTCTAGGTATAGTAGTTTTTGAACTGGAGCCTGCTGAATAGGAGGATGGCGAATCGGAAGCTGGACGCTGTTTTCATCTCCCCTTCTCTTTAAGTGCTGAATCGGAGGCTGGCGGTGAAGTCCGTCTTTATTACATTTTCACAAATCGAATAAAGGTTTCACAGATCAGACATTGTGTTATAATGATTCTTCAGGGTCTATAGATTAATTTAGTCCAGATTTGAGAAGTCTAGGTATAGTGGTTTTTGATGTGGACCAGGTCTAATGTGGTCTTTATGCTAAAAAAAACGGTGAAGTCCGTCTTTATTACATTTTCACAAATCGAATAAATGTTTCACAGATCAGACACTGTGTTATAATGATTCTTCAGGGTCTGTAGATTAATTTAGTCCAGATTTGAGAAGTCTAGGTATAGTAGTTTTTGACCTGGAGCCTGCTGAATAGGAGGATGGCGAATTGGAGGCTGGTGAATCGGATGCTAACTTCAGCGTCGTACAACAATCAGTAAAAGATGGGCCTGGAAGAACAGCTGACAGGATGGGCCAGTAACTAGACCAGGAGCTAATCATCATTCCTGGTTCTGCCCACAAATGCTACAAAACTCCCCAGACAAATGGTTTTGCAGTTCTCATGAGCTGTCCCTCCCTGAAGGGGCTGCCTGGTGTTGTTTACCCCCCCACCCCCACCCCCCGCCTGTTGGGTTTGAGGCTGGGGGATGTGGGCCTGAAGGTCCTGGCCACACTCTCTTTTAATGCACATCGCTCTACCAGCGCACCAGTACACAAGGGGTTCACACTAGATTTGGTGGTGGGGAACTACAGTTCATCTCATATATATTTGGATGTGATAACGTTTTGTAGGCTTTCATCTTTAATTTAAGGGTCCGTCCTTCTACTATTTAGACTTACAGCCATTTTAAGCCAAGTACCTCAGTTTTCTCAAGGACCAGCACTTCCTGCTGGGCTGAGTGTGTTTAGGGTCATCATCCGCCTGCACTGTAAAGCACTGTCCTGTTGGTTTTGTAGCATTTGGCTTAGAGCAGAGCGATTTTATCAATTCCACGATATATATCGATATTTTATCGAGTATTGAGTATCGATTTTTCAGCCGCGGGTATCGATATTCTAAGCTTCTTTCAAAACCCCCGTGTCCCATCTTTAAAAGCTTGCAAGCAACAATTTGCACTTTTTAAATAAATGAAACAATTTTTCTCAACACATCTTTTATTCATTTTGTCCAGCATTTGCAAGCTGCCTGTCAGCCATATAATGTGTAATTGATGCTTTCAGTTCAATTAATTCAAGGAAAGTCATTGGAACACTCACAAGATGTCACCAAAATCACTTTGTCCCTTTAAAATCTTTCAGAAAATGATGTAAATGTATTAAAAGATGAATATCGATATATATCGTATTGTGAACTGAATATTGTTATCGAGATTAGTGTATCGCTACAGCCCTAGTTTGGCTGAATGTAAGCAGACAGCATCGCTCTATGTGCCTCAGAATTTACCCCCCGACTTCTGTCGGCGGTCACGCCATCAATAAACACCAGAGAGTTGTTCCACTGGCAGCCAAACATGCTCATGTCATAACCGCCGCTCTGCTTGACACATCATGTTGGATGTTTTACATTTTCATGAGCTGTTCCCCTTAAAGTTGAGATATCAAGTTTCACACATATTGGAAAAAAAGGTTAGCACTACCTAAATAAATATGCAACCATTAACTATTTATATATACCAACAAAAATAAAAAAATAAAACTCCCCAGAGTTTTTGGAGAAAAGGGGTGTAAAATGACACACCGAGGAATCATAAGATAACAGAACGAGGAGTTGAACTGCAACTAATGGACCATTGGCAGGACAGTACTTCAACTAAAATACTACAAGACCTTGGACTCCTGCGCCAAGCAGCTTCAGTAACTAGGAGCTCACATGAAGAGATGCCGCAGATGGTGTAGGAGGACCCGGAAACACGGTAAGCATGGAGATATCCAAGCTAAGCTAAGAGCTAGCCAGCACCGACTGGCCCAACCAACCATCCTCCTGGCGAATGTTTGCCCGCTGGGCCGAGAGACACCTCCCGGCCCGGATGATCCTTTGCCACGTGTCTGTATATATATATATATATATATATATATATATATATATATATATATATATATATATTTCAACTTTGGCACCAGTCAAAAAGAAAAGTAAACTAAAGTGGACATATGTTTAACAATTAGAAAAGCACTCGGAGAGCTCAGACCTCCGCCAAGCACAATAGTTACCCCATATAGCAATCTATTGCAATAAAATCCGCGTTCTGAATCAGATCCGGATCAGCCTTTAAAATTTGATAGAGGTTCCCATTGTTAATCCCTGAGTCAAATTTCATGAGTTTTGGGCAATAACTAACGGAGATATTGAGAAACAAATTTTTCAGCCCCATTGACCGCAATGTTATCGAAAATTTGAAAGTGATCCAGAATCCAGGATTTCTTCCGGATCACAGCCAAAATTAAATCAGTTCTTCCTTTTCACATTTCTGACAACTCCTGAAAATTTAATCAAAATCCATCCATAACTTTTTGAGTTATCTTGAACACAGACAGACAGACAGACAGATAAATGCTGGCAAAAACATTACTGGAGGCGGAGGTAAAACTAAACAACAAGCACAACAATCTAATCCACAAACTCCTGGAAAAACACCATCACTGAAGCCTAATGCTTTCAAGATCTTACAAATACAGAAAGCATTAAAAAAGCACATTGTTGGCTCGGCCGAGTGGCGAGGTGTACAGAGAAAGAAACAGCTGCCAACAGAAGTGGAGAAGCAGGATTTAAAAGGGCGTCCAGCTTCGGCCAGTGGATGAGCGAGACGGCGAGCAGACCAACCAGACGGCCCGACCCCTGGAGGGTGGAGGAAGACGAGGCCATGCAGCCAACCACAGATGAGCAGCGGCAAGTCAGCCAGCTGTGGCAGGAAAGACAAGCAGGGACGAAAGAAGGACAGGACATGGGCTGTAACATCAATGTAGTTAGTTAAATTCAGCTCACACAGTACGAGAGCACCACCTGCTGGTCTAATGTTCAAATGTAGGACAAAGTTGGAAGTTACTCCATCTCTGTCTGAGAGCCATGTTGAGCCATGTTGACCACATCTCTATCGTATTAAGACCTGCTTATGGACCAGTTAAGAGACAAATGAGGATCTGGTCAGAGGAGAGGATCTCAGCCTCTCAAGACTGCATGGAAACTGTTAGTGTGGCTCCGTCTCTTTTTCATGTAAGCACACACTACTGTGGAGTTCAAGCATGTAAATAACACGCGTCTTCAGTCGCAAAAGACTCCACAGTTTTTCCTTTCTCTTGAGGGTTTTATTAAACTTCTCTTAAAGTTACAACCAAAATAAAACTGCGGAAATCCAAACTTAGGCGATAACAGCTGTTAAGCACGGTCAAAAATGAGTGTGCTCTCCTCACCTCCATAGTCCTAACAGCATAAAAAACACAGGCACACATCACGTGATGCACGTCTTAGCCAATAATAAAAGAGCAGTTATGATTAACCAATAGGCATTATCATTAGCTCAACTATATATAAATGCAACAAATCTGTTAGGATTAAAATTATCTGAGGACTGTTTAATTGTTAAAACTAAACTTCATGACATGTAGGAATGCAGTCTTCTTTTATGACGGTGAGTTCCTCAGTGGCTGTTTTAGCTTTTATGACTTAAACGACTCGAACATCCTTTTCGACCCCCAACAGTCTGTGACAGCATAGAAAAACACATTTGAGGGACATCTCATTTCCTGGTCAAAAACAACCACATGTGTCTGGACTTGCTGTTTACCATCTGGACTCGAAGACAAAGGCCTTAAAACTTAGGAGAAGAACCAAGGATCCGCTTCTGCTGGATCTTTAAAAAACGGACACAATCTGACATCCAGTGTGCATTTCCCTGGCATCTCTTGTGGTGTCAAGGAGTGTACCATCGGCCATTTAAAATATTCTGCATCGCATATTCCATCCATCCATTATCTATACCTGTTTTCATCCTCTGAAGGGTCATGGGGATCGCATAACATATTGATTCTTTGTATTCATGATTGTATTAAACTCTTTAATTGACCTTTGTTTCTAGTCTCGTCAATGGCACCAGACACTTTCAAATCTGAATTATTAATCACATTGTGTGCACTATACGAAATGGCTCTAACAGAAACCACAGGCTGAAACGTCTTCAGAGAGGCAGGAACCCTCAACAAACCGACCAGCAGACCTTCAGGAGTGCACAGAATCACTTATGGATGATGTAACAACCATGGAAACAGTCACGGGGCGTTCCAGTCATAAACTATGGATGACATAAGTGGATTGCTTCCGCTGAAGATCAGAGGCGGAGCTTCTAGAGAAAAGAGACACAGCAGCTCGGACGGCTGCAAGGATCAATACGGCTCTGGGAATCAAGAGAGCAAAAAAAAAACAAAAAAAACCCCCAGCGATTTGAGGCAACAAGCAGCGCACCTGCAGTGAAAGCTGTACTGCAACCAGAGGAAGAGTCTTTGTTTGACACCAACCAGTGCAAGGAGATTCAGGTCTTGGAGTAACCCATGCAAGGCTGCCGGGTGGGACAACGTGTTTTTACGGACATCTTTAACACGTCCCAACACAACTGAACTGAGAAGAGGTAGGTAAAAATATTTAACATCGCAGCTTGAGTGAGTAAAGCAGGGTCGGGCAGTCCCAGTCCTGGGGGGTCGCAGTCCTACATGTCTGAGATGTTTTCCTGCCACAACAAACCAGATTCAAATGACCGGATCACCATCAGCTGGTCATCCAGGTCTACACAGGACCGTTAATGACCCGTTCATTCGAATCAGGTGTGCTGAAGCAGGGAAACTTCTAAGACTTGCAGGGCAGCGGCCCTCCAGGACTGGATTTACCCAGCCCTGGTAACATGTGTCCTGGAATGAACTGCCAACCAAGTTGCATTGCCCACTGAGGAGTTTAGAGTTTTCAGACTCAAAACATAACCTCAAGTTCAGGATGTGATTAACTTTGCTTTCTTCTGTCTTGGCTGAAACTCTATTCTTGGCGGTTTCAGGTGAACAGCAGAACCTGTGCATCAGTCCAATATAACACATTAAAAGAAGCTTAACATTTTCAAAAGACAGAGAAGACACTTGTTTTATGCAGATTCATCCAGACTTTCTACTCAGAAACACTAACCAATCACAGGTAGCGAGTCAGACAACGATGGTGACACAGTTGACAGTAAAAGAGGGGATCAGCTGAGGATCCAGAGACAAAAAAAACACCTGGATCTCACTTTCTTTTGACCCCATAGTGATGCAGGTCTCTAATCTGTGAGGTAATCTATCTTTATAGCAGCATTATTTAAAAGCAGGATAGAGGAAACCCACACCCAGCCATTAGCATCATGACGCAGTGAGTGGTTACAAACGAGCTAACGACGTCCTGGAAACTCCTTGTGCAGGATTGTAATGGCCCAGTGGAAACCTTTTAAACAGACAGCAGATCTCTAGGTTTACTGCAGTACCAGTAACATTTATCTTCTCTTCCACATCTATCTGAAAAACTTCTCCAACGAAGAACGAAGAGTAAACCAAGACAAAACTTCATTATTACGTGAAGGGCAGGCAATAAGGCAGTTTGCCTGTTTTATCAATCTGGAGGTTATTTAAATCTATTCTACCAAAGTTTGTGTCCTTTTAAAAGCACAGGAGAAAGATGGGGCTGGGTACCAGAGAACCACTGCTCGGCAGATATGAACTCATCTTCCCAAGACTGCATAGACATGGCTTCATTTGTGTGATGAGGAAGAGGAGATGGGCGGAAGTTTCTGAAAGCTCCATCAGGAACTTATTCTACTACTTATGTTTCTGATGATGGCACAACCTGAGAAATATTTTTCTATTTAAAATACTGAATAAAGTAATTAGCTCATAACTGTAAGACAGCCCTTTATCGAGACCATATAGTTTTTAAACGGCATTAAATCGGACTCCAATGCAGGTCATATAATAATTAAACAGTTTTTTCATTATTCCCCCATCTGTTTCATTTGACCAGTTTAAACCTCATTTAAAATTACGGTAGATAATTTTAAGCCTGCCATTTAATTATGTGAATAGCCCGAGGACTTTTTCTCAACCCTTTAGATTATGAGGAATGTATTGATACTAGGGATGCACAATAACTGTTTTTTAAAACCGATACCGATAACCAATAACACACACATATACCTAAGATCATTACATCAATACTATGAACAAAATCAAAAATAGTTTTAACTTTTTAAATGAACAGATATTTATTTTTTACAATGAAAAACTATTGTCATCCTCTCCAACATTTTCGTAAAGCTATCAAACAAACCTATTTGATATCTCACATTAACTTAAATAAGGTTCATTACTGACTGATATAAAAAATAAAGGCTCCTTGAACTGATGGAAATACATGCATCAAAATTACAAACTGAAAAAGATTAACATTTAAAGGATTTTGGCTTGTGGTTCCATTTAAATCAATACCTCTAATTAAAGTAAATGAGGTTCAGTAGTTTTTATTTTTTAATCTCATGGAAGCTTTAGATGAGAGGAATGAGGGAGAGGAGAGGGAGGAGAGACAACTGCTGGATTGTGCACGTTAGCATTAGCTTCCGTTAGCTCACGTTTGCGCAATTTCAAAAGTACATGGAAGCGATTGTTATGTTGTAGATGGCTGATCAGGTTTTTACGTATTAAAGCTTGTGCTTCCCTCCTCGTAGTATTCGCTCAGAATTCTTCACAAATAACCACCAAACTATCTTCTTCTGAAACTTTAACGAAGTTCCGCGACGCCATATTTGTTGTGATCAGCGCTGTGCTGCAGGCTGCATTTAAGGTGTAACGTAAATTCCGACGTTTCCTCGTTTGCTAGTCGTTATTTCAGCCTTTTCTACTTTTTTCTTTTTTTATGTGTAACATGTGGGAAAATACTGCGAATATCGATTCAAGTTAGCAACTACCAAAATTATGACCGAGTTAACTAGTTGTTTTCTGGCATGAGGGAGTATTCTTGATTTTCCTTATTGAGTAATTGTTTTTCTGATTATGCCAACGTCACTTGAACACAACATTCACTGCCGGTTATTCAAGGCTCAGAGGGAGCGAGGCACTGCTGTGTTGACAAAAATATTTATGTTATCGGGGATATTCATCGTGATATCGGACCTATCGGGATGACGTCATAATTTCCTGTTATCGGCCCGATAGTTATCGTGCACCCCTAATTGATACAAAATAAATGATGATCGATCACCGTGAACAGAGTGAACATCAATACAAAGGTGTACTGTCTTCACTGCAAGCTCCTCCACGTCACTGTCAATGACTTTAATCACTCGTAGTATTTAATCTGTGCTGCTAATATTGGCTCTGTTGTGCTGCTCAACTGTTCTCAAAGACATCAGGAAGCAGCTGCTTCCCCTTACTTCAGTCGTACATTTTCACTATGACAGAAGTGCCCATATGATAAAAAAAAAGAAATTAAAATATGTATATATATGGAGAGAGATCTCTATATATTCTGTATAAACTCACTGTGGCTCTTGACGAGGTTAGGAGTCATGGTAACCTTTGAAGAACAACTCACAGGGGTCAAAATGAGGATGAGAACAACGCTCATTACCCTCAAACGCATCTTGTGAAGCTTAACATGCAAATACAACAAAAAGTACAATAGTGAGACACAACTATTTTCTTTAATTACAATCAGCAGCGGAGACTGTAGTAAATAATGTCAGCGTTGCAAGTACTCACACAATGGTGAAGTGTTATAATTTACACTCGGGTTCCCTCAGCTGTAAATGATCAATAACTTCTACTCAGCAGCTCTGATGTGAGTATCTGTTAGAAAAAGCCTCGTCTCAGAGAATAACAGGGATGAACGTTACAAGTTCATTTTGCTTGTCTTTGTCTTTAGCCACGCCCTCTTCTTGGTGGAAACCTAAAAAGCTGTAGGACTACGAGCAGCCTGTTGGGAGCGCTGGAGGTATCGAGCCTGAAAACTGCTGCGCAGCATGTTCCACGTCTACTGGTATAAAAAGATTAAATAAATAAAAAATCCTGGTTTGAATTGTTGAGTGCTTCCTCAAAGGGAGAAGGAGAAACCAATAAGACACGCAACACTATGTGTCAAATAAAACAAATATGAACCTACAAAGAAACACACATTTTAGAAATAATTAAAAAAAAAACACACCGGTTAGAAATTATGTCGAGGGATTGGCTGTTTGTGGTGAGGTGGAGGACGTGATAGGTGGGATGTGAGGGTTTCCTCTGATGGCCTTAATTTTACTGAAGCAACATGAGCTGGATATGTTGATGTGGTGGGCAGCTGATGACTTCCTGGATGGTGTTAAATGTCCCTGTACTTTATACTGTACATATTTACCTGCCTGTCCTTTACCACTGAACTCTGTGAGACAGTTTTTTTTATTGGTCCACCTGAAGAAGCAAACCAGCTCCTTCCAGGACCTGCTGCAGTTTGGTTGGAGTTGAAGACGCCATCATCCACCTGCTTCAATGAACCCACAGTCATCTGGACAAAGCAGCAGCTCTGTGACGATCATCTTCTGAATTTAACTCCATCCAGCTGCTTTAATACCAAAGAACCTCCAGAAGACAGAGCTGGATGTCTCCACCATCACCTGGACCACTGACTACCTGACTAACAGACCACAGCTTGATGTCTCCACCATCACCTGGACCACTGACTACCTGACTAACAGACCACAGCTGGAGAGACTGAATGGTTGAGTGTCTGAGCAGGTGGTCAGCAGCTCAAGAGAACCACAGGGGACTGGACTCAGACCACTGATCTTCACTCTGGACACCTCAGACCTCCAGAACCAGTCAGAGTCCTGACATCTGGAGAAACACTCAGAGGACTCTGATGGACCAGAGACTGAGGACGGAGAACTGGAGGACCAGAGACTGAGGACAGAGAACTGGAGGACCAGAGACTGAGGACAGAGAACTGCTGGTGTGTTCCCTCCCAGGGACACGCAGACCAAACAGTTGAGTTTTACTGAGGACACGTATGAGGATGAGGACGAAAACTAACAAATCTCCAAATCTAGGACGGAGCAACAAATCCCTCTGAACTTCTTGATGACTGGAATGTTGAAGTCATGAATTCAGTTCTGCCTCGTTTTCTCTCCTCTAAAGGACCACACGAGTTAAAAAGTGGATCATTCACCATCTTCTCTCCTGCAGTTTTCCAGAGCTGGAATTTGAACCTGGTTCATATATCTCCATGCAGCTGAGAGCTGTATTACATTAATCTTGTTTGTCAGTCGCTGACGACATGAGATCACTGCAGGAAGCGTGAAGGACGTCCTGCAGGAAAACACAGAGCTAATGGCTTCTCAGAGACTCCGTCCATAGCGCCTTACGCAGTGTATTCAGAGATATCTGCTCGTAATGTACAGCAGAAAGAGATTTGTTTTACTCACTTTTACCGTCTATTTTGACCTACTGAAATCTAGAAAGTACTAAAAGAGCGGGAGTGACATCACCTCTGCATCCAGCTGCATCGCTCCTGGTGGGGCTGACTGTGCAACACTCGTGTTTTCAGCTCTGCAGCTGTTCATTTGTGTCTGGTTGGTTTGATGTGTGACCGAGGCAACGCTGCCGCCAGGGCAGAGTGGGTGTGGCCTGGCTGCATAATCACACGCTGCAGCCAGATGACGTGCATCTGTGCAACACAGACCAGTCTGGCGCCAGCAGAAAGGTAATCAGATCATAGTGGCTCTTACTGTGGCAACCTTTTTTCTCCTTGCCGTAATTATCTAATGTATTTGAAGAAAAAAAAAAAGAAAAAAATCACAGAGGGCAATGCCAAGTACCTCCATGAGTCATGAAGTTGTAGATCCACCAGCAGTCATTTAAAAGAACTGTTTCCTGTCTGCTGACATCAGTCGCTCACATTGAGGAGGAATTTGGACGCACTTTTCCTTCCGTCGTTGCTTCAGTTGATTGAAATTTTTGGACGTTCGCTTGTGCACAGACATAGCCGGAGTGGGCCCTTTTCTCAGTCCAGGAATTTAATTCAAATTCAGGCCACTCTGATACGGAGGACAAATTTGAGTACATAGAAAAAGATAAAACAAAAAACAATTCTCTCACAATGCCTTTTATTTTATTTAGATTATGGCATACAATTATTCACGCCCCTTTAACAATGTATAATTGAAATTCAAATAAAATAAAGATAATGATAAAGAAGTCCTTTCACAAATCAAAGTTCCTTTACATAACTTCTGTTGTTCTTCTGTATACCATATTTTACATCATAAACGTCTATCTTGACTAACTCTCTTCCTCTACCTGGCCCTTCAGTAGTCCTGCCCTCGTCTGGATCATCAGTAGTGGAAATGGTCTGCTGCTTCGACGCTAGAAAACATTCCATAACAATAAAAAAGATATTTAATATTGAGTTGATAACAGTGTGCGCACCTCCCTCTTAGCATCTGACTTCATAGGCCTATAATAACAATTAAAAAGTAATGTAGGTTACATAGACAATTATTGATTAAACAGTGGTTACCTATTTCATTTAGTCTTATTTTGATGCATTTTTAACAGTTAGTTCATTTAAATCCTGCTACCTGTTTCCTCTGTGGTCCTGGCCTCTCCATGACTGCATTCACCTTCAGGCACCTGATCTTCTGAGGCTACACAAACATTTCATTTAGGGGGTTCTTTATGTTGCTAAAACACACTTTATGTATTTATCTAGCCTATCCTTTCATTCACTTATTAATTTGTTTGCATATTTAATTATGATTTTGTTAATTATCTGCACTATTTAATCTACACATATCATGGTTTTCTTCTGTAGACTATGCCATATTTTCCATCATAAATGTCTATCTTGACTAACTGTCTTCCTCTACCTGGCCCTTCAGCAGTCCTGCCCTCATCTGGATCATCAGTGGTTCTGGCATCCTGCGCTGATGCTACAAAACATTCTAGAACAGGGGTCTTCAACCTTTTTTAGCCCAGGGACCCCTTGGATGAGAGAAAAACAGAGCAGGGACCCCTGCTTGTAATTCTTACCCCCCCCCCCCCCCCCCCCTTTTTTTTTTTATGTGTCACATTTTAAGCCTGGCTTATAATAACTTTTAGCTGTATTTTATTCTGCTTATTTCACCTTATTAACCAATTCCTGACTGGGTTATTAGCCTACATGTGTTTATGGTTGATAAAACTTTTATGCATATCATTATTATTATTATTATTATTATTATTATTTATTATTATTATTATTATTATTATTTGGTATGAGACAAATATTTTCTATTATTGTTATTTTCCAACAATGAAAACATTTAACTTCAGGCAGTTATATATATATGTATATATATATTATATATAATATATATATATATATATATATATATATATATATATATATATATTATAGATATATATTTTTTTTTTTTTTTTAATTTTTTTTTTTTAAATTATTTAACTCTCAAATTATTTTGGTTAAAATTGCCTTTATTTCTTTTTAAGTTGGAGGACCCCCTGCAGTACCTCTGCGGCCCCCCTAGGGGTCGCGGACCCCGGTTGAAGACCACTGTTCTAGAACCATGAAAAAGACAGTTAACATTGAGTTGTTAATGTTTGCGCGCCTGTGGAAATGCACGATATAACGGCGAGACGAAATAGGCTACATTTGCAGAGAAGCTAAGGCATGTAGAACGTGCACACTCTCGAGTAGCCTATTTTATTATTAGGCCTATTATTATTAAGAATATTTTTTTAATAACACCTGCCCCCACGCCCACGAACCAAGCGCAATATTGGTATACAGCACTTCTAAATAATGCAGCCTAAATAGCACGTTTGACATGCATTTAATACCCTAACAAATAGCCTGTTACACAACCTGTTTAATATGTCTAATTGCGTTAACCTGTGCGCGTTGGTGCTAATACAGGCAGGCTACAAATAAAGCGTGTTGAAGCGTTTGGCAACTCTGTTCATCAAAATGGTTAACTGGCCTTTAAAGCAACAAGTTTTCGGTTCTTCTATGGAAATATGAATGCACTTTAAGCATAGATAATTCTATACCTACATTGTGACATTTTGAAGTTGACTGTTGTGACAGTTCCAAACGCTCGCCACGTTATATGATAAAATTCCCAACCAGGCCAATTATCCATCTCTCTTTCAGTAACCTACCAGCTTGTCTTGAGAAGATGTCAGTTAATTTGGCACATTTGGCTGCCGCCTCCTTTCTTTTTTTTTATTTTAGACTTCTCCGTTCCGCCCAGCCTCTTTCTGCTTCGCGCCAGTGTGATTTACAGTAAAGACGAGCCTTGGGCCAAACCACCTGAAACATGTGGGAGGGGTCGGGGGGAATTATGCTGCTTACATGGTAGTAGAACCACAGATTTTCTAGGAAGGGGCTGTGGACCTATTTAATCCACTATGATGCAACGGGTGGTTGCAACTTAATTGATATTAATGCAAGAATAAGACAAAAGAAGTGACAAAAAAAATAGTTAAAATTAGTTGTCTCCGTGGTCCACATCGATGGTTTGGGCCGGGAAAGCTCCCGATCACTTTAATGTGCAGCCCGGCTTTGTGCACAGATGATCTCTGGACTTGATTTCCTGAACCGTGATTCTTATATTTTTAACCTTTGTGGTCATGTTCGTTTCTCCCCCCTTACTTTAGTGTTCCCAGTCAAATTTGACCGGCCTGTTTTAACTGCTCCTACATTAACAGAAAAACCACTGATCATGACCAAATTTTATTTAACGCCCTTTTAAGCTGTAAACAATGTTTCAAACTAAGCCAGGGCAGAGGCTGGGGCTGCAGACTCCTCACCAGACTGGGAGAGGAGTCACTAAAGCTTTCCCAAGCTCTGCCAGGAAGAGTCTCCTCTTGAAACACAATGTTCCCATAACAAACACCTAATTGTTTACTTTGAAATGTGGAACAAGTGTGATACATTTAGTTTGGAAGCTGTAGTTCATGTGGGGGGGAGGGGGGGCACATAAGCACAGGAATGAGGTGGGAAGAGGAGACACCTATTTGTTCAGTCTGAAAGGGTTCATGTGGTATGTGTGTGTGTGTGTGGTGGTGTATTTGTGGTTGTGTACTATCTGATGGATGAACACAATCTAGGGTCACCCATTAATTTCCTATAGTGGTAATTTCTGACCGGGAACACCACAGGTGTTACAAAGTTGAATAAACTGCTCAAAATTCAATGAAAGTGGTGATCAGCAATTATATATGTTCAAATGCCTAGTGTGGAGGATATCATAAGACCCTGAGACAATCAAATGTAAAACACAATATTTATGATTGATGAAAGTAGGAAATTGGTCAGATTTGACCCGAACACGACAGAAAGGTTAAACCGTTCTGATGAAGATCTGCTGGTGTGCTCCGGACCATCGCGTACCTTGCATGACCTAACTTTGACCGGGCTTTAGCTGCTGGACAGGTGGCCTCATGTCTACAACTAGAATAGTCTGGAATACACAAGATCATCACCCTTCTACGGCTGTGATCGACCCTGGGTTTGAGGTGTTTCTGCTGAAATGCTTCATTTGGTTTTGGCATTAAGGCCAAGCAACTCCACTCGTGGAGCCAAATCCAATTCCTCCCTCAATCTCAACCCTCGCCCTTAACCCTCAATCTAGGCCCAATGTTCATTTTTCTTCATTTTCTGTAAAGAATTTCTGCATTTTTCTTCATGTTTTGATTTAGAATATAATGTGCAGTGTTCCCAATGCATGGAAATAAAAACAATTATAAGGATTTTGGGCTTTACTCAATTTTTTGAACAGACTGCTATTATTTCGAACACAACTGTATGTTTATGTTCTGTAAACTCTGGGAGCTGCGAGTATCAGCGCATAAGGTATTTTTGCCTTTCGTATCCTGAAATTTCTTTCCTAACAAGAGATAATAATTTCCCATTAAGGCGTTTCGTAACCTGAAAATTTCGTATATAGAGATGTTCGTAAGTAGAGGTACCACTGTATATATAACGAAGACAGTAAGATAGTGTTGTAACATTTATATCTTTATGAACTACAAAAATACTTACATTTGTAGCTCGCTTTTTTCGGCGCCATCCTTTTCGAAGATGTCTTGGCGAAATTACGCAGTGTCTTCTGGGTAGCCAATCTCAATATTGAGGCCGATACAGCCCTCAAACTTGTTCCTCAACTTGACTTTCTAAGAATCGGGACAGCACTTCCACTTCACAGGAGCGTGCATTTTTGAGACTGAGAGTTGAGATTGAGGATTAAAGGGAGGACTTGGAATTCACTCTTGGTCTCAGGTTCCAGCACTGTTGGGTCCATCTGGTGATTGTTGTCTGAGTCCGAATACGGACAGATAATAGAGATCAGAACCACCCTCAGAGAACCGCTGATGGCTTTGACGTCATACATACGCTTCAGTGAAGGGAGCAGGCTGGAGAGGGAAACAGAGCTGTATGTAGCAGCTGGTGCCAGAGTTAGCTTAGCTTCATCTCCAGATCCTTCCTGGGGCCGTCTGGAGTCAGAGATCTAGAGATCCTTCCAAACCAAGTAAGCGCCGGACAGTCCAGGGTTAAAACAACCCAGCGTCTATTATCAGATGGGAAAGAGTCCAGAACCATAGAAATAAAGATGTTAGAATGTATTCACGTTGTGGCCTCACAGGAAGAAAATAAAAACAAGACCTCTCTTTTAAATTAATAAATCTGCAGGAAATGGAGAGGAAGTTAATGCAATATACTCACCGTCTTCTGGGATCCTTTTTTTGGACGCTTTATTCATCTAATGCAGTCTTCTTGTTTGGTTTCTTTCCTGAGTCTGTTCAGCAGGTTTGACCCGGAGGAAACACGTTCTTTTATTTTCTTTAGCTGATGCGGTTAATGTGGTTTTTCAGGACCTTGTTGTTCAGGAATCCTTTATATCACATGGTCTCTTTACAGGATAAATGTCCTTTTCATGTTCCTCATGTACTGTGAGCTTTGAAAATCCAGCAGGTTTTTTTTTTTTTTTTTTTTAATGTGTAATTCCTCAATCTGGCCACAGGATGGTGCTGTCGCTCCTGTTATATCCCGTCCTCACCAGCAGGTAACAGGAGTGTTTCATCTGAAGAAGCCCTTTTGAATCGGGCTTATCCTCTTAAATGTTTTTCATGTCCCCGTCTTTGAACAAAAGCAGCAGGTCATTTCAGCAGCACATCTGTGAGCACATCTGCTTTTATTCCACAGCTGACCGTTTGAATTACAGCTAAATTATAAGCCACTGCAGCTCAGTTAATGTGTTTGATACTGAAACTGCATTTTTATTTTGAACATAGGCCTTCTAACAATAATCTCCATAATATATTTGGGATTTTATTTGGAGCTTATATCTGTGGCTAAACACATGCCTTACACACTAGTTGGGGAAATAAAAGCACCTTTTTTCAGAGTTGCTTCAGTTGCAAAGTTTTTTCTCCAGTTGAAAGGCTTTTCTCGGGCTGTGAAAGCAGACGCTGAGTGACGGGATGTTTCTTGCTCCGTTAGTGTCTTCAGTGTTTGTCCTGCAGCACTCGACTGCAGCTTTGTAATGAGCAAATCCACAGTATTGCACCACCAAAGCGTTTTTGTCCACTCGACTGAGCGCAGAAAGTGTTAGAAAGAGTCTTAGCTCTTATCAGTCCCGTGAAGTCGGGATCCTCCACACACAAACACACACATCTGAAACCCGAACACGGTCACCTCCATCCTGTGGAGGCTCGTCCTCACGCTGTCAAAGGGGTGTGTTTGTAGCTCAGCTTCAATGACAGTACATGTAACAATGCCTTAAAGTGTGAAATATCCCTTTACTTTGCGGGGTAAATGGTCAGGACTGCAGGCGGACTGGTACCTGTATCCTCTTCCTATCATAATCACCTCAGTCATCTGTGCAGAATGAGCTTTTGCATTAATGCATGGAGCTCCAAGAAGCTCACACCATCACAGAGCCTGGTGTTTGGACTGGTTGGTGATAACAGTCCAGACCAGGACTGGGCAGTCCTGGTCCTGGGGGGCCGCTGTCCTGCATGTCTCAGATGTTTTCCTGCCACAACAGCTGGTCATCCAGGTCTGCACCAGACCGTTAATGATCCACTCATTTGAATCAGATGAAGCAGGGAACCATCTAAGACTTGCAGGACAGGGACCTTCAGGACTGGATTAGCCCACCCCCGGTCTAGATCCTCTTCAGTCTGGAGCACACAGGACCAAAATGATGTGACAGACTACCTCAGACATTCCCACTGCCTGCTGGTCCAGATGTTGGCTCCGCCCCCCAGACAATGTTTGCTGAAGTTATCCTTAAATGACATTTGCGTTGCAGAGCTTCACGAAGGTTTCTCTATGGTCCGTGTGATCTAATCAGGTATTGACGAGCGACGCTTCTTTGTGTTGTCCAGATCTTCCCCGGAGTTGGAGGAATCCCATCCAGTCTTTCTTTCAGGGGCATTTACTTCGGTCCTCTCTCCATCTCTGCTCCTCAAAGACTGTTTATGAACAGAATCTCACCTGCTGACACCAGTTTTTTTGGAAGAACATCATCGTTTTTGCTCTTTTATCACCTCACTTGGCCCAGATTTTACAGTATCAACTGGGGAATCTGACATTCCCACATCCCAGATGTTTCTGGTGTTGGACGCGACCTCAGATCATGATCGACTCAACATTTTACTTCAGTTAGGAGCAATTACTTCCTTTCATTTAACTTTTCATTTCACTGACGAGGTTTTTGTTGCTTGACTTTTCAACTGGGATCTTATTCCAATGAAAGATTTCAGAACTCTGTGAAATAAAGGTGCATACAGATGTCCTATTTCTGGTAATTTAGTGAATGTTTCAAACAGTTGAAGTCATTTCCGTGGGAATTATTAAGTTAATTATAGCTTCTGTAACTGCAAACCCCTGGCTGCAGGATTTTTGGAGAATTTTGGTTTTCTCGGAGCTAAACTATGAGTATAATCTGGATAATAAGTAACTATGTAAAATGATCTACTTTGATATCTCAGAGCCATTTAAAGCTGAAGATGTGTCTGCCTTTTTCTCACTGAATAGCCCACAATAACAGAAGTGTTTCTTGGAACCATGTAAAACCACTACAGACACCAGGTGATGGCCCCTCCATGACAGGGATTTAGTGGGAGGGACTCAGGTTTTGCTCTTCTCTGCACGGAGGAAGGAGGATTTGGAAAAGAAATTTCTTTTAAGGCAACATATTCATTTAGTCCCCTGCAGGCGGTCCGGTCCAGGAGCCTCTGTAACGTGTGCAGAATGAGGTTTTACATCATGTTTCCACCACAGAGGTGGAAATGAGCTGCCGAGGGCTCCGATTCGGCCGCGTACATCACAGAGACGGGCCTTCGGCCTGGAAACAGCCCGGATGGTCCTCGTGGTCTCTGGTCCGGAGCGCACATCATCCATTTCCTCCCAAGATTGATTCATCTGGATCCAGTTCACGTCTCTGCCGCGTGACGGTCCGTCCCAGATACCTCTGAGCCCAGCAGACGGACGGCAGGGGCGCCGCTCGGGATTTTGGGCCCCATGAAAAGAATCTTTACCGGGCCCCCCAACACAGCGCCGAAATTTGTTGATGCTATTTTTGATCATCATTAGGGGCCTCTCTGGGCCCCCCTCAATCATGGGCCCCTATAATCCGTATCCTTTACCCCCCCTTTTCGGCGCCCCAGACGGACGGAAAAGGAATAACGATGGCGGATGGAATAAAAGTTTTCGACATGGCAGCTGCGAAGACAACAAATCTAAAATCTGCTCCAGTCAAGTATCCCAGTCTCCTTCACGCGTCCTTGAGGATGAAACCTGTAGGCATACTGGGAAGCCCTGCTGACTGGGAGATGAGCATGTCCTTCAGGCCAGTTTAGTGCAGGGAGGCTGAATTATGGTGTAATTATATTTGCAGTGCAGGGTTAGGTGAGGTTCAGGAAGCCAGCTCCGTTGGGGTTGGAGCACGGCGCTGCTACGGTGGCATGATGGATGGACTCCTCCCAGGCGGCTCACATTGATCTCTCAAACTCTAATGGCCCGGTGAGAGGGTCAGTATGGGCGCATCTTCTCGAAGATGAACGACCCGTCCCCGCAGCACGGTCCCGAGCCCCTTCTCTTCAGGCCCGGACCGGCGCGTCTTCATCATGCATCGATTGGCAGCAGAGATAAGTGCTTCGCTCCGGTCTGGATGCTGGTGGAAAAGGGTGCAGGCGCCTTCCAGCAGAAACCTGGAATTCATTAGTGAAGCCACAGTGGCCCTGACCTAACATTAGTACCTCTTTATCTAATTAACTCCGCTCAGTAGGGCTACAAGATTACCAACAGTGTGTGCTGCGTTTTGTTAAGGCAAAGCCAGTACAAGGCCTGGTGGTGTTACCGAACCATGAGCTACTGTAGTTTTATCCTAAACAAGCATCTGGAATGGGATTAAAGCCGTGATGCATGCAGGGAAACGGCTGCAGATGCTCCTGTTTATCTGCACTCACGTCCTGGACACGAGTCTTTCTGTCACCAGAGGATTACCTGCATGTGTCTCAGCTGACAGCAAGACACGAGTCATTTAATCAGTCAATCTTTATTTATAAAGCACTTTCTAACAACACAAAGGAGACCAAAGTGCTTCACATTTAAAAGAGGAAAAATTACAGCAGAGTCATGGAATACTGCTTAATAAATGGTAAATAATTAAAAATGATGAGAATAAAATGTACAGTTATAAAATGAAAGAAAGAATAAAAATATGACACAGTGACACACTACGAAGAGTTTAAAAACTTAACCAGGCTGGACTTAAACGAGGCCAGATCAGTAATTACTGCTGGTAGCGGGACCTGGGGACACCTACTGGGACCTGAGGACACCTACTGGGACCTGGGGATGCCTACTAAGACCTGGGGACGCCTACTGGGACCTGGGGATGCCTACTGGGACCTAGGGACACCTACTGGGACCTGGGGATGCCTACTAAGATTTGGGGACGCCTACTGGGACCTGGGGATGCCTACTGGAACCTGGGGATGCCTACTGGGACCTGAGGACACCTACTGGGACCTGGGGATGCCTACTGGGACCTGAGGACACCTACTGGGACCCGGGAACGCCTACTGGGACCTGGGCATGCCTACTGGGACTTGAAGATGCCTACTGGGACCTGGGGACACCTACTGGGACCTGGGGACGCCTACTGGGACCTGGGGACGCCTACTGGGACCTGAGGACATCTACTGGGACCTGGGGTGCCTACTGGGACCTGAAGACACCTACTGGGACCTGGGGACACCTGGCAGAACCTGGAGACACCTACTGGGACCTGAGGACACCTACCGGGACCTGGAGACACCTACTGGGAACGCCTACCGGAACCTGGAGACACCTACTGGGACCTGAGGACACCTGGCAGAACCTGGGGACACCTACTGGGACCTGGGGACACCTACTGGGACCTAGGGACGCCTACTGGGACCTTGGGACACCTACTGGGACCTGGGGGTGCCTACTGGGACCTCGGAACGCCTACTGGGACCCGGGGACTTCTAGCTGGTACCTGGAAATGGGGATGCCTACTGAGACCTGGGGATGCCTACCAGGATCTGGGGACACCTACTTGGATCTGTGGATGCCAACTAGGACCTGGGCCCATGCCTACGTGGTATGTGGTCCCAGAACGTTGTGATGGCTAGCTGGCATCGGACCCTGGAATGCCTACCAGGACCTGGGGCCATCTGGCTGGTACCGGGACCTGGGGATGCCTAGCTGGTACCAGGACCTGGGGATACCTAGCTGGTGCCGGGATGTGGGGTTGTCTAGTTGGTACTGGACCAGCGGACGCCCAACAGCATCAGATGACTGCAGAGCTCAGAGTTGTGTGGTCAAGAGTTCAGACAGATACGGGAGCACGAGGCCATTAAAAGCTTTTAAAATATTAAAATCAATGCGACAGCAAATGGGGAGCCAGTGGAGAGATTATAGAACAGAGAATATATAGAATAGAGAGTATAGAACAGAGAGTGTATAGAATAGAGAGTATAGAACAGAGAGTGTATAAAATAGAGAGTATAGAACAGAGAGTGTGTAGAATAGAGAGTACAGAACAGAGAGCGTGTAGAATAGAGTATAGAACAGAGAGTGTGTAGAATAGAGAGTATAAAACAGAGTGTATAGAATAGAGAGTATAGAACAGAGAAAGTATAGAACAGAGAGTGTGTAGAATAGAGAGTATAAAACAGAGAGTGTGTAGAATAGAGTATAGAACAGAGATTGTATAGAATAGAGAGTATAAAACAGAGAGTGTGTAGAATCGAGTATAGAACAGAGAGTGTGTAGAATAGAGAGTATAGAACAGAGAGTGTGTAGAATAGAAAGTATAAAACAGAGAGTGTGTAGAATAGAGTATAGAACAGAGATTGTATAGAATAGAGAGTATAAAACAGAGAGTGTGTAGAATAGAGAGTATAGAACAGAGAGTATGTAGAATAAAGAGTATAAAACAGAGAGTGTATAGAATAGAGAGTATAGAACAGAGAATGTATAGAATAGAGAGTATAGAACAGAGAGTGTGTAGAATAGAGAGTATAGAACAGAGTGTGTAGAATAGAGAGTATAGAACTGAGAGTGTGTAGAATAGAGAGTATAGAACAGAGAGTGTATAGAATAGAGAGTATAGAACAGAGAGTGTATAGAATAGAGAGTATAGAACAGAGAGTGTATAGAATAGAGTATAGAACAGAGAGTGTATAGAATAGAGTATAGAACAGAGAATGTGTAGAATAGAGAGTATAGAACAGAGAGTGTGTAGAATAGAGAGTATAGAACAGAGAGTGTGTAGAATAGAGAGTATAGAACAGAGAGTGTGTAGAATAGAGAGTATAGAACTGAGAGTGTGTAGAATAGAGAGTATAGAACAGAGAGTGTATAGAATAGAGAGTATAAATTAGAGAGTGTATAGAATAGAGAGTATAGAACAGAGAGTGTATAGAATAGAGAGTATAGAACAGAGAGTGTATAGAATAGAGTATAGAACAGAGAATGTGTAGAATAGAGAGTATAGAACAGAGAGTGTGTAGAATAGAGAGTATAAAACAGAGAGTGTATAGAATAGAGAGTATAGAACAGAGAGTGTATAGAATAGAGAGTATAGAACAGAGAGTGTATAGAATAGAGAGTATAGAACAAAGAGTGTATAGAATAGAGAGTATAGAACAGAGAGTGTGTAGAATAGAGAGTATAGAACAGAGAGTGTGTAGAATAGAGAGTATAGAACAGAGAGTGTATAGAATAGAGAGTATAAAACAGAGAGTGTGTAGAATAGAGAGTATAGAACAGAGAATGTGTAGAATAGAGAGTATAGAACAGAGAGTGTGGAATAGAGAGTATAGAACAGAGAGTGTGTAGAATAGAGTATAGAACAGAGAGTGTATAAAGAGGATATAAAACAGAGAGTGTATAGAATAGAGAGTATAAAACAGAGAGTGTGTAGAATAGAGAGTATAGAACAGAGAGTGTATAGAATAGAGAGTATAGAACAGAGAGTGTATAGAATAGAGAGTATAGAACAGAGAGTGTATAGAATAGAGAGTGTAGAACAGAGAGTGTGTAGAATAGAGAATGTAGAACAGAGAGTGTGTAGAATAGAGAGTATAAAACAGAGAGTGTGTAGAATAGAGTATAGAACAGAGATTGTATAGAATAGAGAGTATAAAACAGAGAATGTGTAGAATAGAGTATAGAACAGAGAGTGTGTAGAATAGAGAGTATAGAACAGAGAGTGTGTTGAATAGAGAGTATAAAACAGAGAGTGTATAGAATAGAGAGTATAGAACAGAGAATGTATAGAATAGAGAGTATAGAACAGAGAGTGTGTAGAATAGAGAGTATAGAACAGAGAGTGTGTAGAATAGAGAGTATAGAACAGAGAGTGTGTAGAATAGAGAGTATAGAACAGAGAGTGTGTAGAATAGAGAGTATAGAACAGAGAGTGTAGAGAATAGAGTATAGAACAGAGAGTAGAATAGAGAGTATAGAACAGAGTGTAGTGTATAGAACAGAGAGTGTATAGAATAGAGAGTATAGAACAGAGAGTGTATAGAATAGAGAGTATAGAACAGAGAGTGTATAGAATAGAGTATAGAACAGAGATTGTGTAGAATAGAGAGTATAAAACAGAGAGTGTATAGAATAGAGTATAGAACAGAGAGTGTGTAGAATAGAGACTATAGAACAGAGAGTGTGTAGAATAGAGAGTATAGAACAGAGAGTGTATAGAATAGAGAGTATAAAACAGAGAGTGTGTAGAATAGAGTATAGAACAGAGAGTGTGTAGAATAGAGAGTATAAAACAGAGGGTGTGTACAATAGAGAGTATAGAACAGAGGGTGTATAGAATAGAGAGTATAGAACAGAGAGTGTATAGAATAGAGAGTATGGGGATGATGTGGGTAAATCCAGATGAGAGAGTTAAAAGACGAGCAGCTGCGTTTTGTAGCGGCTGCAGACGGTGGAGTGACGGCTGTGTGATATCGACGTAAACCAGACTGAAGTTGTTGATTCATGAGCTGATATAAGTAAGGTTTGCTTTTTCCAGACCACTGCAGGACAGGGCGGGCTGAACTTCGGCTAAAAGACAAAGCTGGCAAAAGCTCGCTTTGACAACGGCATCAATATGTTCAAAATTTGCCCTGAAATGTTTCACTAGTCGACTGTTTCAATCTGTGGAGTCATAGTGTAAACCGATACCAGGCCGGTGTTTGGAGGACATAGCAGCTGGTTGTTGGATCCTGTTTTCTTCTGATGATGCGTTCACTTACCTGCCCGGCAGTAGGGTTATTTTGTGCTGGGTGTGATTAAAGTGTCTTCAGTGATATTTGCATCAGGAGCTCATTAGGAGCAGGTTGAGGATGGATGGTGGTGCCGTGGAAGTAACCAGTCTAACTTCTAACGTGCACAGATGTGGTACTGTGGGAGAAAGTCCTGCTGTGGTGCACGTTGAGTTCCTTCATCCCCCCCCGAATCCCAAAAATCCACCAATAACTGATGCAGTTTTAAAAGAGTTGTATGATATAAAATATGCTAAAATGATTCCCAAACACATCCACATAACTTATTACTTACCTAATAATAACAGTAATAATAGTTAGGGCTGGGCAAGATAAAAAAATTTTTAATTGCGATTGATCGCACGATTTCCCTGATTAATCACAATAAATCGCACTGTATACGTAAAATCTAGTAATGAATTCAAAAGTAGTGTAAAGGTCACTTTTATTTAAATGTTCTGCTGCCATATGAACTAAAGTGTCATAACATTTGTTGTTCAAACACTTTTAACATCAGCACTTGTCAGTAACACATATTTAGTGTAAATCTCATCTTAAAAAATGTCAAATAAAATAAAGCTTATTGTCACTGCCAGGGCATTAATGTCATCCTGTTTTCATAAAAAATTAAAAAAAAGTCAACAAAAAAAATCCAACAAAATGATTGTGTCTCAGCACAATCAGAACATTAAAACAGGTAATTTCTGAGGTAACAGGAGAAACTTTTAACGGGGAGTTCAACTAGTGAGTGGTTAAAAATAACCTTGTTTCTGTTGAATCCTCCGTCTGGGAGAACTTTAAAATGAAAATGTCCATGTTAAAATTCTGTAACTTTATCAATCCGTAATTATCTGTGTATCATTTGTTTTTTTTCCATTTTCAATTGTCAATCAGAAATTTAAAAAATCAAAAAGTGACTTTTTATTTTGTTTTTCATTTTTTAATCTAACACAAAAACAAAAAAAATGCCAGTTTTTTTTATATTTCAATTTTAGAAAACAGGCTATGGGACTGAATTTGTTTTTAATATTCAATTGTCCGGTTTACGTGACCCTGAAATGTCTTTGTGCAGCAGTTCAGGTAGCATGGCAGTGCTGGAATCACATACTATAATATTTGCAATATTGTGTAAATCTGAATGAAAACTCAGCTCATATATAGATGAACCAAAGCCTCTCTAGCTCTGAGTCTGACGTCAGTCTTTCTCTGCTCAGATCATGACGAGCTCAGAATCTTCTGACGCTCATTTCCAGCATTGCAGGACCCCCATCTGCTGTTGAATAAGTCATTGATCAAACTAACATATTGGCCCAATTATAGGATGATATTTTAATCTAGAAGTCATATTCTCAAAAATGGGGGTCATTTTATAATCAAGGATGAGACTTTCTGTTGTCATTACACATCTGTGCCACTAAATGGAGCCGCACTGCAGTAACCAGCTAGAGAACAGCAGGACAGTGAACACATGGACCAGATCTGATGGAACATGGAGGAATGACGCGATCATCTTGAAAAAATGGGTTTGAATTTTTTTCAGAATTTTTTTCCAGACAGATTTGTTAATATTGCTACCTGAGTTGCTACCTGAACTGTAAAGTTCACAGATTTTTACCGTTCTCCATGTCTGTTTTAGCTTTTTATGTTTACCTGCCAATTCTCTTCCGCTTCCGGTTCTGCAGCAGCCAGTAACAGACTTTTCAACATGCGTTAACGCGCGATAAGATAAATGTCGGCGTTAATAAATTAATGAGTTAACGCAATAATAACGCGTTAACTTGCCCAGCCCAACTTATAATACTAATACTAATCATATTTGTTCAGGTATTTGTCCAACCATCCCAAGATCGTTAAAGAAATTATGTACTGTGTCATCTCTCTGTTTTCTAATTTTTTTATTTTCTTTGTTCAATCGCCCTCTAGTGTAAAGTTTATTGTAGATATCACCTATATAATAATAGAAATGATTTAAGTCAGTGATGTACTCCAGTTTAAATGATGAGGAGTCAGGATCTGCTGAAAAAGAAAAATATAGATGTGACAGAGAAAAAGTTGATCTTCTAGCAGCGGGACGCCGCCATGTTGGATCACGAACCGTCTCGCCATCACAGTGACATTGGTCCGATGCTCTCGGAACAAGTTCATCTGAACGATGACAGCAGCAGAATATAAACCCCACTCCCCCAGTTAATAATCAGTTCATACTGTATTTCTGTCTCCTTTATTGTTCCTGGGCTTTTCATGGACAGATTATTTTAAATGTCTGTTGAAAATATAGTTATCATTAAACTGTATTTAAAACATTTATCTGCTCTCCCTCCCTTGATTACTGAGGAACAGGCCAGTTAAAATAACCGTTAAAAGAGCTATTTATATCTAATAACAACAGAAGCAGGATCATATGAGTCTAATGGGGGAGAAAATCAGAGAATCTTACTTTAACTCTGACGTTAATTTCTTTGGAGAAAGTAGAAACACGTGATATTTATTCTGCTGTTTTCCAGAGTTCCTGTTCCTTCTGATCTGGACACAAAGCCGTCAACATTTTCAAGTGTTTTTTTTTTTTAATTCATGGACGTCCCTGTAAAAAATGTTCCCTTAAATTCAACATATGTTTTTCTAAAAATCAGTGAACTCTGGTTCGCACCCAGACCGTCACTGACGCTGGTTTTTGGACCTGCTGCTCAGAACAGTCTGGATGGTCTCAGAGGATCCATGGGATACATGCATAGCCGCCGCGGGAACATGTTCTCAGCAGGGGGTGCTAGGGGGTGCTGGGAGTCTGAGACAGCTGTGCGTTTATATATATATATATATATATATATATATATATATATATAATATATATATGTGTGTGTGTGTGTGTGTGTGTGTGTGTGTGTGCGCCTTATCAACTATAAAGTATATAACACCATTTGTCGCGGGTAGACGAGACGACAGATGTCAGTAATGTGGTGGCGCAGCTGATGTTTTTAAAATACTGCAGAACGAATCATTGGATGAGCAGTTCTGCCTGTCAGGGGTGAAAGAGTTTTTTTTTAGTTTAAGAAACTCCATAACAGTGTTCTGAACAACCTTATCTGCCAGATACAGAACCGATTCATAGATGAGGAACAATTAATGTTCCTGTCCCTCCTCGAACACCAGCAGTTTCAGACATATTGGAAATAAATTCCCCCATCCAACCCTGGCTGTGACTATTCCCACATCCACCGCAGATGCTGACCGGACATCCTCTGACCTCAAGAGAATAAAAACATCTGCAAGTAATTTGGTGATGGGTAATCTCTAAATTACGCAGCGCCCTCTTCTTGTTATATTGTGTTTTTTTTCATTGGTGGCTTGTATGATTATAACGCCATGGTGGATTAAGTAGTTAGACTTGCACTGGCCCAGGTACCAAATACACGACCGCCACTGAATAATACTGTAAGAAACATTAACCAGACCACTAGAATTTAAAGTAAATTTTAAACTTTTTTTTCCTACCTATATATATATACAGTCATGGAAAAAATTATTAGACCACCCTTGTTTTCTTCAGTTTTTTGTTCATTTTAATGCCTGGTACAACTAAAAGTACATTTGTTTGGACAAACATAACGATAACCACAAAGATTGCTCATAAGAGTTTTATTTAAGAGCTGATATCTTACCATTTTCCATGGTTTTCTTGATTATGACCTAAATCACTTAAGTTTTTACATCAATAGCTATGGCGTTGTACTGCCAAAAACACTGCTTTTATGCATTCAGTGTTTTCTTTTCTGTCTGTTTTAGTCACAATGATGACGTTTAATGGTACCAGGTATTAAAATGAACAAGAAAGTGAAGAAAAAATGGTGGTCTAATAATTTTTTCCATGACTGTATATATATATATATATATATATATGTTTTGGAGGTGCTGCAGCCCCACCAACAGGGGTCGCTGCAGCCCCCCCAGCACCCCTACTTCCCACGGTACTGGATACACGTGAAGCCTTTTTGACCAAAACCAGTGTCTGAAATGCTGATTCTCTGGACAACAGAACCAGCTTCCACTGCGAGATGGTTCTTTTTAGCACAGTGAGGATTGGAGGCGTGTCCACAGCAGACAGCTGTTGATGATTGACGGCTCCTGATGCAGAGCTGTCTGAGGGACCGGAGGCCCCTGGTTTTCCAGATTCGTTCCCTTTACGGAGTAAAATCCCTCCAGATTCCCTCCAGAACCAATGGGTTCACGATGTTATGCTCCGTAGAAAGAGGAATATTCAAACCTCCTGCCTTTCTTTGGAGAACATTGTTTTAAAGCATCTCAAAGCCTGTCATGGACGCTGCTTTTCTACTAAACCGCCATCACAGTCACGAGCTGAAATCATCTGCTGCAGGCCTAGAAAGATCTTGGATTCATGCCGCATTTTTAAGAATCAGATTTGCATGCTGTGCTGACTTTTTCTGGTTTGCGGTAGCAGCACTGTAACGACTGTTTCGTGGCCCGCAGGCGCGCTCGGCTAGCTTGCGGCGGTCCGCGGAGCTGCAGCGCCTCGTCAGAGGCCTCAGCGTTGTTAGTAGACCACAGGCCTGAGATCAGCTCCCACCTCTACCACTGACGTTTTATTCACACGCAGAGCAATTGTTGCGGAGGGGGGCTAAATTACCCAGAATCCCACTGCGCTGCCATATGCTTCAGCCCTTTTGTCAGAGGCTCACGTGGAGGAGCAGTCTGCCGCGAACTGTCGGGGATCAAAGGCAAAAGTCCTGCTGATAAAAGTCAATTAGTCGAGAGAAAGAGACAGACAGTTTAGTTTTGTCAGAAGGTGAAGAAAGTGGAGACAAAATTACGACTGTCACCCACCTTCGACTCTATTTTATTATTTTCCAGGTTAGCCTCAGTGATTATGAACATCGCCCAAATAAATGTCAGCTGAGATCACAGCAGCTGATGTAGCGTTCAGGCTCTTTATAAAAGTGCTACCAGTGATACCATCTTAAAAAATGAGATTGACAGCAGATGCCTTTGTTTCTCCCAGAAGTTAAAAGCCTGAACAACAGCCAGAAGTCCCTCTTTTCTTTCTCCGGACAATAAAGCATCCGTCTTGTAAAGAGCTCTGTGACGCCGGCCCAGATGTCCAAGTCTATCAAACGGTGTTCAACGACTGCTGCGACCTCTGGCCGGCCAAGAAAGCACTCCGATTTTTTAATCTGCCACGGGCAGATCTGCTGCCCCCGGCTCGGACCCCTAAGCCCACCTCCACCCACCTCCACCCACCTCCATCCACCTCCATCCACCTCCGCCCACCTCCGCCCACCTCCATCCACCTCCGCCCACCTCCATCCACCTCCATCCACCTCCGCCCACCTCCGCCCACCTCCATCCACCTCCACCCACCTCCATCCACCTCCGCCCACCTCCACCCACCTCCATCCACCTCCACCCACCTCCCGCTCGGACGAGCCAGAAGTGACGCCGCCGGGCGTCTGCTGCGACACGACTGCACCAGCCCATCTCTTTAATGAGCAGATCTTTAACCTGCACTCGTGAGTTCTTAAACGGCCATTTCTAGAGGTGCGCACAGAGATTCCTTCAGTTTCTCTGAATCCTTTGGTGATGTTATGGACAGTAGACGATCAGATAATTAGAACTGAGCGATTTTATCGATTCTGCGATATATATTGCAGACTCGATAAAGAACATCAATATTTCAGCCACGGGTATCAATATTCTAAGCTTCTTTGAAAACCCCCGTGTCCCACCTTTAAAAGCTTGCAAGCAACAATTTGCACTGTTTAAATAAATGAAACTATTTTTCTCAACAAATCTTTTATTCATTTTGTCCAGCATTTGCAAGCTGCCTGTCAGCCATATAATGTGTAATTGATGCTTTCAGTTCAATTAATTCAAACAAAGTCATTGGAACACTCACAAGATGTCACCAAAATCACTTTGTCCCCTTAAAATCTTTCAGAAAATGATGTAAATGTATTGTAAGATGAATATCGATATATATCGTATCGTGAGCCGAATATCGTGTATTGTATCGTATCATGAGATTAGTGTATCGCTACAGCCCTACAGATAATCTTCTAAAATTTACACAGAGGAGCATTTTTCTCACATATTTTGACCATAGAGCCAGCTCTCAGACTGGTGAACCTTTGCCTATCTTCACTTCTGAGAGGCTCCGCCTCTTTAAGAAGCCTCTCCAGCAGCCTGTCGTGTCATTGACCTGCTGTCAATCAACGTAACCGATCACAAAAATGTCCCCATGGGCGTTTCTTTTAGTCTCACTTACCCTTAGAGCTTTTTGCAGCTTTTTTGATTCATGTTCCTGATATCAAATATACAGTGATCCCTCGCCAATTTGCGATTTAAGTTCCACGGTTTTAGTTATTCGCAGATTTTTTAGAAATATATGATAAAAAGTCAAGAAAAAAATTGCGGAAGCTTTACAGGATGTTGTGCGCGTTCTCTCACAGCAAAGAAATGTTGTGAGCCAGCCTGGCCCCTTTAAGAAGGTGGCCTTATGGGTAATGTAGTGTGTGTGTCATGGGACGGCAGAAGAAAGGGTTAGCAGCAGCCCAGCGTGTATAGATTTACATTCTCTGTTAACCGACAGGAACCGAACAATACAACCTGTGTGATGTTACAAGTTCCTGCAGTGCCAGAATAAAGTTCCCGTTCCATGCAGAGAAAACCGGACTATTTCTTTTGTTGTTGTTAGCGTGTTAGCCGCTAATTACGAGCCAAAAATATCACAATACCAGCGGTTTCTTTACTACGGTTCAGAGACCAGAGGCTGTGAAGGAAACAGAAAGACCACAGTTGAGCTTTTGTCTTGTTTCGCTGCAGTGCCTCGCTACTTTTTTAGCAGTTTTTAAACATATTTTAAACACATTATTTAGGCTTGAGGAGCTCCGGCTCCAGTTCGCGGATTTTGATTTTGATTGCAGGGGGGCACCGGTCCCCATTAACTGCGAAAAATAAGGGATCACTTTATAGTGTTTGGTACAAATGTAGAGATTTAGGGTGAAGTTGACCTGCGTAAACATGAACTCAGTATAATACAGTATCACACAGAAGAATTCTTGTTTATGACAACGTCCCATCTGTTTCTGCTTTATTAAAAGCTTAAACACGTCAGTTTGAATAATCTTCACCTAAAGTGTAGTTAATAAAAAGAAGAAGAAGAAAAAACCCCTGATAATCAGTATTCTGAGTTCGCCGCGGTCCCTCCCTCATCCTGAAAGCGCGGAGGGAAATGATCGACTACATCACGCAGCGGCCCTTTGCCTTTCTAGCTCCGAGAAATGAAGATCGGCAATCATCCATCAGAGCAGAGCGAGCAGCTGCTTCCCAAAGCCTGAATACACGATGACGCCACTTTGACTCCATTTATCTGCGTACCTGCGATTCAGCAGCGCAGACTGGAGTTTAACGCTCCGCCCCCCCAAAAAAAGAGACGGCAGCCGGGAAATTCCTCCGCAGCCGTCCCAAAAATGCTCTAAATGCCATCAATCCTGCTCTCGCTCATTCCACTTCATTGTCTCTTTATTTCGGCACTTTTCTGCTCGGCGAAGTTTGATTGATTCGGCGTTCGAGGACGGGAGACGGGAAAGTTGGGGAGCCGGGAAACAGGTTTGAGTCGCATAAACTCTGACACAGACAAATGGCTCGGGCCGCAACGGATGAATCATTTGACTTTCTGAATATTGCTGCGGCATCCGTCCACGCCGCACGTCAGGCTGCCTGACGGTGCGGCGGGAAGCATGACTGCTCTTCTGCACATGACTGCAGAACTACAAGGAACGTTGCAGCAGGAAGCTCTTTACAAATGCAACGTTATAAACAAACATAAGCCTTTTTGATTTTCTTCATTAGTTTCATTGAGCAGCAGCCACTGATGATCTCATTGTCCCTAATAGTGAGTAGCGGTCTGTTCTCTTCTATGATCGATGGTGAGTATGAGGCGTCTGAAACACTGTGTCTGGTTTTACACAAACATGCTGTCGTGCACTGAGGTTTAGCAGCTCCACTTTGATCTGGCGCCTCTGCAGAACGTTGTTCCAGACGTCTTGTGGCTCCTTCAGATGCTGTTTTTCTTCACTCGTGCTTTCATCTTCTCTGTGCAGCTCCTCCAAACAAACCCAGCTTATTCAGTCTCCTTCTAGTTGTGCTTTCGTCGACTTTAAACACTTTCCATGTACCTGTGGGCTGCACAGGTCTGAGATATAACTGAGCGTTGCATCATCCTCTGATCTCGGGGTAAAAGCTTTCCACCTGTAATCAATGACCCATCGATTCATTTACAAGGACCACTGCTGATGTCTTTCCCTGTTGGCATTGTGTTAACAGAACCCTGAATGCTCCAGAGCAGCTAACGTCAGCTTTCCCAGAGGTCAGTTCATCGAGGGCCGGTGATCAGCAGCGCCTGCTGTGACGTCTTAAATCCTGCGGCGAGCAGGAACCACCTCCAACGAGTCCTGAGCCCGACTGTGTTCGAGCCTTCGCTGGTTCTTCGGTTCTCTTCTCTTGAAGCTGGAAGGCTCCGGATCATCGCTGGTGAACATCTGTAGCACCAGAACATCTGTAGCACCAGTCAGCGTGCCTCTGGGGCTGGAGGCAGCGGGGTTACCTGGGGGAAAGACTAGGGTTAGGGATCAAGAACCGGTTCCTGTAGAGAACCCGTTCCGCGTGTTTCAATTCCATGGAATCGTTTGGCAGTTTATCTAGCGATTCTCGAATCTCACATAATTTACGCAAGTTACGCACAGTCAATTCCAGAAAGCACTTACGTGATTAAGTTACGTGGGTTTAGCACGCGCATTGCAGTTGTAAACAACAATGGCGCCCACCAGGTTCAAACGCTCCAAAGTTTGGCTTCACTTCACCAAAGAAAGATGGCAACAAGGCAACTAGCAGTCATTGTAAAGTGGAGATAACAGTGTCAGGAGGGAACACGACTAACATGCAGGCTTTGGGCCTCTTTTGACCTCGCTGTTGAGTTTGTAAGGTCGTGACTTCTAAGTAAATAACAATTGATGCTAATAAAACAGTTTGTTCTCCTTTTTCCCCAAATTAGAATCAATAAGAGAATCGATAAAGAATCAAATCGTTAAACAGTATCGATACTGGAATTGAAATCGGAAAAATCTTATCAATTCGCATCCCTGGGAAAGACCCATGTAGACGCGGGGAGAGCGTGGAGACTCCGCACAGACAGACCAGCTGATCCGAGGGTGTGAGTGCGTATCACCGCTCACGCCTTCTTCACTCTCTGTCATTAATCGCACCATGAATAAACAGACAAACTGCAGTAAAACTCCTTAAGTGTTTTACTTTTACTTCTACTGATGGATCAAAAAAGAAGAACACGCAATAGGAGGAAGTAAAAACAATGATTTGGCAAACTGTTGGAGAGGAGAGAGAGAGAGAGAGAGAGAGAGAGAGAGAGAGGTCCTCGTTTTCCCTTCAGGCCCTGAAAAAGCAGAATAGAGAGAAGATAAAATCCACTTTGCAGACGAACACTAGTTGTGGTTCCTATTACGGATGTTGTGGCAACAGTGATTAACGGCATGCACACGCGTGTCAGACGGGAAGGAGCTGGGAGCCACATCGCCGAACGGGAACGTGCTGCAGAGGCGCGCTGGTCCGGAGAGGCGCCGCCAGCGGCCGCCTGATCACTCCCACTAATCCTCCATCTTTAATGGACCTCATTTGTTTCTGTACCGATCTCCTAAATATTGTCAACGGTGGGCATTTTCCTGTTCCTCACTGGAACACAAGCTTAGCTTGATGGATTTCAAGTAGCTGCTGGGAGCATGAACTCACCTTTGACCCCCGTGGAGGGAACATGGGCACGGGTCGGTCTCAACGCTGTGGACCGGGCTGGACTGATTCAGCTGAAACATCCCTCAGAGATCTGGATCCATCTTCTGGACGGCTGACAGCTGCACCTTCAGCGTTCGCTCCTTATCTGCACCGTTTCTTGTTGGACTCGTCCATGTTCCACACGTGTACACCAGGTTCTGGTCTGTCGTCATCTCCTCACTCATTTATCCCCTCTGCAGCTCCTTCATTTGAAAGTTTTGTGAAAGGTTTTCTTCGTCTCTGATCTGCCAAACCATAAAAAACTAAACTCCTACACGCGGACATGCTTGCGCAGGTGCGAAGCATCTCCATCTCCTAAGTTCTCAGCTTTATGCCGCGTAAAGACGTCATTTTTGTGAGGAGGATATCATCTTTATTCCTTTGGGGCCGGCGCTGACATGTGCTTAACATCCAATACTTAATACATCCGGAGGTCCTGGTACCATGAATATAACGCAGGACCACCCATCAGTTGGTCTAGTCAGTAGATCGTAGACAAAAAACACCAGAAAGCAGAAAATATGATTCAACATGAAAACTGGGCGTCTGGGTCTAACGTTTTGAGGCCCGCACATGTAGAGGCGCACTGAAACCGTGGATGAAAGCAGGGAGGTGCTGCGTGGGAACCCGTACAGCGAACGTTTCGTCACGAGCAGAGCAGCTTGTCGAAACCGTTACGTTGTCTGTGCCCACAGAGGCACTGTACACGGTGCCCCAGAAGTTGCGACAACAGGAAAAGGGAGGCCAACACAAGTGGTTGACGCAAGCGAAGTGCAGGGCATTCATGTAAGATGAGCGAGGAGATTAAAGGGGTAACTGAAACTGACATGGCACGGTGCTGGGTGTCTGTGATGATGGGGGAGAGCATCTCTAACGCTGAGAAATATGTACGTTTAAATCATATTAATTCAGATTTAGTCAGAAGACAGCTGCTAATTTTTTTTTTTTGTGTCTACATTTACACTCATGGTTAGTGCCAATGTCTAGCAAAACCATCTAGTATGTATATGCAATTTAATCTTATAGCAAACTTTTTTTTGTGGGGGTGTGAAGGGTAAATTCTAACATCTTTATTAACATCTTAAATCCTGATTTCATCAGAGAGGACCAAAAAACACCAGCAGTGAAACATTTAAAGACAGGACAGTTAAGGAGTCAAGACAGTGAGGGTGTGGTGTGTGCTGGGTTGTGAAGTGTGAGGGGGTGTTGTGTAGTGGATTGTATTGTGACAGTGAACAAACTCAGAGGATAATATGTAAGAAGCAGAAACAACTTACAAGAAAACTGGATGAACACCTTCTACCAAGCTACAGCTGCTAATTAGAAGTCGCTCTGCTGCCGACAACAGGACTGAGCTGCACATCGACTGTCGCACTTCAGATTTATGACCCATGTCAGATGTCACACGCATCTGGCAAGAAGGTGCGTGTGAGGCAAGAGATGAGTCAGAAAGTTCTGCAGGGGCAGGATTTCCTTTGTTTTTTTAAGAGGGCAACGATTTGTGGCGGCTCACATCCCTCATGCCATCTCAGCAAGGTTGGTGGCGAGCTCTACTACAGCTTCGTTACCAGGGGTAAAACACCTCTGCTTCTGTTCTCAGCGCTGGAAACTGTGAGAATTAGCTATGCAAGTATTCTTTTATTCATTTGTGTTTGTTTACATGTTTTATTTACTTCAGAGGAACTACTGTGGTGTAATTACTAAGCTGGGGACTGGGACTCGGGACTGTCTTAAGTCACCGATGTGAGGACAGATGCAAAGGAATGGAGAGAGAGTCATTTTTTTAGGGTCCTGCTTTAAGTTAGAGGTGTGAAATGAGATTAAGTTAAAAAATGTTGAGGGTTAGCCTACGCAGAATTAATGGTAGTCAGTGTAACGTCCTAATAATGATGCTGTTTTGTGTGTGCGTGCATGCATGCGCGTGTGCGTGCGTGCATGCGCGTGTGCGTGCATGTGAGTTGTTTTAAAGTGACTGCGGTTGGTGCTGTCACCAGCTCTCAGGGTGTGCCACATGCAAAATCCTTTTTCAGTTTCATTTCAAAAGATTGTCCTGTGCCAACCCGCAGAAAACAGCAAACGCTGCACGAGAGAAAGACGCAGTCGGTCGAGTTAAACGCTCCTTAATCACATGACAAATGCTGTTTTTATTGGGAAAATGACTGCTGATCGATCTCTGATGCATGTGCTTGGTGGCTTGAAAGCAATGTGGTTCCTGCAATGATGTGAACATAAGAGAAAATGTATGCTAATTAGGGCTGGGCAAGTTACGCGTTATTATCGCGTTAACGCATTAATTTATTAACGCCCACATTTATTTTATCGCGTGGTAACGCATGTTGCTCACGTGCTTTTGTTTTGAAAAGTACTGTTACTGGCTGCTGCAGAACCGGAAAACAATTGTCAGGCAAAACTAAAACAGACATGGAGAACGGTAAAAATCTGTGAACTTTACAGTTCAGGTAGCAACTCAGGTAGCAATATTAACAATTCTGTCTGGAAAAGAAAATTCTGGACTGTAACAAAACCTTCGCATCATTCCTCCATGTTCCATCAGATCTGCTCCATGTGTTCACTGTCCTGCTGTTCTCTAGCTGGTTACTGCAGTGCAGCTCCATCTAGTGGCACAGATGTGTAATGACAACAGAAAGTCTATTCCTTTATTATAAAACAAATTCATTTCTGGGTCACGTAAACCAGACAATAAAATATTAAATACAAATTCAGTCCCTTGGCCTGTTTGCTAAAATTGAAATATAAAAAAACAGGCATTTTTTTGTGTTAGATTTAAAAACGTAAAAAAATAAAAAGTCACTTTTTAATTTTTTAAATTTTTGATTGACAATCGAAAATGGAAAAAAACAAAAGATACACAGATAATTACAGATTGATAAAATTACAGAACTTTAACATGGACATTTTCATTTTAAAGTTCTCCCAGACGGCTGATTTGACAGAAACAAGGTTATTTGTAACAACTGACAAGTTGAACTCCCCGTTAAAATTTCTGCTGTTACCTCAGAAATTACCTGTTTTAATGTTCTGATTGTGGCCTCTAGATTGTTAGGATTTTGTTTGTAGATTTTTTTTATTTTTCATAAAAAAACAGGATGACATTAATGCCCTGGCAGTGGCAATAAGCTTTATTTTATTTTACATTTTTTAAGATGAGATTTACACTAAATATGTGTTACTGACAAGTGCTGGTGTTAAAAGTGTTTGAACCACAAATGTTATGGCACTTTAGTTCATATGGCAGCAGAACATTTAAATAAAAGTGACCTTTACACTACTTTTGAATTCATTATTTGATTTTTCCTATACAATGTGATTAATCGTGATTAATCAGGGAAATCATGCGATTAATCGCGATTAAAAATTTTAATCGTTGCCCTAATGCTAATACTGAAACTGATGCTTTAATTCTTCCAAAAACCTCTGAAGTGAGATGGGAAAAAGGTGTCGAAACATGCTCCACACTCACCTGAACCTCCAGGATCTGGTCTCATGACGTGGATTTAAGCAGATTTGAAATATTCCAGATGCAGACTTCATGTTTCATAAACATTAACATTAAGTGGTCATTTGAAGCCTTCATGCTGGCAGTCTAGTAATTTGTTGCGTTTCAGTGAGTATGTTACTTGGAAAAAGACATTTTAAATCTCAAGAGTTTTTGTTTTTCCCTGGTTAAATAGATAAAAGATAATACTGACATGTCTTATCTACCCTTCCTCTTTTTTAAGCGTGCACACGGTGACCTGGATCACACCCAGAAGCCAGGACGATGTCCGGATCCAGAGTGCTCTGGATGCTCTGTTCCCTGCTCCTCCTCTGCTCCTTCTCACCCCTGCTTTACTACTCCTTCTTAAACCACGAGCATCAGCCGACGCAGAGGAGCATGCGGATCTTACTGTGGAACTGGCCGTTCGGCCACTCCTACAGCCTGAACGGCGACACGTGCCTCGACATGTACAACATCAGACGCTGCCACCTCACCGATGACACCGGCAGCTTCTCCGACGCCGACGTGGTCGTGTTCCACCACCAGGAGTTGAGCCGGGGCCTGTCGGCACTGCCCCTGCACCTGCGTCGCCCGGCCTCCCAGCGCTGGGTGTGGCTGTCGCTGGAGCCCCCCGTCAACAACCTGAACCTCTCCAGGTTCAACGGCGTCTTCAACTGGACGATGAGCTACAGGCGCGACGCGGACATCACCGTCCCGTACGGAAAGACCTTGCCGGGAGCTCGTGGGCTCATCTTCAGAAACGCTCTAAACCGCAGCTGTTTCGCCGGCTGGGTGGTGAGCAAATACAGGCCCGGCCAGACCCGGGCTAGCGTGTACCAGAGCCTCAAGAACCACGTCCCCGTTGAAGTGTATGGGAAGTGGAACGAGAAACCTCTTCCAGACAAAGACCTCCTTCCCACGATCGGAAACTGCCTGTTTTACCTGTCTTTCGAGAACTCGGAGGCAAGAGACTACATCAGTGAGAAGTTGTGGAGGAACGCCTTCCAAACCGGGGCCGTCCCCGTGGTCCTGGGCCCCAGCAGGGCCACCTACGAGGCCGTCGCCCCTCCTCACTCGTTTATCCACGTGGCTGATTTCGGGAGCACAGAGGAGCTGGCGGGCTACCTGAAGCGCGTGGCGGCAGACGGGCAGGCCTACGGGGAGTACCTCCAGTGGCACCGCACCCACAGGATCAAAACCTACACCGACTGGAGAGAGAGGCTGTGCCAGATCTGCGTCAAGCATCCGGACCTAAGCATCAACAAAGTCTACCAGGACCTGGAGGGCTGGGTTCACTCCTAGGATGGCGTCTCTTCATGTGTTCAGGTGCATAATCCTCCTGATCCAACTGTTTTACTCCACATTTATGGGTCAGCTGTGGTAAGAAGAGAGCACATGGACTCCACTGACGCAGATGAAGTGATGAATTGGAGTTTCAATGCAACTAGTGAAAAGGCTGAAGTGATAAGTTCTATGTAACTGTAAATGCAGTGGTACCTCTACTTACAAACGTCTCTATATACAAAATTTCCAGGTTATGAAATGCCTCAACGGCAAAATATTGCCTCTTGTTACGAAAGAACAAGAGGCCAGAGTTTACCGAACATAAACATACTTGTCGACTCTGTATCTCGGTTTGTCTGTGTTCAGGATAACTGAAAAAGTTAAGGATGGAGTTTGGGCCAATTCCAATTCCTCCCTTAACCCTCAGTCTATGGACCTCAATCTTTGGCCCTCCAAAGTAAGTGTCAGGATTATCTCGTGACTTAGAAATGGGACACCCCTTGACTGCAATTATATCTTTAGACTGTGGGGGGGTGGCCTTACCCCAAAGATACGTCCAGTCTGTCAAGAAAACGAAGAAGAAGAAGGAGAAAAAGACATAGAAGAAGAATAAGATAATATAAATACATATAACGAAGACAGTAAGATGGTTTCGTAACATTTATATCTTTATTAACTGCAAAAATACTTACATTTGTAGCTCGCTTTTTTCAGCACCATCCTTTTCGAAGACGTCTTGGTGAAAATACGCAATGCCTTCTGGGTAGCCCTTACTTCCAAGGGTGGTGCCGGAGAATCTCAATATTGAGGGCGATACAGCCCTCAAACTTGTCCCTCAACTTGACTTTCTATGAATCAGGACAGCACTGGCACTTCACGGGAGCGCACATTTTTGAGATTGAGGTTTGAGATTAAGGATTAAGGGAGGAATTGGAATTCACCCTTTGATGAAATTTTCAGGAGTTGTCAGAAATGTGAAAAGGAAGAACTGATTTCATTTTGGGTGTGTTTCAAAATCCTGGATGCTGGATCACTTTCAATTTTTTGATAATTGTTGCGCTTGGTGGAGGTCTGCGCTCTCCGAGTGCTTTTCTAGTTCTAACATGTATTTCTTACAGGTTTTTACATCATTTCATGTATTATTTATAATCTATAAAAAAATTATGTTTGAATTTTGGGGGGCTTGGAACGGATTAGGGCATTTACATGGAAAACGCATCTCTACTTACGAAATTTACAGGTTATGAAACTACTTCCAGAACCAATTAATTTCGTAAGTAGAGGTACCACTGTACATAAGTCTGTATAACCAGTCTGTATATCATCCTAATAATAAAACGAACATGCATCTATTACTGACCAAATTTTTTTTCCGTAATTTTTTTTTATCATGTCTTGTTATTGATCTGATTTGTCTTTTGTCTTCATGGATTTTAGTCCTGCCTGTATTGTTTTTTAACACTCTGATGAATGCACTATGAATTACGTTAGTTTGAAATGTTCTCTATATCGTAGCCTTGACTGTTTCCACCAATAAACTAAACTGAATAAAAAAGAGAATAACCTGAATAGATTTATTCAGCTCCTTCACCATTCGAAACGAACCCATGAACAGAACAGAGGAGCGAAGTATGAGTGACTGCTGCAGGTTATTCCCAGTTTCCCGCCTGTTTGCACTGATGCGTGCTCATCTAGTGATCCTGGACGATGCGTGATCACTGTGGTGCGTGCATTACAGTCTGTGTTAACAGTCACCTCTTTAACTACCTAGGTGCTGGCGTTTTCTATCTAACATCTCAAACTTGACATCTGACTGTGAATTGAGAACTATGATGGCCTAATCACTCTCACTGTAAAGATAATATGGCTTATTGTAATGTTAACTGTCCAAGCGGACCACTGTGAGCAGCTGTGACTTGGCCTGGGAAGGTGTCCTTGGCCAGTCGGCCAGTTAGAGGCCTTCACCCCCAACCAAGGGGCCACTAACCAGCAATACTGGCTAACAGCGCCCCAGCTAGACTGGTCAGGGCTTGGCACCTTTGCCCGGATCCTTCAGGTGTGGCTACAACCAGACTGCTGCTGGACCACCTACCCTTCTGCAGCTACGCCTTCGTGCATCGAAAGAAAACCTATGGTTGGCATCACAGAGGGTTTGTCCAGTTCTTTTCATACTGTCTGTAACTTTTCATCCAAAGACCTGCCGCTCGCTGGGTATTTTCTCTTTTTCCGACCATTCTCTGTCAACTCTAGAGATAGTTGTGTTGAAAACACAGCTGTCAGCAGATCAGCTAGATCAGCAGTTTCTGAAACGCTCAGTGCAACAACCATGACACGTTCAAAAAAATCTTTTTTGTTGTTGCTAAAGTTAGTTCCAGTAAAGTTCCTGTTTATGATGTGAAATTTCAGTTTAGTAAACGGCGTGAATGCCGTACAACATTAACACCATTAAGGTCCTCTTTGTTCTTCCGACAGTTTTTGGGCTCTAACTACCTCTTTGTGATATTTCAAACATTCTTTTACCAACATGTTCAGCTTGTTCTGGAGATTTGTTTCAAATCTTACTTTTTAAAAAGTTGAACTTTTTATAAAAAAGGTTGTGCCATTGGAAATGAATGGGAAGCGCTTCAAATCTTGTTCAAACTTTAGATGTTACTACTTCAGCATAGTTTCAGCTAGACACACCATTCAAACTTTAAACAAGTAACAGGACTTTTGTCTATTCCTGTTTGATTCAGTTTTTTTTAAATATTTTTCTGTTTTTGAAATATCACGGTTTAAGTTTAATGTGTTTTTCTGCTCTTTTCCACTTGTATAATGGAAGTCAATGGGAGCCCCTCAGAGCAGAGGTCATGTGACCCAGAGTGTGAGCGTTCCCTGACATTTCACAAATGTTTTCCTTTCAGCTTGTTTTACTCCATCAATGTTAAGACTTTAGATACAATTTATACATCAAAATGTAGGTAGATCTGTCCTCTTGTTTTTAGTCATTCAAAAAAGACCACGGCTTCCAAACTCATCTTTTTGATCTAGAAAAAAAAAATCACATCTTTGCGTTCCCCTGTCTCTTCTGAATCTGAAGGTGTCAAAACTGCTTTGAATGACTAAACCATTTTTGACCAGTGAAAGAGCGTTTAAGGTGACAAACATCAGAAAGTCGACTCTGAGAGCCTGCAGCTGTTAGGTTACTATGGAGACACTAACGAGCAGGTGCAGTAAAGAGGCGGGGCCAGCAGTGCCGGGAACCGTTCAGCTGTTTTTAGCTTAGCAATGTAGCAGAGCTCCTCAGTGGATGTGTGTCCTCGGAGCCAGTCAGGGGGCGGGGCTCTGTACATGAATCGTTGGCGGAGCCTGACAGTAGCGGTCACGACGTGAAAAGGTTGCTGCAGTTACCACAGCTTAGCAAAGCTTCTTCCTCATTCTCTTTAAGACCAACCACATCCAGTCACAGTTGCAGGTTGGAACCATCAATACAACACAAAACCACAGAAGAACGCAGACTCTGTTAGACTTTTTCTCAGAACTCAGAAGTCAATATGACGCTAAGCAGCTAAAATCACAGCGTCACTGGTTAGCTGACACACGGCCAGACGATTGATCCGCTTTATTGATTCATATAAATTTGTCTGATGTGATACAAAAAAGTAAAAATGGATTGGTGGATGGACAGACAGACACAAAACAAAAACACACTCTTTTTTTTAATGGCATCAGGATTTTCAGCTCTCTTACACATTTAAATACTTTAAAGCTATTTTAACACTAAGTAATACTACTTCTGTCCTTCAGCCGTCAAACTACCTTCTGCTCAGATGTTCTGCTGAATTTGAAATGTCTTCTGTTTGTCTGTATTTGATGCTTTATTGGGGTTTTACACCCCTGCATTTAATGCCAAGGTTATGCTATTTTCAGGTTACTCAAAGTTAATGCTACATGCTTTTGGGTCTTTAAGCTGCTCAACACATTGTGCTGAAGCTTTATGCAAACTTCTTCTAAGTTTTAATATCTTCCTAATGTTCCAGTCTACTTTGAACTCATGTACTCCAAATTTTGAAGACACTGTAATGATTTTTTTTTCAAAGTTCTGTATGTTATACAAGTTAAAACTGCGGTTTGGAGTAAAAACATTCAGCTCTTTCTGCAGTTTTATGCCTCGACTTCTGTTTTTTCAAATCTTCATGCTTTTACATATTATGCTTTACTACAATAAATGTATGGGTGTCTTTATAATTAGATTTTTGCGAGTTTAGGAGCATTTACTGTTCTGACTTGGCTTCATTCAGGATGTTGCTCCATCAGCTGTTGGTTGACGTGTTTCAGCTGTTCAGTTCATTCTGCTGAGACCTTCTGCTACATTTAAAGATTCTTCTACTGTTCAAATCTATTTTAAATTCATGTTCATCAAAATGTTAGTTTTCAGCAGATTTCAGGGCCTTCTGCTACCAGACACCATTATTATGGAACCAGCTACCAGTTTGGGTTCAGGAGGCTGACACCACCTCCATCTTTAAAACTAAACTGAAAACATTTCTGTTCAGTAAAGCCTACAGTTAGTCTAAACTATAGTGTGTAGGGGCTAATAGTTATAGCCATAGTTGTAGTAGCTCAGACTAGAGTAGCTCGTCTTAATCACAGCTTCGTCATAGCTATGCTGCTATAGGCCTACACTGCAGGGGGACGCCAACATGATCTGCTGAGCGGTGTCTCCACCGCTCTTCTCCCTTTGCTTCCTTCTTCCTTCTCCAGCTCATTCCATAGTTACTGTAACTGTGCTCCATTTTCTCTACTGTTGTTGTGCTGTTTCCCTCATTTTTTCTCTTTTCTTTCTGTATGTCTGCAGGCCAGAGTTTCCTGAGTTTCATGCTGACTTGCAGTTCCATCCTCTGTCCATCCCAGCGTTCACCTCCACCTGTGTGTGTAGATGTGTTCAGGGTGTCGGCTGGCATGGTGACCGGTGATCTAGTCCTCTGACCATCTCACCTCAGTGCTGCTACCTGCATCTGTTTATGTAGTCATAACATTCAGTCATTTGTGTCTCTCCTCTCTCTGTCCTCCATCCTCTCTCTGTCCTGTCTCTCCCCTCTTTTTCTTTATTTATCCAGCTGGTCTTCATCAGGAAGGTCCCCCCATATGATCCAGGTCCTGATCAAGGTTTTTTCCTCTTAAAGTGGAGTTTTTTTTCTCCCTCTGTGGGAGTTTTTTTTTTTAACCTGCCATTATCCTTGATTAGGACTTAATATTATAATTTTAGTTAATGATATTTGCTCGGGGGTCATGATCTGGGTCTCTGTAAAGCGCCTACAGACAATTGACATTGTAACAGACACTATACAAATAAAATTGAATTGAACTGAACTGAATTTCTGAGCTTTCGGCATTCACACCTGTGTTTTCGCAGGAAATGCACTTCTCTAGTTTCATTTGTTGTGCTCTGGGAAGTCCAGATCACCATAGTTCACATTTCACTGAGCAGAACCGAGGTTGTGATTTTTCATTGTATTTTTTAAATGAAACACAATAGTTTTTAAGTAACTAAAGATGACCATTGTTGTGATCAGCCACAAGAGGAGGAGGAGGAGGAGACAGGAGGATGATCATGCTCATCACTTCTTTACAAACCATTTGTGATGTAATCATCCAATTCCCGTCTCTGGTGATGTTTGCACTTCCTGATAACAGCAACCTTCCTCTACAGAACAAAAGCCTCCTGTTTTCTTTTTTTTTCAAGCACTTTACTTGAGCCTCATCCTTTCATCTTGCCACCATAATCCTGTTGGGGAAGCAAAGCTGAAAGGAAGGCCATGACCCCAAGCCATCTCCCACCTCCACAGCTGCCCTCATTTCTCTAATTCCACCTGCCTCTTCCTCTTACTTTATTCAAGCAGCCGCTTAACCCTCACAGGTGACGGCTGCACCTGGATGCTCACAATTACTCAGTTACCACTCGACCTGCAGAAAGAAGAAAAAAGAGGAACAAGCACACACAGCAACAGGAACACGAAAATGTACAAAAAAAGACAAGCATGACTGTGTAGGAAGTGCAAAAAAAAAAAAAAACCCACAAACAAACAAACAAACAAAAAAAAAAAAAAAACAGAAAACCGCCGTCACAGAGGCAGTCTGTTCCTGGGAAGGAACTGAAACACAATCGTACAATGAATGGAGGGCTTTTCTGGAAAAAAGGACCACACAAGGAAAAAAAAAAGGAAAATGAGCTCCCTGCAGCTTTTCTGTGAAGAGTTAGTAGCTTTGTTTTAGTCTTGGTCATTTGGTTTGTAGTTAATTGATTTAAAGTTTTGATATTGCACGGCTATTATTGCACAGATTGTTTGGTCATTCTGGAAATTACACAAGTTGCAAATCTGTCAGAGCGTTCAGTCGGTCAGCTTCCAGTAAGACTATTATTATTATTGTTGTTGTTGTTGTTCCATTTTAATCTACATTGAAATTATGAGCATTATATATGTTCGTTTAGCCGTCTTTGAAGACTCTTGATTTCAGCATTACAGTTATTATTACAATTGTGATTAGTTGCTGTTGTCGTTCTTCTTTTTTTTTTTATTTGCATTAAAATGGCAAGTTTATATGTGATTTTATGACTTTCTTCCTCTTATTACCTCCACCAAGGAGGTTATGTTTTTGCCGGCGTTTATCTGTCTGTCTGTCTGTGTTCAAGATAACTCAAAACGTTAAGGATGGATTTTGATGAAATTTTCAGGAGTTGTCAGAAATGTGAAAAGAAGAAGTGATTTCATTTTGGGTGTGATACAGAAGAAATCCTGGATTCTGGATCACTTTCAAATTTTCAATAACATTGCGGTCAATGGGGCCAAAAATGTTGTTTCTAAATATCTCCGTTAATTATTGCTCAAAACTCATGAAATTTGACTCAGGGATTGACAATGGGAACCTCTATCAAATTTCAAAGGCTGATCCAGATCTGATCCAGAACGGGGATTTTATCTGTAAATCGCTATATGGGAGAACTGTTGTGCTTGGTGGAGGTCTGCGCTCTCCGAGTGCTTTTCTAGTTATTGCATTGTTACAGAAAACTCAAATTCTAAATCCTTTGATATTTATAAAAGGCAAGATGCAAAGTGAATAATAATTGATAAATTTGACGTAGCTGACACTTTGCCATCAATATATCCTTAATTTGGCCGTGGATGTTGCCCACCTGAATTTCATCTCTTTTGGTTGCTGCCATTATTATTATTATTATTATTTTACGTCATATTGCTACATCCATCCATCCATTATCTTAATCCTATGCAGCAGAGGTCTTCAAAGTCGCTCCTCGAGGGCCAGAGTCCTGGAGGTTTTGCATGTTTCCCTACTTTAACACACCTGATCCTAATTAATAGCCGTCATCATCAAGGTCAGCACATGTCTGTTAATGACACAGTCACTGGTACCAGGGTGTGAAGAAGGAGGGAAACATCTAAAACCTGCAGGACAGCGGTCCTCCAGGACCGACTTGGACATCCCTGCTCTGCAGGGTCACGGGGATCTGCTGGAGTCTATTCCAGCTGTCTCCAGGTCTAAAGGCAGGGGTCCACCTGGACAGGTTTCCAGTCCATCACAGGGCCACATGTAGATAAACAACCTTGAACGCTCACACTCACTCCTACAGGCAATTTAGAACCACCAGTTAACCTGACATGCATGTCTTTGGACTGATGGAGGAACCTGGAGAACCTGGAGGAAACCCACTCAAGCACCAGGTAAACATGGAAACTCCCCACAGAAAGACCCCTGCTGAGGTTTGAATCAGGGACCTTCTAGCTGTGAGGCAACAGTGCTAACCACCAACACACTGTGCTGCCCCTATTGCTACAGTCCTTTGAAAAAGTATCCTCCTTACACTCTGGTATCCTCCTCAGGTGGACCAGAACACTCCAGCATCACCCTGCTGCTCTGGATGCCATGAGAGCTGGAGCAAGTCAAGCTGAGCTGTCCACACCCAGACTGAGCTTCTGACCTCAGCTGGTCTGCTTCAGAAGATCAGGCAAACTGCAGGAATGTCATGCTGAGGTCTGCTTGGAGAAGTCAGTTCGGTACCTGACAGACCGCAAAGATGATGGGTTGTGTTTCAGTCTGGTCCTGCCGTGCTTCCTGTGGTCAGTGCAGGTTCATGCCCAGGACATCCTACAACGGCTGGATGAAGTCAAGGCTAGCATCACTTCACAATATTGTCGCATGGGTCACGAATGTCGGGGACGAGCGTGACTGTGGGATGATTTCACAGCAACACAGCGTACAGCTTCGTGTGTCAGACAAGCCTCATCCCGCCACAATATTTAAAAGGTAGTTTAATCAGTGAAGCACCTGGCGTACTCAACATCAATGCAGCAGCAGGCGTGAAGATGTGGCGGCGTCGTGACAACTCTCACCAGGTCACACTGCCTCGGTTTAGTTCTCTCACATCGTTGTGTGCGAATGCTTGGTTTTCCTCCGCTGAATAAAACATGATCAGGACTTATAAGGACCCTCACAAAGAGAGGGATCAGATCAAAGTTTATTTTATTGTTTTATGCATGACGGAGATCTGTGGGCTCTTTGAATCGCCCAACCTGCTCCGGTCTCACTGGTGAACCCCAGTGGTTTCTTTAGGTTGTAAAAAAAGGCTTTGAGATGATGGTTAATCAATGCATACTACTAAGAAAACAAAAGAGTAATCATTTAATTTTCATAGTATTAATCCTGCATCAAGTAGACAACGAGGACAACAATCTGATTACGATTACTGAGAGACCTTCATTCATCTTCTTCTGATGTGAATGGTTTATGAGTTCCCTCAGCCAATCACCTCTCAGCGCTGATGCTTCTTGTGCAGATGCAATCATCTATTCCAGTCCAGAGGCACCAGCTCCTCCATCCTCCATCCTCCATCCTTCCATCCGTCAGAGATGCAGGCTTTTGAACTGTCCACTGATATGAAGCCAGATGCTCCGTCTCCGCTTCAATCCAGAGGACATGGCACCGATTCCCAAAATGAATTTCAAAGTTTGATTCGTCTGACCACAGGACAGTTTTCCTCCTCGCCTCAGTCCTTTTTAAATGAGGTTTGGCCCACAGAAGATGGTAGCGTTTTTTTGTTTTTGTTTTTTTTTTTGCTCATGTTCCAACAGTTGCTGCCATCGAATTCAAGGCGAAATGTTAAAATATCTCTGTTCTGTTGTGAGTGAAATATGGTTTCATGAGATTCTTCATCACTGCCGTTTCCATTTTATGGTTCCTGTAATTTCAGGATGAACTGCTTTGTCCTCAGACAGCTACTTTAATTAACACCAACACTGTTCAAAAACCTTTTATTAGCCTTTAATATTCTATTTTCTCTCAGGAGCGCCCTTGATATTCTCACCATTTTCCATCAGCTCACCCAACATTTATAACGTTATAAACCCTCAGTTTTAACCGTCTTATGATGATGTCAGTTGCTGATGAAGGAGATTGCTGCATTCTTTGATTCAGGAAAAAAAAAGAAAACAAAAAACTGTTGATGAACTGTTGATTTTGGGGAGGTGCAGATTTATTGAAGCCTACTTTAGGACCTCACTTTAAACAGAAAGATTAGGCTGAATCTGAGCAAAGCTGTAGCAGGCATTTGAAGAAGTACTCTGATCAGTTTGCTACTGTTTACTGCTCAGACGTCAGTGTTTTTCTGTTTCAAGCGACGCCTGCAGCACAATGCAATATTTATAGAACCTTCTGCTCTCCCTCGCTGGCATGGCTCAAGGACAGAGGCGGATCGGGTTTGATCTGTGGCAGTGGGAGAGCGGGAGCCTCCTGCTAATGATGTGGACAGCTGAGGGGGACCTCGGGGTGCTCCCTGCCTGCCGCTCACAGGCCGAGGCAGCCAAACACAAATTAGGAGAGTCACTGGTTAACTAATGAGGCCACATCATCCTGGGACAACAGAAGGAAACTCGCAGAGAGAGTCAGGATCAAAAAATGAAAGTATATAACAAAACAAGCTGTTTTTGTGCCAAAACCTTATCGGACAGAGGTGGAAAACATCTGGGCCACTTGGTGTGGATGGTTTGAACAGGAAGAACACCTTATTAATGAGGTCTGTTCATATGTCCAGGTAGGTGTGGAGGCATGACCTGTCTCAAAAAATGAGAGAACGTCCCTTTAACTGTTCTTAATTTCAGAACAGTGATTTATTTTCTCAGAACAAACCCCTAACCCTAACCCTAACCCTAACCCTAACCTTTACCCTCTCAAAACAAACACCAAAAACGATAACAAAAAGAAGAAAAAGGAAAAAGTCAATGAAGTTACTCTGAATTCTCCTCAGGTTTGCATCACCTGTCAGCAGGACACTGGCTGTGAGACCGAGAGTCTCAGTCTGTCTGGCACCAGGAGCACCCAGCAACCCAGACAGGTGACAGCTTTTCCTCCCAGGTGAGGTGAGAAGGGGGGGGGGACCTTAGTCATTAAATGAGGTCATCTGAGGATCTGTAAGCTTACCTGTGTTCTCATTTCTAACCGTGCCGTAAATCCAAAATGGAGTCTGAAACACTCGTACGCCCCTCCCCCCACCAGAGATGGGATTTATAACAAAACATGCAGGATCTTTGCATGCATCGGAGTCGAAGCACATTGGAGGGACAGATGGTGAGCTGATTGATGGCAGTAAAGAAAAACAGAAATATTGCGGCATCCTGAGGCCTTCTGGCACCAGAGGTTCCTCAAGCACCTGAGCTCCCGCCTGGAGTTTATTTCCAGGTGTGCATACGCAAAAACCCTCGTTGAGTCAGCCGAGGGTTGAGTCCCAAACTGTGGCCCTCGTCTTCACCCTCTCTGACCTTCTTCCTGTCTGGCTACTCTCAGTAAAGACCGCCGAAGCTGCGTGACCTCTAAAGAAACTGCTGAGATCTCATGGAACCACCAGTTCACAGCTTGGTGGACCGAGAAAAACCTCACAGGTGCAGAGGAGGCAAGAATGACTGAAGCTCTAAGCTGCAAACTCCAAGAGTTTCTTTCCTGTGCTTCACCCAAAACAAAGCGGACAACGTTGACATCTTGTCTTTGTCTCTGGACGAGTCCGATAGTGCACATGACACAGCCCAGTTACTCATCTTTGGCGTAATGAATGAGATAATGACTGAGATAACTGACAAATCAGTAGGAGCATCAGCTGGGAGATCTACTGAGAGGTAGTAATAAAAGTCACCACTAGGTGGCACTAGTTGCAGTTCAAGAGTACGTAACAGGGAAGTGCAGTTGTCAGTAAACTTGATGCTGAACTACACGGTGTGCGTACATCTCATCAATACAGGAGTGATTTGTTAGCACATGTAAACATGTGCAGCCTCAAGCTGGGACTCAAATTACAATTGATGAGCATCTCATAGAAAAAAAGAACGCAAGTTTTCACGCAGATGAACGAATGGCTGAGGTTGCAATTCAGCGCTGCATATTAACTTTGTTCAAGCCAAGCTTGGTACCTCTCAACTACACAGGAAAAACAGCACATGTAGTGAGGTGTGGTTTGTGTTCAGCAGTGGGGAGAGATGTGGGGAAGTGGCTCAGGGAAAGAGGGGCTCCAAAGAGTGACAGATTGGCACAGGTGCACTAGATTTCTAACAACCTGTCTCTCTGTGAAAAAATCTTTTAATGGACTCTTTCTAGTGACGCTAAGAAGAACAGCCGCGCCCATCCCTCGGCACAAGCAGCATGAAGGGAGCAACGCTGAGAGACGACAGGGATCAGGGCCACGGCCCCCTGGTTGGCTCTGGCTGGCACTGGAAGTGACAATGGGAAGGCAACTGGCCTGGCTTGACCGCAGCGGGCCCAACTTTGGCTCAGTAGCGGGAAAGCGGATGCTGCTTTCTCTGTTTGCCAACTTATCTGGACGTCCACTTCCAGGAGCCAGAAGCAACAGGACCAAACTACCTCCATTTCTCGGCCAAAGTTGGACACTTGGTCTGATTTTGGCCTGATTGATGCCTAAACCCTTTGAGATGACTTTGCATCTGTTAGCAGCCTTATACAGGTTAACTTCGCTTGATCATAGGGCCCCTATCGTTACCCGCCGCTACCTGCTACCCGCAAATTGCGGGTAGCTTCCCTAAAGCTGCTACCCGCTATGCCGACTCCCTTACTCACATTGTAGGCGTGGCACTGGGCGTGTCTTTTGTGCTTACCACAAACTCAGTATCTTGCGATTGCGGGTAGCGGGTAGCGGATGGTCTGACCACCCGCTATCTGCTACCTGCTACCCGCTACCTGCAATCACAAGATACTGAGTTTGCCGAAAGCGCAACTCGCATGTCTGCGCGTAAAAGAGCACGTCCAAATGTCATAAATGTGCGCCCACCTGGTCACATGTGGACGTGCACAAACGGCTCTACCTCTTGATTACGCATCACCATTTTACTTGCAGACATTTTTATTCTCTTGAGGTCAGAGGATGTCTGATCAGCAGTTGTGGTGGATTGTGGGAATAGTCACGGCCAGACACGTCAGTCTGTACAGCTGTGGCATGCTCTCATCCAGATGTCTGCTGTAGAGGAAACCAAGGAGATCTTTGGGACATTTCCCTTCAAAATCTGTCATGGCCTACATCACATTTATTTATTTCTGATATGTCTGAAATTGTTGGTGGTCGAGGAGGGACAGGAACATTAATTGTCCGTGATCGTTAAATGCGCATCCAATGATTCGTTGTGCAGTATTTTAAAAAGCACATCAGCTGCGCCAAGACGCACAACTGTCCCAGACTCCCAGCATCCCCTGCTGAAAATATGTGCTCGCGACACCAACTATCTGGGACTTTCAGGTAGCCGATAGGAATTGTCTGTGTAAAAATATTTATATGTATATATCAGTGCAGAGGAGGAGGAGGAAGGAAGAGGAGGAAGCTCTACAGCAGAGTCCCAGACGAGCTGCTCTGATCTGGATGAAAAGATGCTCCATAGCGGTTTGCAGGTAGCGCAACCTGCTCTTAAAGGCAATGGCTGCTGACACACTGATTGGTTTAACAGGTGGAACACCCTAACCACTCCTGTGCATAATATAGTGGGTAGCACAGGTGGAATAGCAGGTTTAGGAAGGTGGAAGATTGCATTTTTTTGTGGGGGAACGCCCCTCCTGCTACCCTCTATCCCTTAATAGCGGCTTTAGGAGGTTTGGCGGAAGATTGGGCCCTGTGTCTCCAAAGATCTCTTTTAGTGAGGCCTGGTTTCCAGACTGAAACTAACAGTGACTTTTTAATGTCCCTGTAGCTCTGACCGACGGCAGCCTCGCTTTCTTGTGTGACAGTTGAACTGGTCAACTTAACTAACGCATCGGGCCACAGAGCTGAGCTCGCTTCATGAACATGCAGTGACTTAAGTGGACTTAAGGCATCCCGGTCACCAGATGCGATGCTTAAAATGACCGATAAAAAGCAGAAATGATGCGGTGATAGAATGTCAACAGGGAACACAAACGATGGCCATATGGAATCCAAGCAATGTAGGATCAAAGCTTGTTTTAATATATTTCTTTAAAAACGTGTGGGTAGTGGACGTATCATCGAGGTGTTTACTGACTGCAACTCAACCGTCCATTTTTCTTTGAAAACTCCTGTCATGATTTTAGGGAAGACCCACAATGCAGGACTTTCCAACAAAAGGTGGTTTATTCACAAAAATCAAAAACCAAACTTAACTCCCTCCAAAAAGGGAGTGGGACAGCAGAGTGGGAACAGGGAACAGACCGGAGCCGGGATCACAGGTAGGTGGACAGATCGCAAAAACCCACAGATGAAACAAGAGGAAAAATTAATCAGATGAACCAGCAGAGAGGAAAGACAAGGTATTAAATACAGAAGAGGAACAAAGGAGAGGCAGGTGCGAACCATCAGGGGAAGCAAGAGAAGGAAGTGAGAGTGAACGCCACAAAGACAAGACAAACCTTCAAAGTAAAGCAGGAAACAAAGTTGACTGAAGACAAAAGGTCAAGAACAATCAACCAGAGAAGACAAACAGGGCATGCTGGGACAAGTGCAGGGAGGTCAACATCAGTTTCCCATAATGCATCATTTCATGGATTCAGATGGATTTCTTGAAAGGGTTTGGGAGGTTACAGCGTGGGCAAAAGGCTGATGCTACCACATGGAAATGAGTGCTCAGGTAGTGTTTAGGTATGCATGAAACAGGCTGAGTAGTGAATTTAAATGAAAAAAGATGCATAAAAGGCGAGTAATAAGCTGAAGAACATCCCCATCTGTTGAGTGTCTGGAGATGCTCTGCGTGGGTCTCTGGCTTCTTTTTAGAGAAGCATCTTCTTCCAGAGATCATGTCGTCACCGCTGTTTGTGATTTGTGGAGCAGGACCACGGCGCTGCCGGCTTTCACGTGGGAAGGATGGCAGGAGGAGACATCACACCAATCTAATTAATTACCATCATAAAATAAAAACAGACAGCAAACATCATTAAAGTGTATTTCAATCAGAGCTGCTCTTTCCAGCAGCGTTCATTAGCAGACGTGAGTGGGAGACAGGAGACCAGTGAGACAACGTGCTTCTGTCATTTTAATGAACAAACACTCAAAAATGAGTCTGGGAGGTTGTGATGAATCCAGATCAGACCTCTGCAGTCAAAGTAGTGACGTAGCTGCAGGAGTTTTATGAAGTTGAGACTCTTTTTCTGTGAGATCTCTCTGAAGTCTTTCAGGGATGATAAACTGGGAACCGTGGTGGGGAATCTTGACCAGTAATTCTGCTCTGGTAGATGTTGACTGGATGGAGCTGCGGTGGTTGACACCACCTCCTCACAGGAACCAGGTGTGATGTTTGAAGCAGTTTGCATGTTCTCTCCGTTCTCCTCTGTCTTTGTGCTGCATGCTCTCCCCGTCTCTGAGTTTTTCCTCCCGGCGCAGCTTTTCTGACATCACTTCAAAGCTGCGAGTGTGAGTCTGACTGCTGGTTCAACCCCGAGTCGGAAAGAGTCGAGATGAAATGTACGATGCGAACAGAAAATCTCCATTTTCTCGACGCAAGTGTGTGAAAATCCCTGAACCCAGAGTTTCTGTTGTGTGCGTGAGCCGCCAGGACGACAGCCAGATGTGTGGACCACTGTCGAGATTCACACGGAGGGTTTGAGACTCACAGACGCAGAATAGTTTTCCTTTGAACTGTATTATACTGTAAAATAATATAAAATAGACTTCAGTGTAAAGTTTAGATGTCATGGTACTCACAGTTCCAAACACACATTCATAAAACACAGAAACATAGAGTGTTTTTCTTCCCTGATCCCAATCAAACAGCTGCAGGGTCGAGTGAATAGAGTAAACTGGAAATTAAAGGAATGTATGAGCTTAAAAGTATAACCGGGGACCAATTTACTGCTGGGGTACATGAGTAAAGGACAGGAGCGTCAACCAGAAGGCGCTGTATCAAGAACTGTAATTCATCAGTAGTTGATATAACCACATGGACAAGAGATTACTGTGAGGAAAATATGGAGCTGAGTTCTGAAATGTCACAGCCGCATATTTCAGAGGTGGCATCGACATTGTTGGCTCAGAGGTATCTCAGATGGATCATCAGATTATTCCTGGTTCCTGGTGGTCAGTGTCCTGACTCAACATTTGTATGTAGTGATGACGCTGTATCATCATTACAGTCAACTCGGCACATTACCTGTGTGAAATAATATCTTTATCTTTCTTTCATCTCCTCATGAGCACTACAAACTATTTTTGAAATATGCAAAAATGGAAGCACATTACAAATAAAATCAAGCTGATGATGAAAGCATGAAATATCTGAAATTCACAGACATAAAAATCAAAGTAACTCTTGGATTTGAATTATCTATATAGCCCATCTCTCTGATTTCAGGTTGTTGCAACTGTCTTTGATGATCAAGTAAAAGTTCAGTTCTACGTTTTCACATTATTTGCTGCTTTTACCTTCGTTTGGTCAAAGCGTGTTGATGGGGTGTCTCTGAGGTCCATTAACTGTCTGAGGTCGTAGGTCGCAGTGACTGATGGATCGGACTGATATGGAGAACTTTAGTAAATAACTGTACTCTCCTTTTTCAAAGACTCCGTAAAGGTCAAGTAGAAACAAGGCCTCCACGCCGCGTACGCTCCTTTTTGTGTGGATGACTTGTATCTCATCAGACTTTTATCACTGACTCCACCTACTTGACCTTTGAAGTGAAGTCTCCAAAATTATTTATTTTAACAGGTTTTTGCATTGAGCCCCTCTGGATCACGGAGAACATCGGGAGCCATTTCTGAATGATTAATGCCCTGCTTTGTTCTGCTTGAAAATGCTTTTCTTACAAGCCCCATTCAGCGGGAGATTGGTGCAGAGGAGAGACACAAACAATAACGCATCCTCAGAGCCTACAGTCACATCTCACAGGCGGTTGACAATAAAAAAAAGGAGTCTTTCAGGGTTTGATTCATTACTCGAAGACTGGAATGCAGATAGCCTGAAAGGTTCTCTTATTTACTTCAACACAGAGGATTGCAGTGAAAGCACTACCAAGCTGTTTGTCTTTCTTTACTCTTCATACACTAATGATCACAAGCTGCAAAACAGTTTCTCAGAAAGTACTCAGAGGAGTGTATGAAAGCATCTGGGGAGACCAGTCCAAACTTCACACCACCATCACCACTATCAGCTGACTGTGCTTTAACTCCAGCTTCTGCTGACGTCCATCACGTGTCCACTGCTGCTTCTCACGTCCATCTGGACGTGTCTGAGGACTGAGATCGTCTGAGTTGGAGCAGTTAACACCACCACAGGAGAAGAAGAGCTGGAGGGCGGGAATCTGGGGAACTCTTGATGTTTGATACAGCGTCTAGTTCAGGCATTTTTAAGGTCCTGTGGTCTCAGTGTCCAGACAAATAAGCAAATCCCTTTTATAATTTACTAACACTTTTACAACAAAAAGAAGAGGCACTGTTTGCTTGCAATAGGTTGTTAACCAAAATATATTCTGTGTACTGACCCACTGTAAAGGACATTAAACTCAATTCACTTCAAAAATACTTTATTAATCGCTTAAGTCAGTGGTTCTCAAACCTTTAATCCTGCGTACCACCTAAGAAACTGTTCAGCTCTCTGAGTACCACCATGATGACCAGTTTTAAAGTATAATAATAATAAATAATAATACATTTTATTTGTATTGCACTTTATATTTAAAATCTCAAAATGCTAACAAAAAAAATATATATAAAAAATAAATAAATAAATAAAAAATAAAAGTGTTAAGAACAAAAAATGGATTAAAAGAGATATTAGCAAAATGCTCTTGTAAAAAGGTAAGTTTGTAGGCCTCGTTTAAAAACATCAGTAGTCTGTGGGGTGGTCTTAGGTGGTCAGGGAGGGGGGTCCACAGCAGCAGAGGAAAAGGCCCGGTCACCCATGGCTTGGTTCTGGGGGCTTGGAGGTAGTTTGTGAATGCAGAGCGGAGGGGACGTGAGGATGTCTGGGGGGCGAGGAGCTCCTTTAGGTAAACAAGGGCATGTCTGTGAATGAGGAGGGAGACCTGGTACTCAATTCTGAGTGGGACTGGGAGCCAGCGGAGAGATTTCAGGATGGGGGTGATGTGTTCATGTTTGCGCACCCTCATCAGCATCCTGGCAGCACTGTTCTGGATATATTTTAGCTTCTGAATGCTATTGGCAGAAATCCCGATGAGGAGTGCATTGCAGTAGTCCAGCGTGGAGGAGACAAAGGCATGGACGAGCATCTCTGCATCTGCCAAGGTGAGTATTGGACGGAGTTTAGCTATGTTTCTGAGGTGGTGGAATGAGTTCTTGCAGAGGTGTTTGATGTGGGTGTTAAATGAAAGTTGAGAGTCCATTTTAACACCCAGGTTGGTGACAGATGAGGAAACGGGGATGTTTTGGCCAGAGAAGGTGATACCAGTGATTGTGGAGGAGCGGAGCTGATGTGCGGTGCCAACTAGGATGACTTCTGTTTTGGAGCTGTTCAACTGTAGGAAGTTGAGCTTCATCCATGCCTCTATCTCCTCCAGGCAGGTGGTCAGTGTGGCTGTTGGAAGGGGAGCAGAAGAAGTGGGGGAAGTCCTGAGGTAGAGCTGAGTATCATCAGCATAGCAATGATAGGATATAACATGCTTGCTGATGATACTGCCCAAGGGGAGCATGTAGAGGGAAGAGAGGGTGGGGCCCAGCACTGCGCCCTGAGGAACACCGCAGGTGATGTTGTGGGTGTGAGACTTTGCTTTTCCCAGGGCGACATACTCAGTTCTGTCGGTCAGATATGAGGTGAACCAGTTATGTACATTTTGTGAAAGTCTAATTGTGTGTTGCAGGCGGTGAAGGAGGATATTCTGGTCATCTGTATCAAAAGCAGCTGTTAAGTCCAGGAGGATGAGCAGGGATGAGGAACCGGTGTCTGCTGCCATCAGGAGGTCATTGGTGACCCTGACTAAGGCAGTTTCTGTGCTATGGCCAGGGTGGAGACCAGACTGAAACTTCTCAAAGAGGTTATTGTATTTGAGGTGATCCTGAAGTTGTGTTGCAACTGTTTTTTCCAGAACCTTTGCCAAAAATGGCAGATTGGAGATGGACCTGTAGTTAAAGAGTACTTCTGGATCCAGAGTGGGTTTTTTCAGTAGTGGACTGATGACAGCAGTTTTTAATGCAGGTGGGATGTCGCCGGTCTGGAGGGAGAGGTTTATGACCTTGGTGATGAAAGGAGAGATGACAGAGATGTAGGTCTACAGCAGAGCTGAAGGAAAAAGGTCCAAGGCACAGGTGGACGGCTTCATTTTTCTAATGACGTGCTCCACCTCTTCCTGTGTAACGTAAGAGAAGGAGCAGAGTGGCTGCACAATCTCAAACGGTGAGTCAGCAGTTGGGGGGGGGGGGGGGGGGGGGGGGGGGGGGGGGGCAGGGCAGCAGTGGTGGAGAGGTGTAAGCGGATGTTATCAACTTTTTGTCTGAAGAAAGTGATGTGCATATTGCACCTCTCCTCGGTGGCTTCAGAGTGGAAGGGTGGAGGGGGGTTGAGCAGGTGATTTATTGTTGAAAACAGTTGTTTGGAGTCACCCGGACTGTTGTTGATGATGGAGGAATAAAATCTGGACCTTGCATCCCTCAGAGCTTCTGCATACGCCCTCTTGTGTTCCCTGTAAGCCTGTTTATGAACAGTCAGTCCAGAGGCTCAAGAACACGCCCAGCCGTCTTCATCTTTCGCAGTTTGCAGGTGTACCAGGGTGCCGAGCGCGAGAAAGAAACTGACCTGGATGTTAAGGGGGCGTGGAGGTCCAGAAGACTGCTCAGGGACTGGTTGTAGATGTCCACTCTGTCAGCAACAGAGAGGCAGTCAGTCGTACCAGAGGAGAGAAGATGAAGGTCCAGGGTCAGGACATCTGCATTGATGTTTTTCAAATTTCTGAAACGGATCTGCCGCTTAGGTTTGAGGTGGGTGGAAGAAAAGCTCCATTGACACGACCTTGTGATCAGAAACACCAAGATCGTAAGCCAGTATGTTTCTGATGGGGGCAGAGTTGGTAATTACCAGATCGAGTGAGTGTCCTCTGGACATCAACATGCTGTTGTAGGTTAAGAGAGTCCAGAAGTTGAAGGAAATCAGCAGCAAAGTGGCATGAGGGGGTGTCGACATGAATATTTAAATCTCCCAGAATTATGATATTGGCAGAGGTGGTACAGAGTGTTGTGAGGAGATCAGATATTTCCGGGATGAACACTGAATTTGGTTTTGGGGGTCGATAGATGAGGAGAACAGTCATGGGAAAAGGGGGCTTACATTTAAATGCAAGACACTTGCAGGAGGATAATGTAGGCAGTGTGATGGGGGACAACTGCAGGTCCTGTCGGTGGATGACAGCTAGGCCACCACCACGGCCAGGGCAGCGAGCTGCCTCCAAGTAGCTGTAACTGGAGGGACAGGCTTCATTGAGGGCGGAGTAAACCCCTGGCTGGTTCCAAGTCTCTGTCAGACACAAGAAATCAAGTCCTTTTTCCCTGATGTGTTCTTCAATCAAGGTGGATTTATTATTGATGGACTGAGTGAATCTTTGCACAGGTCACCAAATATGCCTTCTCAATTAGCTTTAAATCACGTGCCAAACACAAGGCCCGCGGGCCAATTGTGGCCCGCCACGTCATTTTATGTGGCCCTCGAGAGCATGGGCATTATTGGCTTAAATTTTAAACCAATATTTTAAGACTGAAAATAAGCTTACACCGCTTTAAAGCGAATATTGACAATAAACTACATCTCCCATCATGCATTTCGCTGTTACCCACAACGATAACGGTAGCTATGACCTTTATCGTTATAAAGCATTTTATAGCTGCAGTCCATTTACCACGTCTGATCGGGAGGTATGGGTATGAGGGCTCAATCAAGGAAATGGCAGCTTTCATTCAATATTTCAAATTGCTATCATCTTGTTTGAAGAAAAAGGGGGCATCTTGGTTTTAGATGGGGACAGCAGTCAAATGATGAGCAACATGAAAATGTCACTTATGATGATTCAACTCTACACTGGAGGAGAGGAGTAAACCAATGTGACAGCAGTAAACAGGCTTTGAGATATTACAGCAGAAACACCCAATGATTCGTTATAAGGTGGTGCAAGATGGAAGTCATTTCTTTGTTTGGTAAATTGAGTTGCATGGTTCTTGTTAAGGATTTTATAGCAAGAAGGGGGCACCCAGAGCTGAACTGGGGACCTGTTGATCTGCAGTTAAATGCTCTACCACTGTGCTACACCCCCTATGAGTTCACAGGACTCTAAACAGAATCAATCTTGTTTTGTGCTCTGCTTTTTCACTCTTTCTTTTCTGATGTTACTTTCTGAGGCAAATAGTTGTCATGACATCCACTGTCATGCTCTGTGAACTAGTTTCACTGATGGTGAGTTGTGAGAGAAATAAAGCTGTAAAAACGTCATCGGTTATTGAAGACATATTTGAGATGAAAGTCCAAAGTCAAGCTGAGTGCTAATTCTTTTCTCACTCATCATAGATTAATGACCACAAACTTCACAAGATTTCCCAGAAGTGTATATCTCAGAGAAAAAGCACAAAGAGTATTTTTTGCCACAAAGCAGTCCACCAGTTCTCTTCATTCAGTCTCCCGTCCATCACTGATTCAGTCTCACAGAAGTCCATCAAAGTTAATATAGAGCCAAACTGATTTATTTTACTGAAAGCAAAGTTTTTGTCATCAGAATACCTGCATTCAGAATCATAGTCTTGAGTTAATGCATGAAATTTAAACAAGAACGGAGATTTTTTTCACTGTAGGAAAAAAGTAGCATTTTGATGTTTCATGGTTTAGTGGTAGATATTCATAACTGTAAAGAAAAAAACCGCATCGATGGGAAGATGAATGGGGCCATGTACCGCAAAATCTTGGGTGACAACCTCCTTGCCTCCACAAAGACATTGAAAATGGGTCATGGATGGGTATTCCAGCATGACAACGACCCAATATGTACAGCCAAGGAAACAAAGGAGTGGCTCCATAAGAAGCACATCAAGGTCATGGAATGACCTAGCCAGTCTCCTGACCTTAATCCTATTGAAAGTGCCAACTGCCAAAATCAGCGGGAGATCAAATACTTATTTCCGCCACTGTATATATCAGTATCTGCATCAATATTGCATCAAAACAAAAATCATGAGTTTTGCCCATCACCACTCAAACCTGGTCAATTAACAGTTAAAACACTGAGTCCAGTGAAGCTCTGTGAATCCACTTCATTCATGTGAGCTAAATAGTGCTGTAGAAAGATTAATAATTATTAGAAGATCCAACCCAAAAGTAACCGAGTGTTTTTTGCTGATAGTAAAGACATATGCACAAACTGAAATTGGGGAAAAACAGAGAACACCTGGGTTTAAACTGGTAGTTAGGTTCAAATGTACAACATCATGATATTGGATTATTTGATGCTTTACATCAGTGGTCTCCAGTCTTTTTTGCACCACAGACTGGTTTAATGTCGGTGTAATGGTAATATTTTCATGGACCGGTCTGTAAAATGTGTCACAGATAAATACAACAAAATAAAATGATACGACCGGCATAAAAACTGTGGTATTTTCTATATATTTTTATATATTATAATAAATACTGGATCACCTGGCTGCAGCCTCAGTGCCAGAAGCTGATGTTGCAACTGTTACTGTACTGTCATGAAGTTGTTAAGGGGGTGTAGCTCAGTGGTAGAGCATTTGACTGCAGATCAAGAGGTCCCCAGTTCGACTCTGGGTGCCCCCTGTTCATCATAAAACCATTAACAAGAAGATGAATGAAGCTTTCTGTTGCTAAGAGGTGGTGTTCTTCCTGAATACTCTATACGTGTTCAGTCTCTCACTACAATCACACACACCAACTGATTCAACAACACTGTAGTGAAAGCCAAATTCTCTTTGATGGTTAGTTTTCAAAGTACATCAAACTTTCCTGCATCACTTCTTTTTACCTGTAACATTTGCTAGTTGTGGATGTCAGTTTGGAGGTTTTCTAGAAAATGATGGAAAATAATCCCATATTATGATGTTGTACATCTGAACCTAACCACCAGTTTAAACCCAGGTGCCCCCGGTTTTCCCCCAGTTTCAGTTTGTGGATCTTTCTCCTTGAGTCACCTCCTTTCTTTATCTAATGAAAGGCAGCGCCGGGTCACCTGGCTGCAGCCTCAGTGCCAGAAGCTGATATTCGAACTGTTACTGTAGAGCTGTGACATAGCCAAGGGGGTGTAGCTCAGTGGTAGAGCATTTGACTGCAGATCAAGAGGTCCCCAGTTCAACTCTGGGTGCCCCCTGTTTGTTATAAATAAAATGAAGATAAAAGGAACAAAGTCATGATGAAAGAAATAAATTGTTACCTGTGGCCAACAGGTGGTGCTACAACTGTTCCTGTATATTATACTGTAGATGTGTTCAGGCTTTGACTACAATCATACACACCAACTGTAGACCAGATTAAACAACACAGTAGTGAAAGCCAATTTGTCTTTGATGGTTAGTCTTCAAATTTCATCAAACTTTGCTGAATCTTTTTATTTTTCCCAGTTTCAGTTTGTGGATCTGTCTCCTTGTGTCAACTCCTTTCCTTATCTAATGAAAGGCAGCACCGGGTCTCCTGGCTGCAGCCCTCAGTGCCAGAAGCTGATGTTGCAACTGTTAGTGTAGAGCTGTGAAGTTTCCAAGGGGGTGTAGCTCAGTGGAAGAGCATTTGACTGCAGATTAAGAGGTCCCCAGTTTAACTCTGAGTGCTCAATGTTCATCATAAAGCCATTAACAAGAAGATAAAAGGAGGTTGCTGTTGCCCAGAGGTGGTGCTACAACCGTTCCTGAATATTATACTGTAGATGTGTTCAGGCTCTGACTACAATCATACACACCAACTGTGGACCAGATTTAACAACACTAGTGAAAGCCAACTCTTTGATCGTTAGTCTTCAAAGTATATCAAACAGCTGCATCACTTTTTTTTTACCTGTAACATTTGCTGGTTGTGTATGTCAGTTTGGGTGTTTTCTAGAAAATGATGAAAAATAATCTCATAATGTAATGTTGTACATCTGAACCTAACTACTAGTTTATACCCAGGTGTTCTCCGTTTTCCCCCAGTTTCAGTTTATGTATCTGTCCGTACTGCCAGCAACAAACACTCAAAGTTAATTTAGACTTCCATCCCAGTTGTGCCATCGAACAATTGTTGTTTGCACAGCTCTATTTAGCTCACATAAGAAGTTCACTGAGTTACACTGGACATAAGAATATATTTGTGATTTCTGGCATCATGGGGGTGTAGCTCAGTGGTAGAGCATTTGACTGCAGATCAAGAGGTCCCCAGTTCAACTCTGGGTGCCCCCTGCTTTTTGTAAAATCATTAACTACGAGTGTCAATGCAGCTCAACTCATCCAACAAAAAACTACATTTTCATCTGTTGCTACATAATAGCGCCTAATTGCGTGTTTCAAATGTATTACCAGACCTTCTCTTACAGTCTGTTTACTCCCTTTAGCCTCTGGCCACTGCGAACACATTGAGTATATAGTCACTGAGCTCTTCATGGGTGGAACAGATCAATCAATCAATCAATCAATCTTTATTAGTATAGTGCTTTTCATGCAAAAACATGCAACACAAAGTGCTTTACAGAATTAAAAACAAATTATCACAATAAAAACCCCTTCCCTCCCACCCTCCATACTAAAACACATACACATACACAATCACACCCAATAGGGCGACATGGCATGGCACTGAGGATCAAGGAAACGCCGCCTTTGGGGCCATCCACACTGGGAGGAGCCGCAGGCCCTATCAGGGTGACCAGCACCTGGGTCCCCCGACTCCAACCGACAGGCGGACCCCCAGATCAGAAGGAGGAACCCCCAGCCAGCCAGACTAGAGGGACCCAAGGACAGCACCCCCAGTCGCCTGACACAGCTCCCAGTGTGGAGGACCCCCCTGAGGAAACACTGGAGTTAAAAGATAATGACTAAAAGCATAAAATAGCAAGATAAAAGCAGTAAAAGCAGATAAAAGCATCATCTTAAAAAGCAAGTTAAAAGGAGCAACATAAAACAGGATAGCACCAGATAAAAATGTAAGAAGAGTTTAAAATATTAATTAAAAGCCTGATTAAAAAGGTGTGTCTTTAGTCTTCCTTTAAAAATATCAACAGTCTCTGCAGTCCTGAGGCCCTCCGGCAGGCTGTTCCACAGGTGGGGGCCATAGTGGCTAAATGCTGCCTCACCGTGGGTTTTTGTTCTGGGCCTTTGTATGGTTAAAAGGCCAGATAAGTAAGACGGCGCAAGGCCATTAAGACATTTAAAAACCAGTACGAGAATCTTAAAATCGATCCTGAAGCGGACGGGGAGCCAATGCAGCGACTTTAAAACTGGCGTAATGTGTTCCCGCCCTCTGGTCTTCGTCAGCACGCGAGCGGCTGAGTTCTGTAATAATTGGAGATTTAAAATACTCTTTTTGGGAAGATACAACTCAAACTTCTTGAAGCAGAAGTTAAGACATTGGTGATGAGTTACAATTAAAAATGTTACCTAACTAAAGACATCAGCATGAATGTGTAGCGAAGTTCAATGACTCCCTGTGATTGAAAAAGGTCTTCTAACTTGTACATGCACTGTCCACCTGTTGACAACAGGAACTGTCATGTTCTGTATTGAGCATCCTTGTTCCTATGTGGGATGAGCTGATACACCTCAAACCTGGTCAATCAATAGTTAAAACACTGAACATGACTGACAGTGAAAATTCTAACTTTATGTCACTGGGAGAGTGTGACATTGTTTGGGTAACATCTTGTCCAAGGGGGCACCCAGAGCTGAACTGGGGACCTCTTGATCTGCAGTCAAATGCTCTACCACTGAGCTACACCGCCTTGACAACTGATGTCACAGGAAGGTTCTGATGTCCAAGAAAGGATTTCATCTGTATTTCATCTTTCTTTCATCTTTCATTGAAGCTTTCCTTTTATCTTTTATCAGCTCTTTTCTTTCATTGTTTCATCTTTCTTTAATCTGTTATTTCTTTTTTCAGCCTTTCTCTCATCTTCCAGTTCTTCCTTTCATGTTTTCTATCTTTTTTTTATTGACTTATTCATTTATTTACAACTATCTACATATATATTGATGGTCAGTGCCAAAATCTGCCAAAACCTGGACAGAAACACAATTTAATCTGACAGCAGATGTTAGTTTTCTTGTGCATAAGTGTGAGTGACAGTGAGTGTGTCCTTCTCTGGCCCTCTTTGACAGTCTAATCTAACATATTTTATTCTCTCCCAAAACCTAGATTTGATCAGAGATGACTAAAATCACCGACATTGGAGCACAAAAAGGGGGCTTTCGTTAGACAAGGCAGAAACAGGATCTCATTGGTCCATACTATGAAGTGACACTGCAACAATCACGTCATCTGTCTGTTTATGACGCAGAGGGCATCTCATTCATGCAGTGCACATCGACAACATGTCACTCAAGAAGAAAGTGAAATATGAAGGAAATCTAAAAAAAAAAAAAAAAACTGCAGTGGAGGCCAACTTTATAAAAAGGACAGTTTGTGAGCTTGCAGGAGCCAGGTCCCTGAGCCCTGAAAGAGGACAGAAGTGACAGAGAGAGTGTTCAGGGTGTGTTAGGTGGAGAAACGGTCAGAAACTGAGCAGGGAGTCCATGAACAGGGTCAGAAAGTCAGCATCAATTAGGTGATCTGGCTTTATTTTTGTCTCATATTCCTATATTGATCCCTTTTTCAGAAATTCAGGTCACAAGCACGACAAATTACTAAAATAAAATAAAAATAATTAAAGAATTAAATAAAAATATAAAATAAGCCTACACAGAAACTGGTTGCTGTGATATATTTTTTTCCATTACTGTAATTAATCAAATTATAAAAGGCTCACAGGCTATTGCTGGATCTCCTCCTTTTGTAACATGTATATGAACATATTAAATAAAATAAACTCGCAGGCACATATCATCAGTTAATTGGCAATAGTTTTTAATCATCTATGTCTGAATGTTTCATTAGCATCATGTTGGTTAAGCATTACTGAGTGACCTAAATCTCTATCTATCTCATAATCATGATAATTAAACTATTTTAATGTCTGTGACTTCGCAGCCACAACCAGTCCCCTGTAACATCTCCTGCAACCAACGTGATGCTGAATGGCATCTGGAGGAGCAGACAGAGACTGAGGTTGAGGACAGTGACAGAGAGAGTCTGCAGGGTGGAGCTGAAATGGTAAGAAATAATAAGCACTGACTTCATGAACAGGGTTAGGAATTCACGTTAAAGAGGAAGTGGCAAAGCTGAAAGCTGAAAGGAGTTTCAGCGCACTGAGAAGGTTAAAGACCTTTCTCTGCAAACACAGAAACGCCTGGACAATGTGGTAGTTTGTCAAATACACCAAGAAAGGATTGATGGCTTAGATAAAAAAAAAACTCTGTCAGGAATTTATCTCTGCCAATGATGGTAGAAAACACATGTTTGGAAGCTTTGGATGAGTGCTATGGATACGCATGGACAAAAAAATCAGAAGGAGCGCTATGAAGTGAAAAGTTCAATAGAAAACTACCAGTAAAGACTTTAGTAAGCACTTTTTTGTTACATTATAACCTAAGTACAGCGGAATTTAAGTTTAAATTTGATTGAAATGTTTATTTTTTTGCATATTTATGTCTGAAATTTCTGTTTCTTTTCAGCTATTTGAAAGCCTCGAGGCTGTAGTTTTATACTTGAACTTCATACTGTGTTATTATGAAGCTAAGCAAGCTAACAGTCTGCAGTGTGGGAATCATGTGTGTGAATGTCTGAACCCCCCGCTCCTGGCCCGACTCCTGACCCCCGACCCCCAATATCCAAACCTGTTGAGTCCTCCCCACTTCTGAAATCAAAACTACACCCATGATCTTTAGGATGGGGTGGAACAGGAAGTTCTTGTCATGATGTTCAGTCAACAACCCACCAAGGGCATTGCTGTGAGTGATGATGGACATTGGTCAAATTGGTCAAATTCATTGCTCATTTTGTTTTCACGTGTTGAATTCAAGTTCACTGGAATCAAATAATTGGCAGCACAATCTCTCATGCGCAAACTTTGCTGCATCACTTTTTTTTCCCCAGTTTCAGTTTGTGGATCTGTCTCCTTGTGTCACCTCCTTTCCTTATCTAAAGAAAAGGCAGCACCGGGTTACCTGGCTATAGCCTCAGTGCCAGAAGCTGATGTTGGAACTGTTACTGTAGAGATGAGAGGTTTCTAAGGGGGTGTAGCTCAGTGGTAGAGCATTTGACTGCAGATCAAGAGGTCCCCAGTTCAACTCTGGGTGCCCCCTGCTTTTTGTAAAATCATTAACTACAAGTGTCAATGCAGCTCAACTCATCCAACAAAAAAACCACATTTTCATCTGTTGCTACATAATAGCGCCTAATTGGGTGTTTCAAATGTATTACCAGACCTTCTCTTACAGTCTGTTTACTCCCTTCAGCCCCTGGCCACTGCGAACACATTGAGTATATCGTCACCGAGCTCTTCATGGGTGGAACAGATAGAACTCAAACTTCTTGAAGCAGAAGTTAAGACATTGGTGATGAGTTACAATTAAAAATGTAACTAACTAAAGACATCAGCGTGAATGTGTAGCGAAGTTCAATGACTCCCTGTGATTGAAAAAGGTCTTCTAACATGTACATGCACTGTCCACCTGTTGACAACAGGAACTGTCATGTTTTGTATTGAGCATCTTTGTTCCCAGTGGGATGAGCTGATACACCTCAAACCTGGTCCATCAATAGTTAAAACACTGAAGATGACTGTGATGATGTGAAAATTCTAACTTTATGTCACTGTGTGAGTGTGACATTGTTTGGGTAAGATCTTGTCCAAGGGAGCACCCAGAGTTGAACTGGGGACCTCTTAATCTGCAGCCAAATGCTCTACCACTGAGCTACACCTCCTTTATAGCTGAGGTCACAGGAAGGTTCTGATGTCCAGTGAAGCTCTGTGAACCCACTATTCTATATAGGTAGTTGACAAAGAAAGGTGAGAAAGGAAGAAAGAAGAAAGAAAAGTTGAAATGAAAGATGAAAGGAAGGAAGGATACCTTCTGTATTTTATCTTTCTTTCATCTTTCATTGAAGCTTTCCTTTTATCTTTTTTGGCTTTCCTTTACTTTGTTTTTATCTCTCCTTTCATTGTTTCATCTTTCTTTCATCTGTTATTTCTTCTTTTTCAGCCTTTCTCTCATCTTCCAGTCCTTTTTCATCTCTACCTTCATCTTTTTCTTTTCATCTCTTCTTTTATTCTTCAATCCTTCATTTTCCTTTCATCCTAGTGATTGTCACCTGGATGACAGGTGGTGCTGGTGTGTTGGGCCAGTGATATGCAGACCTCCACCAGTGCACTGGATTTTCCTCAAGGCCCAACAGGAACCACCCAGCCTCTCCAGCCCCTCCACCAGCAACAAATGGACGATAATTAATTAGTATTACATGTAACTTTAGCAGTGGGGACCTGTCCTTCATCTGGGAACTTGTTAATCTGTGGTCAAATGTTTGATCATTCAGTGAAAATCACATATCAGCTAAATGACATAAATAAGTTGAGAGAAATTCAGCTTGCACTCTGATATCATATGAAGAGTAGAGCTAATGTTGCTAAAATGACATGTCAGCTCAATGCCAAAAAGAAGCTTTTGATTGTCTGATTCAGTGGCATGCCCACAGTGTACCAGAGATCATATAGAGCAAACCTGATTGATTGTTCAGTGGTCTTAGACAATGCACAGCTGCAGTGTGAACATCTGTTTCAAGGGAAAAGGGGGCACCTAGAGTTGAACTGGGGATCACTGGCTCTGCAGTCAAATGCTCTACCACTGAGCTACACCAACTGTTGACATAGGGTACTCTAGATATATTGTCAAAGTTCATAATATAAATGGGACTTCCTAAAGTTTTTATTGTTGATTCAGGTCAAGTATGACCTGTCCATTCACCAGATCTTTAGTACAACATACTTAGGATGTGGTGGAACAGGAAATTCTTGTCATGGATGTTTGGCCAACATATCTTCAGCAAACAACCCATCAAGGGCATTGCTGTGAGTGATGATGGACATTGTCATGTCCTATTCAGATGTAGCCTTCGATTCAGGAGTGCTCTTCGTTGTAAATTGTAGCCAAGATTGGGTAAATGCAAATTAGCAGGAGACTCTTTAGAGAGAAGAATCTGGCTTGATTTCCTTCCCTGTTTCAGCATCATATGTGAAAGAAAAGACAAAAAGTTCACTGATTTTAGCATTGATATTGTCTGGTTAGGGGGCACCCAGATTTGAACTGGGGACCCCTTGATCTGCAGTCAAATGCTCTACCACTGAGCTATACCCCCACATGAAACTGAGCCTGGTCGATGGAGACTAACTGGTCAAGTACAAAGCCAGCCACCCATACTGCTGATGGTTCAAGCTGGGCAAACTTTTAATCTGCATGAAAATGCACACACACAAAACCAAACTGCATAGATGGATTCTCAAGAGGAAGTGTTCATGTATGGACCCTGCTTCTCAGCTGACAATTCTCAGCATTTCCAATAAACCACGCGGTAATATCTGTACACACCCACTGTGTGTGCTTTAACCAAAGCACTCTAAAAAAAAATAAAAAACAATCCCTGAAGAGCATCAGTCCCACTGCATCTGTCCAGCAGATCCATCAAACACAGGCCTCTGCAGCAGTCAGAGCTGATTAATCCCAAACGCTGTCATGTCAAAGGACAAAAGACTAATGGAGTTACAAAATGGTACACAATATCAAAGGCGAGATTTCAAGCATTGATATGTGGATTTTTTTTCTTTTTTTGACACACCTATAAAGCAGAGTCTCGGTAAGATGAGGAGGAGTTCCCTGCTGTGATAGCAGAAGCTGAGTCAGAACTTTCACCGGCCTCTGTTACAAGCACAAGTGGGATAAGGAAAGCTGTGAGCTTCTCAAAATGTTTTTTTTAGTCATACACCAAGCTAGGCCAGTCTCTCCTCCTGTGTCCTGCTCTCAAGCATCTTTAATCATTCCCATTAAATGTTTTGGTTAATATGCCCCAGCAGAATTATGAATGTAAATGTGAAAGAATCCAGTGGTTATATTGCAGTGAATAGCAACTGAATGATGTTTGCATCTGTTACAGCATCAAGTTTTGGCTTGTTAGGTCCTTCAGCGTTTGCAGAAGGATGTTGCAAATCTATCAGTCTGTTGTGGAGAGTTCTATGCTATCTGCAGTCATCTGTTGGGGGAGCAGCATCAGAGCCAGAGACTTAACCTTTCTGTCGTGTTCGGGTCAAATCTGACCGATTTCCTACTTTCATCAATCATAAATATTGTGTTTTACATTTGATTGTCTCAGGGCCTCATGATATCCTCCACACTAGCCATTTGAACATGTATAACTGCTGATCACCACTTTCTCTGAATTTTGAGTAGTTTATTCAACTTTGTAACACCTGTGGTGTTCCCGGTCAAAAATGACCGCCATAGGAAATTAAAAGGTGACACTGGATTGTGTTCATCCATCAGATTGTACACAACCACAAATACACTACCACACACACATATACCACCCACACACACACACACACCACCCCACCCCACCTGAACCCCTTTCAGACTGAACAAATAGGTGTCTCCTCTTCCCACTTCATTCCGGTGCTTATGTGCCCATCCCCCCACATGAACAACACTTTCCAAACTAAATGTATAACAATAACACTTGTTCCACATTTCAAAGTCAACAATTAGGTGTTTGTTATGGGAATTATCCCTTTCCAAGGCTTATGTGCCCATCCCCCCACGTGAACCGCACTTTCCTATACAAAATGTATCATATCTTCTCAGAGACCCCCTATATATAGTTTTTTTGTGTGCATTGCCCCCATTTTACTATGAGCACATTGACTAGATGCCCGATCAGACGATTTCTTGTCAGAGAGGCTCTGGACCTTTTATTTCAACCTGATGAACAGGGGATTGAAGTTCAACCAGAAATAGAGGAGAATGTCTCAGAAATAGAAGACAACATTGATCCTGATTTTGATCCAGACCATTGTGAGACCAACCAGTCCACAGAAGGCGAGGAAGAGACTCCAGAGGAAGACACACCTGAGGAAGAGGCACCTGTGATATTCCAGTCCAAGGATGGCAATTTGCTCTGGTATTCATCCACCCAGGAAAGAGGAGGCAGGCAGAGCAGAGAACCCCCCCCCCCCCCCCCCCACCCCCCCCCCCCACCCCCCCCACACACACACACACACACACACACACACATGTGTTGATGTTGTGTGAATTTGGTCACTGTTTTGATTTTTGTTACTTTTTTTTTTTTTTACAAAAAAATGATCATTTTCGAATATAATTTACTATTTCTGTGTCTATTTAATGTATATTAACTGCAGTTATTCATGTAAACCAGTGGTCTGAGACATTGTTTACAGCTTAAAAAGGAGTTAAATAAAATTTGGTGAAGATCAGTGGTTTTTCTGTTTATGTAGGAGCAGTTAAAAATAGGCCGGTCAAATTTGACCGGGAACACTAAAGTAAGGGTGGAGAAACGAACACGACACAAAGGTTAAAGAAACTGAACAACCTGATGAAGAAGGCTGGTGCTGTTCTGGAGATTCAGCAACAGTGTCTTCAGTCAGAGGATCTTCAGATCTGATGGAACACAGACAGATGCAGGAGATCCTGGAACCTTCTACAATGAACCTTTGAAGAGACTTAAATCATGATGCTGTGGTATTTCACAGTACAAATGATAGTTGCTGTATTTGTTTATTGTTGCATCAATCCAAGATTGGCAACCTTTGAATGGTATACCCTACGTCGGTGCTACAGCCCTAAATAGGATTAACTGGTTACTGAATATCTATAGATGGCTGGATGGACTGTGGTCTTATTCCCCAAACATATGTATTCTCTGACCAGAATCAAGGAGCAACCATCCCACCTCTGAGTCAAAGTCCAACCAGAAAATGGGTTTTGTTCCGGTTCCTCTACTGACCACTAGGTGGACGGCTCCACCAGCACCAGTGGTTTGTCCACGACTGATCGCGTTACTGCCTTTTGTCATGTTGACAATCAACAGTGTGCTGTCCAGCGGGCCACGGAAGCCTACATAGCTCCAACATGTGCAGTACACCACGTAGTTGGGTCACTCCAAGGCTGTGGAGCTTTCACACATTAAAGACACCACACCAGAGTTCGACGACAGCCATACCAAGACCACCTTTTCAGATGCAAACTTCTGCGATTTCCTTTATTTTTGACTACAATGACCAGTGAGCTCACCCAATCTGTCGGCTCATGAGTCTTCTCAATCACCTTGAGGCTCTCCGTCCTGTCCAACTCTGCCTTCAGTGGTGTTTGTAGCACAAATAGAACTTTTCTGCATGGATTGAGGAAAGGTGGGGCACTGTTATCCACTCTGATGGCATGTCCCCAGGAAGGCGTAAATGACCCTGGAATAGGTGACAATATTCTTACAACACATCCCTATAGTCATCAGAAGTGCTTTCCACAGCCAGCACATTTCTAACTGGCAGATAACCCCAGTATTGTCTGCACGTTCTTTGACACAATGATAAAGGCAAATGTATACTCTGTCCCTGTGTGTCATTTTCACCCGGCATTTTCTTTTAACGGGTATGTATGTGCCTGAATAGTGGCTTACTTTTACATTTGTCCATTTGTAGTTTCGCTCTGGGCTTAATGCCATTGAACAAAGCCTCGGAAATCACATTTCTCTAAGCTCCTGTGTCCATTTTCACTAGAATATGTGTTATTCCCCTCGCAATGTCAGCATCCAGTCTTTCTTTTCTGTGTTGTGTTCTGCCACTGCATCGCTGTCATAAATTAAATTAACTTTACTCCGTTGTGTTTGATTCCTACAGAGTTTTGCATAATGATTCTTTTTGTTACAGTTACATATTTTACTGAATACGGGACATTTTTTTGGAGGATGCTGAGTGCCACATCGATCACATCCCTGTTCATTGGTCTTGTTTTTGCACCACTCTTTGTGTGTTTTTATGTTCTGCGTCCAGGTTGCAGGTTTCACCAAACAGATTTTTCTCCTGTGTTTTCGCCGTCTCCGCTGCTTTACATGTTCTTTTTATTTTTACCCAATCTAAATCGTGTTCTCTTAATAGCGTCTGTCTTAGACTACTATCTGGGTTCCACACGAGTCTTCTCTTTATCAATGTATCAATGACTGATATAAGCCTGGCGCTTCATCAACCATGACCACTAATGGTTTCATCTCCTAGATACAACTGAAAGCGTTTCTTAAATGGTCTCAAATCTCCAACACATTTCCTGTCAGCTGTAGACTCGGTGGTGGCAGTAACGCCTGCATCTTTAGTTATGTTAGCTTTTGCCCTACGCGCTTCAGGAGGCCAAGAAATTATTTCTTGCGTGAATGATGTAATCTAACATGTTTCCTCACCACAGAAGTGATGTCCAACAATGCAGCCAATATTTCAGCCCACTGTGACGCAATCCAAACAAGATCCACTTCTGACACCGTATTTTCTTTGTTTTGTGAATTCAATAAATGCAGAGTTACTGAAGAGTGTTAACTTTTATATGGAACCTCACATTTAGTTTTTCATCAGGAAATGTAGTGCACACAACAGGTCTTAACTATGTGTTGGGAATATAAAGTGCTCATTTAGATATAAAGGGTGTTATTAATAACTGTCTTAAGATAGTTATTAATAACACAAGAAATGTACTAACAAAATCAAAAAAATCGAAATGGGCACCACCTGATATTCAGGAAACAAAGATTAAACAGCACAATCAGTCTGAAATGGCTATTGTGTTCCAGCCTGTGACCAGGTGTGGCGCTATAGAGCAACAGAGAAGGAGTGAGCTCGCGCGCAGACTAGAGGTCTTTGGAACAACCCGAGGTTCCGACCCAACCCAAATCGAGTCTCATGTCCATTCAAAAGACGAGACTCCGGGTTCGGGTCGGAATCGGTACAGTTAGTCTCGGGTCCAGTCGGTGCTCTCTGACAGGCTGGGTCCACATTTACATATTGGCAGTGGCAGCCAATGTCAGGACTCGGGGCAGTTAAATGATTATTCATTAACGTGGCGTATTTGTCATGAAACAATCGTGTTGCCGTAGCGTGTTATTAGCGGTTTGCCCGGCAGCCGTAAAGCACAACGGATCGCCAACATGACAACGTTGAATGAGAGAACATATTCACGACACGTCCTGACTGGTGTAGGCTATTAGCGTTAGCAGTTGCTACCAATAGCATCTGTATCCACAAAGAAAATAAAGACGTGGATTTATTGTTGCTTACATCACGTAGCCTATGTAGCAACTGAACCGGTAGAAGAAGACAACTTTAGGGAAGAAAACCAAGTTTTATTCAATGCTAGACAACTTTTAACATGAGCAACTATGGGCTGTATTGTCTCTGTTCTATTCAGGGAACTCGGTTCGGTTCGTGGTCAGAAACTCAAGACTCTGGTCAGGTCGGTTCGGGGTCCAAATATTGCAGGTCTATTCGAGTTCGGACCCTCGGACTTAATGATAATAGCTCGGGTCGGGTCGGTTTCGGGTCGAATTTTCACAGGTCCATTCGGGTTCAGGTCCATGAAATTGGACCCGTGAAGACCTCTAGTGCAGACCTTTACAACCAGCAAATATTACAAAATTGTGTGAAATGACCACAAACAACTTCTCTCATTAGAATATATCAGAATTTATTAACACAAGTATTAAAATGAACAAATACTTGAATCAAGATTCTGATATCTGCTAAACTAGATGACAGCTAGACAAATAAACATGTAATAGAATGAAAATGTCAATATATCTACATGTATGTCGGGAAACTATGGATGTGTGTGTGTATGTGTGTGTTTGTGTTCATTGTTGGTCCATGCATGTGGCTCTTTTCCATGCCAATGTATCAGCGGGTCACTTCTGGACTGTGCACGGATAAGAGATATCATCATATCATCTGCTCATATCATGACGCCCCTAATTTAGACAAAATACATGAACATTTGTTTCTTCCATCTTCATCTCTGTTGTTGGCTGTTGTCCAAGACGAAATCAGCTGGAGAGTCTGTGAAAATGTGACTGGTGGGGTACTAATACTCTGAGGACTGTCGTGAGGGATTGATTTGACCTACTTATCACAAAGTAACTGCAATCCATACATTAATTATTTTGTTTTGTGGCTCTTAATACTAGAGGTATGCTGTGATTAGGGCAAGATTCTGCTGGCATAAATTGCTAATTCATACCAGCCTCTATTTCCTCCTGTTACAAGATGTTTAGAGGTTTGTCATTCACTGCTGGAATCCAGTGATGATGACTGTAAAACTGAACACTCCTGAATTCTCAGGGGGCACCCAGAGTTGAACTGGGGACCTCTTGATCTGCAGTCAAATGCTCTACCACTGAGCTACACCCCCAATGAGTCACAGGCAACAAACAGATAAATACAACCTCCAAACTTTTGAAAAAGGTCAACCTCAATTGGTGCTCGAGTGTTCTATCCTCCATCTTTATTTCTGTTGTTAGCTGATCTCCAAGCTGAAATCAGCTGTAGGGTTTGGGCAAACATGAGCATCATCCAGGGTACTGATACCCTGAGGACTGTTGAGAGTCTCCTGCCGCTGGCTTTCTCATCACTGATCTGACCTTCTTCTTCCTAAATATTGGTCAATGTGAAGTCCCTTGTCCAACTCACTAAGGCACTTGGTGTTACCTTGATGGATCTGAAGTCCCTTCTCTGATCTTAACTTTGACCAACCACAGATGCAGCCCTGCGGTTTTTGCACTGCTATCATTGATAGTTTATTGGTTTCAGAGCTAATTTTCAGATATGTTGTTATTTCCATTCCTTGCTGTGTTACTGTATCATCCATCCATGAGTCATGTCATATCCTTGCTCTTCAGATTCTGGGAGTATGCTTTGATTTTTGCTGGATCCTGATGGCATTAGTTTCTAATTCGGACAAATCTCTATTTCCTCCAGTTATAGGATATTCATGAGAACATTTTGGATATGTGTGGAAGTTAACTTTGTCATTCACTGGAGGTAGTGCAATCTCCTTCCCATGTGAATGGTAGTCTTTTTGAGTTCAGGGTCTTTCGGGCTCCCTGCAGAATTATAATGCTAAGAATCTGCAAGGTTTTATTAACATCTTACCATGTAATGGAAAGCTGAGGGCTAAAGGACAGAAACACATGGAGGGGGCACCAATACTTTAACTGGGTACCTCCTAAACTGAAGTCATATGTTCTGCCACTGAGCTACATCCCCTTGTCACAATGATTGGAGTCAAGAATAGCAACCATGGAATGTGTGTCCAACATTTTTCTTCCACAAGACCCTGACTGTAAAAAGGATAAACTGAGTAGAGAAAATGAATAGATTGTTTTTGATATAAGGTACTCCTGGACATGTGGTTTAAAGTCATCTAGTGCAGCTCTGTGTCCAAAATATTTCTAAAATCTGATTTTTGTGTATAGCATACAAAATAGGCATCACAGCACTTGGACTGGGTTTTCAGAAATGTCCCTAAAGCTTCCTTCTCATAATGGCAAGGACACATCTGCTCAGAGCTGAAGTGATTTGAGAAAGTAGCCCTTAAAATGCTGGACAGTAAAGTGTGTTTTCTTTTTGATGGTGCCGTTAATGAAGCAATCCAGCTTACAGGGGGCACCCAGAGTTGAACTGGGGACCTCTTGATCTGCAGTCAAATGCTCTACCACTGAGCTACACCCCCAAGGAACAACTGATCACAATCAGATAAATGCAACCTCCAAACTTTTGTCAAAGGTCAACCTCAATTGGTGCTCTCGTATTCTTTCCTCCATCATCATCTCTGCTGTTAGCTGATCTCCAAGCTGAAATCAGCTGTAGGGTTTGGACAAACATGAGCATCATCCAGGGTTCTGATACCCTGAGGACTGTTGAGAGTCTCCTGCTGCTGGCTTTCTCATCACTGATCTGACCCTCTTCTTCCTTAATATTGGTTAATGTGAAGTCCCTTGTCCAGCTCACTAAGGCACTTCATGTTACCTTGATGGATCTGAAGTCCCTTCTCTGATCTTAACTTTGACCAACCACAGATGCAGCCCTGCAGTTTTTTCACTTCTAGTATTGATGGTCTATTAGTTTCAGAGCTAATTTTTTGATCGTTAGCATTGTGTTACCGTATCATCCATCCATGAGTCATGTCATATCCTTGCTCTTCAGATTCTGGGGGTATGTTTTGATTATTGCTGGATCCTGCTGGCATTAGTTTCGAATTCATACAAGCCTCTATTTACTCCAGTTTTAAAATGTTTATAAGAACATTTTGGATATCTGTGGAAGTTAATTTTGTCAGTCATTGGAGGTGGTGCAGTCCCCTTCCTGTGTGAATAATAGCCTTGGTGAGTTCAGGGTTTTTAGGGCTCCCTGCAGAATTAAAATTAGGGCTGGGCAAGTTAATGCGTTATTATCTCAAACTTAACTCTTAACTTTGACCAACCACAGATGCAGCCCTGTAATTTTTTTCTCTTCCAGCATTGATGGTCTATTAGTTTCAGAGCTAATTTTCAGATATGTTGTAATTTCCATTCCTTGCTTTGTTACCGTATCATCCATCCATGAGTCATGTCATACCCTTGCTCTTCAGATTCTGGGGCTATTCTTTGCATGATATCAGACATTGCACCACTAACCGCTTTTCAGCGATTGAAGAAACTGCCTGTTTTCGGAGGTGTTACAGAACCATGGAAGCTTGTAATGCCCCTGCACAGCTGCTTCCTTAGGCAGACTTACAGCATATGATTTGCACCATGCATAGAGACTAGTGACTGTTCCTCCTGACTGGCTTGTAATTATATCACTTCAGTCTCATTTACGTTTGAGCACAATTACCGCTTCTACATCTGTCATCACAGATTCACAGTCTCAGAGAATCAGCACAGAAAAAAAAATAGCAATAATGCTGATGTCATGGCTTTTTAATTCATCTTTTTCTGGTCAGATAAGTCCAAATAATCCTGCTATGTTGTTAATTGATTTTTTGACAACAGACTCTGGTCAAGACTGGTGACCTGGGCAGGTCATATCATACGTCTGCTCTCAAGGACTCCCATGTCCCTGAAAATGACGAAGTAGCCTGTGAAAAGTGATGGATGAAAAGACCTCAGTCATCTATAAGGTCATACAGCCATATTGTGGATGAGTAAATCATATATCATTATATTATGAAGGAGTGTTAGGTGCCAAAACTTGACATCATCAGCTGGCACCCAGATTCAACAGGTATCCTTCACCTGCAGTCAAAAGCTCCAACACTGTGCTTCACCGCTGACACAGCTTTAAGACTGACTAAGAGGTATTAATGGAGAAGATAGAAAGGGGAGATGAACTTTGTTTGCAAAGAGACCACTGTTATCTTGCTGTTGTTTACCTTTTACATGCATGGTTTTTCCTCTTTCTTAAACCAGATGTTTGCTCTGACCAGGTTGTTCACCTGACACTGTCCTCAACATTCTTGCGGTACACTCTCAGATTAAAGGAAGCTCCTGGATTAGTCTTTCTAAATTTGGTTTAAACACTATTCCTTTGATTCTGGCAATGTTTTTTAGATGGTAAAAAGCTGCTGATGTTATTGCTTTAATGTGGCTGTTAAAGTTCAAGTCTGAATCCAATATTACCCCTAAATTTCTGACCTGATTTTTAGGTTCTAGAGAGTCTCAATGTGACTGATAACACTTTCTCTTTGTTTCTGTGGGCCACAGACAATGATTTCAGTTTTGTCTGAGTTTAGCTGGAGAAAGTTGTTTTGCATCCACACACTGATCTGTTCGATGCAGTGACACAATAAATCTACAGGCCCATGTTCTCCTGCTGTCAGTGACACATAGATCTGAGTATCATCTGCATAGTTGTGGTAGGACACATTAAAACTGCGTATTAACTGGCCTAATGGAAATATGTACAGATTGAACAATAGGGGTCCCAGGATTGCCCCTGGGGAACCCCACAGGTCATGGCCATTTGGTCTGAGACACAGTTACCAATTTCAGCAAAGTATCTCCTGTTCCTGAGATATGACCTGAACCAGTTTAAAGCAGTTTCAGAGATTCCCACCCAGTCTTCTAATCTCTGTAAAAAGATCACATGGTCAACTGTGTCAAAGGCAGCGCTAAGGTCCAGCAGAACTAAGACTGAGACTTTGCTTGCGTCTGTGTTCAGGCGAATGCCGTTTTTCACCTTGATCAGGGCTGTCTCAGTGCTGTGGTGGGGCCTGAAGCCTGATTGAAAACTATCAAAAACATTGTTAGACAGGAGAAGATCAGTAAGCTGTTGATATACAACTTTTTCTAGGACTTTGCCAAGGAATGGCAGGTTTGATATGGGCCGATAGTTCTTCAGTACTGTGGCATCAAGACTGCTCTTCTTTAGACAAGGCTTAATGACAGCAGTTTTTAAGGCCTCTGGGAACGTTCCAGTCTGAAGTGAGATGTTGGTTAATTCAGTGAGTTGTGGTAGGAAACTGTTAAGCACAGACTTTAGAAACTGAGTGGGCAACTCATCAATGCAGCACATTGATGGACTCAGACTGAAGATGATCTCTTTGACTGTTTTGTCAGTTACAGTAGTGAAATCTGCTTATTAGTGTCTGATTAGTAACCTACTTTTCTAGAATAACAACATTCAGCAATATTCAGCTTTCAAACCTTTTATTTGTAACTATTTTGTTTTACAAATGAAATGTCTTCAATTAAGACTAACTGCAGGTTAAACTGTATATTTATTATGCTGTTGGGCAATGACAATGTATATAGCTCGGTTAATTTCTGCCATTTGTGAACAAGTAGAATAAACATCATAATTTATCTTTACTGAATCAAAGCACTAATCTTTCATACCTAATTCTGAGACTGAAAGGAGCAACTAACTGTTGTATTGGGAGCGTGAGGCAGGTGCACCCCAACGACGTGATGATGCTGCATTTAGATCCTAAAATACGCTCAGGTTTACTTCTGTCATACCATGACTCAATGTATGATCAGTCATAGGGTGCAGCGTGTAGTAAATCAATGATCTCCCATTTAACTTTGCGCAATGTGGCTTGCATTCATCTCATTAATAAAAGATGGAAAAATATTGTACAGTGTGAACTCGGTCCAATGTAGTTCACCCCCCCCCCCCCCCCCCCCGGTCTTCTCTTGACATGAATCTTGACTTGAGAGAGCTGGCTTTCCTGCATTGTGTCACATATTTGTGAAAACGGTTGTTTGGTCTCTCTTTAATGTAGGGGTTGGAACAAGGTTCTGCTCAAAGATCCTGATCCTGATGTTTTGGTGAGAGAAGAGAACAGATGCCGCTCCAAAACCCACATTCAAAACCAGTCATGGTACCTTAAATAAGTCATTTTAAATTTCTCTGATTTGGCAGTTTGTGTTGTTATCTTCCATTACAGGGAGTTGAGGTTAGTCATAGCTTCTCTTTTCAGTTCTTTGTAACTTTAGCGCACATCCGATTTTTTACCATTAAGTCCAAAGCAAAACAATAAAATATTAGACTTTTTTTTTTTTTGGTAGTCATGGTGTTGTTTTAAAATTTGGGTATATCTTACTCATAAACATATACTCTACTTGTGCTCTAATTGTGTTCTAGTGAGGCAGTCAGTCGGCTGTTAGACAATATGCTGGACTACGACGGAAAAGCAAAGGAATTTATTCTCCCAATTGTATACAGCTCAGAGAGGTCATTACCGCATGCAGGATGGTTCAGAATGACAAATGGCAAAAGGCGAACAGTTCATCTTGAACCTTGAAATACACCGTCTAGACGCCTACGTGTCAAAACTTAGCTACTTGATGGAGCCAGGACAATAACAACCTGTGGCCTTAGACAGGAATCAGGACCAGAAGTCATGGGCTCATGACACAGCATTTTCAGCTCAAAATGCTATTTTTAATATCACATATGGAAATAGATAAAATCTGCTTTCACCCATGCTTATACTGTATTTACGAGTTACCAGCATTATGCTGTTGAAGCAACTTTCATGATGAATGAGTTAAGAAATTACAATTCTTGATTTGTATTTGTGATCAATATTTAATATTCAGCTTTTCCACCATGATGTCCTCTCTGTCAGGATGCCCTTTCCCTCCCCAGAAAGAGACAGAACCTTGCACATGTGCGTCTCCTAGGGACAGACGTCACGTCGCTGTTACCACAGGGACAATGGCTACACCACTGTGGCTGCGGTGCCTTTTGTGTTTCAGCTTGGCACTGACAACTACATGCACAGAGAAAATAAAGCTCTCAACTACAACGTCTGCTCTCACAGAATCAAGGATATTGGATCAACCTCTGACCAGTTAGGGTGCTAACTGGTCAGCCACTTTATAGTTTAAACATTCATTTGTTAGCAAATTTTAAAATAGCAGGTACCTTTGCAGCAAAGGGAGGTTAATATGATTAGATGGGCTGATGATGAATGACTATAATTTGCTTAAGACCTTAAATATTTGCACTGTAAGTATAGCATACTGCACACTATAGGTCCCTGAGAGCAGGGGGCACCCAGAGTTGAACTGGTGACCTGTTGATCTGCAGTCAAACACTCTACCACTGAGCTACACCTCCTGCAAGCTGGTCCTGACATCATCCATGTTGGACCCCACTGTGTCAATGGGACCTCTTAATCTTAGATCAGTGATTGTGGTCAGGAATAGCAACCTGTGAAAGACAAAGCAAAGATCTATGATGCAGCCATCTCTTGAGTGTAGTCTGTCATAAGGTCAGACTGTGCTGCAGATGGTTGAAATTGAGGAATGTTTTAATCTGCAGTAAAATGCTCTACCACTGGCCACCATCCTGCATACAAAGTCACGCTTCCCAGTTAGAATCTCAACTAAAAGTCGTCTTTCACCTGGTGACAGTCAGCATATGCTGCTTCATCAGTGGAGAGACTCTGGTCTGTCATCCAGTCTGTTGTCTGCTAAAACCGGTCATCCAGGTCTTCAGCCCTAAATGTTTTGTGGATAGTCCTGGATCTAAAATGACAAGCATGTTCAATAAAGCTCTTACCAAATGATTTTTAAGTAATATCTGTCCAAACCCAGATATCTGCTGGACAGATGCAGTCCAGCAGAACCAAAGAGAGCCCAGGTCTTGGGAGCAGTCAGTGCTGATTGAACCCACATGCTGTGCTTTCAAATTATAAAATATAATACCACACAATACTAAAGGTAAGTGTTCAACTAAGGATTTATGTCATTTTTTTCCCTTTTTTAACAGAATGAATGGACAAACAGATGAAGCTGAGGCTACGTCAGATGAAGAGGAGGAAGAGTTGCCTCCTGTTGTTGCAGAAAACTGAGTCAGAAGTCAAACCTGCCACTGTCACAAACTCAGGTGGGATAAGGAAGGCTTTGAGCTTCTCAAAGTCTGCCACAGCGCATGCCCTCTTTGATGATGTGACAACAAAAGGAACAAAGGCTGACACTGTAGGTGTGGTGGGCTGACAAGACATAACAGCACAGCGTAGCGTCAAGCTGTGGGGAAATATCACCAGATGTATTCGAGTGTCATTTATTCTCTTATCACAGTTGGTCAGAGTAATCTCAACTCTCAGCAGGCAGGACGTGGCAGTGCTGCTGTTCTGAAACATTAATGATATCCTATAAAGCGTTCTTGTTAGTATGCCAGTACAGAAATCTGAACGTGTCCCTGCAGTAAACTATGAATATGCATCAGTGTTGGCCTGTCGCTGTCTTGTATCCAGACATTTTAAAATTAAGACGTGTAACAGGCGTGACCCTGAATAGGACTAAACGGGTATGTATAATGGACGGATGGATGAAAGTGTAACAGGCGTGACCCTGAATAGGACTAAACGGGTATGGGTAATAGATGGATGGATGAAAGTGTAACAGGCGTGACCCTGAATAGAACTAAACGGGTATGTGTAATGGACGGATGGATGAAAGTGTAACAGGCGTGACCCTGAATAGAACTAAACGGGTATGTGTAATGGACGGATGGATGAAAGTGTAACAGGCGTGACCCTGAATAGGACTAAACGGGTATGGGTAATAGACGGATGGATGAAAGTGTAACAGGCGTGACCCTGAATAGGACTAAATGGGTATGTGTAATGGACGGATGGATGAAAGTGTAACAGGCGTGACCCTGAATAGGACTAAACGGGTATGGGTAATGGACGGATGGATGAAAGTGTAACAGGCGTGACCCTGAATAGGACTAAACGGGTATGGGTAATGGACGGATGGATGAAAGTGTAACAGGCGTGACCCTGAATAGGACTAAACGGGTATGGGTAATGGACGGATGGATGAAAGTGTAACAGGCGTGACCCTGAATAGAACTAAACGGGTATGGGTAATGGACGGATGGATGAAAGTGTAACAGGCGTGACCCTGAATAGAACTAAACGGGTATGGGTAATGGACGGATGGATGAAAGTGTAACAGGCGTGACCCTGAATAGAACTAAACGGGTATGGGTAATGGACGGATGGATGAAAGTGTAACAGGCGTGACCCTGAATAGGACTAAACGGGTATGGGTAATGGACGGATGGATGAAAGTGTAACAGGCGTGACCCTGAATAGGACTAAATGGGTATGGGTAATGGGCGGATGGATGAAAGTGTAACAGGCGTGACCCTGAATAGGACTAAATGGGTATGGGTAATGGACGGATGGATGAAAGTGTAACAGGCGTGACCCTGAATAGGACTAAATGGGTATGGGTAATGGACGGATGGATGAAAGTGTAACAGGCGTGACCCTGAATAGGACTAAATGGGTATGGGTAATGGACGGATGGATGAAAGTGTAACAGGCGTGACCCTGAATAGGACTAAATGGGTATGGGTAATGGACGGATGGATGAAAGTGTAACAGGCGTGACCCTGAATAGGACTAAATGGGTATGGGTAATGGACAGATGGATGAAAGTGTAACAGGCGTGACCCTGAATAGGACTAAATGGGTATGGGTAATGGACGGATGGATGAAAGTGTAACAGGCGTGACCCTGAATAGGACTAAATGGGTATGGGTAATGGACGGATGGATGAAAGTGTAACAGGGGTGACCCTGAATAGGACTAAACGGGTATAGGTAATGGACGGATGGATGGAAGTGTAACAAGCGTGACCCTGAATAGAACTAAACGGGTATGGGTAACGGACGGATGGATGGAAGTGTAACAGGCGTGACCCTGAATAGAACTAAACGGGTATGGGTAATGGACGGATGGATGGAAGTGTAACAGGCGTGACCCTGAATAGAACTAAACGGGTATGGGTAATGGATGGATGGATGAAAGTGTAACAGGCGTGACCCTGAATAGAACTAAAGGGGTATGGGTAATGGACAGATGGATGAAAGTGTAACAGGCAAGACCCTGAATAGAACTAAACGGGTATGGGTAATGGACGGATGGATGAAAGTGTAACAGGCGTGACCCTGAATAGAACTAAACGGGTATGGGTAATGGACGGATGGATGAAAGTGTAACAGGCGTGACCCTGAATAGAACTAAACGGGTATGGGTAATGGACGGATGGATGAAAGTGTAACAGGCGAGACCCTGAATAGGACTAAACGGGTATGGGTAATGGACGGATGGATGAAAGTGTAACAGGCGTGACCCTGAATAGAACTAAACGGGTATGGGTAATGGACGGATGGATGAAAGTGTAACAGGCGTGACCCTGAATAGAACTAAACAGGTATGGGTAATGGATGGATGGATGAAAGTGTAACAGGCGTGACCCTGAATAGAACTAAACGGGTATGGGTAATGGATGGATGGATGAAATTGTAACAAGCGTGACCCTGAATAGGACTAAACGGGTATGGGTAATGGACGGATGGATGGAAGTGTAACAGGCGTGACCCTGAATAGGACTAAACAGGTATGGGTAATGGATGGATGGATGGATGGAAGTAGTGCTGGGCAATATGACGATATATATCGTGGGGACAATATAAAAGTGTATATCGTGCCATTTCTCTTCTATCGTTTCTATCGTTTCTATTGTTTCTAACCTAATTTTATCAATTATTACAGCAAATATGTAATTAAATAACCTGCAACGATAAATTTGATAAAAACATATCTACTTCTACAAAGTAGCCTTTTATGTTTGTACTTTTATTGATGGTTAATGCCTTAAACAGAGTTCTCTTCAACCCCGATGTTTACTTTAGACACTTTATATTGGTTTGCAAACTTTGCACTACAAGGTTACAGATTTCAGAAAGATGAAAAATAATTTGTGTTTATTTTTTATAGCTGAACTTCAGTGCAAAAATGTGTTTTTCCTCTCAGAAACTGTTGTGCACTTTAAAAAAAAATGTGAAAGCTACTGTACCTCTGTACCTACCTGTTTTTGCTGCACTAAAATGTATGTTTGTGACAGTTCAGCTAAATGTCCTTTCAAAATAAAGTTGAAAAGTAAGCAATGACATTTTTGTCAAACTTTTCAGAGAATAACTGAAAACATACTTTATTATGGTATATCGTGATATATATCGTTATCGTGATATAAAATAGTCCATATCGTGATATATGATTTTTTTCCATATCGCCCAGCACTAGATGGAAGGGTAACAGGACCAAACCCTCCCTTGCTCTATTTAGCCTTTGTGTCTCCAGGTCAGTGTCAACCAGGTTAGGATATACTGACGCAGAAAACTATTTAGCATTTGCTGACACCATTGCACGATTCCTGCTGCTTTCCAAAAGCCAGTAACAAAGAAGATGTTAACATGGACAACAATAAAGTGATTATTGACCTTAATCACAGCTTTCAGTTCTGATCGTCTGGATCAGAAGGTATACCCTACATCTGTGCTTCAACACTGCTTTGAATTATCAAAACCAAAAGGTGCATGGCTATGTTGCAACATTGTGAGTAGGGGGTACCCTGATTTGAACAGGGGACCTCTTGATCTGCGGTCAAATGCTCTACCACTGAGCTATACCCCCCTACAAGTTAAATGAGCACAGAAACTCAACAAAATCTGCCATCCCACAGTGTCATTGAGTGCTCCTGAATTGGATAAACTCGATATTGAAAATTTACTGTAGAACAGAATGAACTCTGGTAATTTATAAAGACAACCATGTTGTGAAATCAAGCGGGAAGAAGATTTAATGCTGGATTGTAAGTGATGAAAACTGAGATGTTCTTCTCTGCTTATTTTATTCCTCTTGTTCAAAATATGTGACTTTTTTCACTCTTCACTCTTCTTTCACTCCAAATCATCTGTATTCTCCATCTCTGACCAGAAGGTGCTCATTACTGACAAAATCTTCTTCTGCTCAGGACACAACTCAGGGGGGCAGCTCAAGAACACGACTTGTTCAAGGCAAACTCAGAGAATTAGCACAACAGAGAACAGAAATTACAGCAAAGCCACTGAATTTGTTCCACTTGGTTTTCCCTCCATGGTTTAATAATCAGATCACTTGAAACCTGCATGTAATCAGAAAGATTACATTCTAATCAGATACAGTATGTGAACATAGCCTTAAAGCTACCGAAGTGTTTCCTCAGGGGACATGAATTAAGGAAATATGACTTACATCCTGGTCAAGAAGGGGAAAGCAAGATTTTAACAAGGGACCTGTTTAACTGTAGTCAAGTTCACCGCTTTTGAACTAGCTTCCATAATACTGTTGTTACAGTTACAAGATGCATAAATGTTAGACACTACTGCTGATCTGCTCTAGTTGCCACTTCATACTTAATGACTGAGATCCCAGGGAAGCACCAAGGCCAGAACCCAGGCCAGCACCAAGGCCAGTACCCAGGCCAACACCCAGGCCAGAACGCAGGCCAGGACCCAGGGTGGTACCCAGAGCAGCACCAGGGCCATCACCCAGGAAGGCACCCGGGGCAGCACCCAGGCCAGCACCCAGGCCAGCACCCACGCCAGTACTCCAGGGAGCACCCAGGCCAGTACCCAGGACAACACTAAGGCCAGGACCCAGGGTGGTACCCAGAGCAGCACCCAGGCCAGAACCCAGGCCAGCACCAAGGCCAGTACCCAGGCCAACACCAAGGCCAGGACCCAGGGTGGTACCCAGAGCAGCACCCAGGCCAGAACCCAGGGTAGCACCTAGGCCAGTACTCAGGGGAGCACCCAGGCCAGAACCCAGGGCAGCACCGAGGCCAGTACACAGGCCATCACCCAGGTCATCATCCAGGGCAGCACCCAGGCCAGCACCCAAGCCAATACTCAGGCCAACCCCCCAGGGCAGCACCCAGGCCAGCACCCAGGCCAATACCCACGCCAGCACCCAGAGCAGCACCCAGGCCAGTACCGAGGCCAGGACCCAGGGCAGCACCCAGGCCAACACCCAGGGCAGCACCTAGGCCAGTATCCAGGGCAGCATCCAGGCCAGTATCCAGGGCAACACCCAGGCCAGCACCCAAGGCAGAGCCCAGGGCAGCATCCAGGGCAACATGCAGGCCAGCACTTTAGAAATCTGTGATTTGTAACAACTAGTGGTGAGGACTGAATTAAAAAGGTTTTTATTAAATTACTTAGATTAATCCGTTAATTAATCACTATTAATCACCTGTTTGTCCAATAGCAGTATTGGACACAATAAGTCAAGTTTTTCAGTTCAATTACAATTTGGTTGGTGACTGAATCTATGAATGGACATACACTCAAGGAAAAAAGAAATGCACCACTGCTTTTTTACCACATTTTCTTTTGGTTACTTATTTTTAATGGAAATATTACATGTTCACATCAACCATATACCTGTCCCTGATATTCAGACCCAATTAATCAATGCTTGTGACAGTTTCAATAGCAATAACATGACCAAACAATAAAGCATCACAGTAAACAAAAACACAGTTATGTGATTCGATTGTCAGTAATTAACATGACCACCATTCGCCTCAAGGACACTGATAATTGATGGGTCCCAATGGTTTCAGCAGCAGTTCTTGTTGCTGGTCGAAACCTGTCATGGAGATGTGACAGCCGATTCGCTCGGTCCTGTGCGGCCGTTGTGACACGTGGTCGACCAGATCTTGGACGGTCATTGGAGGATCCAGTGGTCTGGAACGCTCAGCAAGGCGTACAAAAGTAGAGTGATGGACTCCAAACACCCTGGCTACAGCCGGTGTGCTCCTTCCAGCTTGAAGCATGCCAATGGCACGATCTCTCTCTGGTTGCTGTAGTCGTGGCATCGTGAACAAATGTGCTTTTTATCCATTTTGGTGTCTTTTTATAGGGAATGGTTGTGCACAATTGAGGACAGGTCCAATTCATCTCTGAGTTTTACTCATGACCCAGACATAGGTGATTATACAAAACTACAATTGTTATTGCTGATCAAAATCAATCAACCGGAACGAGGAAAACAGTGATTTCATTTTGACTCAAAATTGTACTAAACTCATTGTAGTCTGTAATTTTTCACTGTCTATAATATTTTTGGAAAAATTGAGAAAACGAAAATGGTGCATTTCTTTTTTCCTTCAGTATATATATGAACTCAAACAGCTGTTTGAGGACAGTTCACTTTCTGCAGTGCACTTGATAGCATGACAGCTTAACTAGCAGGCTAACGTATTAACAAACATCTACAGCTTAATTGAGCAATAAATAAACATTCTGAAATTTAATGTGACTCAGGACATACTACGAACTCTTCTGGCAGAAGTGTCTATAACCATTACTTTATATGATGTGTTTTTAATGCGTTTTATGCTTTTGTATTTCAGCCGTGTTATAAATAAAGTTCGGTGGAAGCAGCAAGAAAAAAAACTCTAAAGACGTTGGAGGTATTTTTCAAATAGGCTCCATCTGGATCAATTGACCACAAATTTGAAGTTGGAAGAAGTTTATTCTCACAAGAAGGCATCTTAAATCTACTGTGTGATACAAAAAAACAGTTATTACCTTCTCTTTTACTCCTTTCTCCTCTGCCATTACCGTTACTTGTTGATTCTAAATGCATTTACTGTCACTCAAGACGGTCTGAGCTCCTCCTTTGTAGCTGGTAAATGGAAATTTTGGTACATCACTGCCACCAACTGGGCGGGAGTGTGAACGTCAGTGCTACTGCGCAATTAAATATTGTATGCTTTTGTTGCATGCTTTTTTATCTGTCATTAATTAATCAAAATTAAGGCATTAGTAGGGGGAGTGGGGTGGGGGATACCCAGATTTAAACTGAGTATTTGCAGCCAATATGTATTTGCGATGCCGGGGTGACCCCAGGGAACCTGTTTTTTTTTTGTTTTTTTTTGCTGTACTGGAATTAAGTGTAATTGCACATACACCGCAGTAGGCGGCAGTAGTGCTCTCATTGTTTCATTGTGTTCAGGGAGTATTAGCTATATTGTGTTGGGTTGTTTTTGCTCAGACATGTGCACACACAGCACAGAGCAGGAGATAAACCCTCAAGAGATGCCACAGAAAAATATTTAACAGGGATGAAAACAAAGGAGGAGAGAGACGGAGATAATGAGACAAACGAAAGTTACCAGAAAGTTAAGACGAGGAAATATGACGATGCTGATGTAGCGCTTGACTTCACTGAGACTACGGTGGGATTGATGCACTTTAAATCTTTACAGACTAAAAAACAATTTTAATAAGTTCCTCTATATTTCTTTCTTTTTTGTTTCCCTTCATGTTAATAAGGACACAGTGTTATGCAGAGGTGTACTTATAACAATTTTAAAGACAAATGATACTATTTATAGTCACGGTGGAGGGTGGGGGGTGGCGGGTGAAGCATTTTCTTCTTCCTGGAGGGGGCGCAGCAGAAAATTATCGAGAAGCACAGGATTAAACAAACATATAAATGGATTTTAATCCAACTGAACTGGACTGTAATTAATTGCACAACATTTAACTGATTTACTCTCTTTAATGACCTTTGCTGTGAATTGCTGCTATACATTTGAACTGAACTGACCCAAACTGAAAGGACACCGTTATAAATCCATGAGATAAATGTCAGGATGCGGCAGGTAAGGTTTCTGTCGTTAAAACCATCTCACTTACCGGCTCCTCAACCTGTGATTCTTTGGAGAAAAGGGCAGCCCAACCATCCCAGACACATGAAAGACAGAAGGAACGGTGCGCTACATGATGGAGGAGCCTGTTTGACCTCCTGTTCCCTGTCAATGACATTCCCTGTCTTCTTCCTTGGACTGTTTGTGTATTGGGTCACTTGTCTGTCCATCTTTGAAATGACACCCGAGTTACAGGCGGAAAGAAATAAATTCAGTCCCTTTACACGCAGAGACGGAGAGTTTCCATTATCATTCACAGCAGCTCCCAGGACCACGCATCTCAGGAATACATATCTGAAACCTTTCTCCCCCTGGCGGGGCAACGGGGTCATATCTGTCAACTCCATCTTCTCTTGTGCAGCCATGGTGGACAAGACCTGCTGTCTCTGAAGGGGGGGCCTCAGCCTGACCGACGCAGACGAGACAGACAGAGAAAACCTGTCGCTATGCAAATGCGGCGACATCTCTCAGGCGCCACACTGACAGCGCGCCCTCCCTAGCCGGGCAAGCGCACTCGGGGGACAGCCGATGCATTTTTCTCACTTCCACAGGCAGCTTTCATTTTCCACACTGCTGGAAACTGGACACCGTCATCTGTTATTGAATCTGTGGGCTCCAGAGCCCGTCCGTGTGTGGGATAATGAAACGCTAAGAGCAGGATTGCAGCGATGCGACAGTGGACCACCGAGTCTCAGGTGTAGATGTCCTGCTAAATGAAAGCCGATGCAGAGCTGCTCCAAACCGGATCAGTGGAAGATATGTCCCATGACACTTTAAATAATCATCAAAAAATGTGTTTTAATATGATACTGAATACACCTTAAAAAAATCAAATGATAATTTATTACATTCAATTTAAACTGAAAGTACCAAGTAGATATACATATGACACCAGCAGGGTCACTGCAGGGTCAACAGAGGCATGCAGATACTTTGCTGCTAAAGAGTTTACAAAGCTCTGTTACTGATCGTTATCCTGATGTAAATCATATCTGTGGTTGACATAGAAAAGGTTCCCCAATCTGAACCAGTACGTTTGGATGACATATCTTTGCTTTTATATGTCAAGATACACCCAAGAATTTAGTTTAATTTACAAAACTGAAAAAAAAAACAATGAAATCCTAATCAGAAGAGAAATCCATTACTTATCAGTAAAGTACACAGGACACAATTACCCCTGAATTCACGGTTTAGTGGAAGATGTTTTGATTTGTCCTCTCTTTTAATGTGTGATGAACATGTGGCTAATGATCTGAGAGCTTCCAGTCTAGACTTTCAGGTGAACTCTTGTATAGTTTTGACTGACCTTTTCATAACTTGCATTAAAATTAGGGCTGGGCAACCCTCACACAGGTTGTATTGTTGGGCTCCTGTCGGTTAACAGAGAATGTAAATCTATACACGCTGGGCTGCTGTTGATGCTCACTCCACTTTTCATCTAACCCCGTTTTCTTCTGCCGTCCCACGACACACACACTACATTACCCATAAGGCCACACTATTACTCAAAAGGCTACCTTCTTAAAGGGACCAGGCTGGCTCACAACATTTCTTCGCTGTGAGTGAACGTGCACAACATCCTGTGATTTACCACAATTTTTTCTAGATTTTTTTTTTAATATTACATATTTCCGAAAAATCCGCGAATAACTAAAACCGCGGAACTTAAAGCGCGAATCGGCGAGGGATCACTGTATATTTTAACTGGCAAGCAAGCCGTTTAAGACGATCTCTGGCATTTTCTCAGGGATTCAACTGAGGCCAGATCACGCTTTTTATACAAGAGTTAATTCCAGAGGTAGAGCCATTCGTGCACGTCCACATGTGACCATATGGACATGCTCTTGTACGCGCCAACATGAGGGTAGCAGGTAGCGGGTGGTCAGACCACCCGCTACCTGCTACCCTCAATCCGAGATCGCAAGATACCAAGTTTGGGCAAACAACACGCCCATTGCCACACCTACAAAGTGAGTCCGGGAGTCGGCATAACGGGCAGCGGCTTTAGCGAGCGGAAGATTGCATTAGCGGTTAGCGGAGGTTCCTAAACCCGCAATTTGCGGGTAGCGGCTAATATTAACAGGTAAGGGGAAGTATACGATCAGGGTCTTAGAGCCATGGTCTCAGAGTTGGAGGTGCTGACTCTCTGAAGATAACTTGCTGAGCTCAATGAAGCCAGTGGGACCACATCATCTACAAAAGCAGAGAGGCAACCCTGGTGTCTCCAGAACCAGAACCCCCCTTCAGCAGCTGAGAGAGTCTGAGAATTGAAAGTTGACAGAGGTTCACCAATCTGCAAAAAGAACTACATCTATAAACTGTGAAATGATTTCGGTTCCTCATGATAAAAGTTTTAGGGCTGAATATCTGAGCATCGATTGTAAATAATTACATTAAGAGATTCAGAGAATCTATAGAAAAAAACTGCACATGGTGTAAGTTAAAAAAAAAGAATAACTGTGATGTTCATTTTTTACGTTCAGCTGTGAATAAAATATGGCTTTGTGATGTTTGAAAATCCCCATTCCTATTTTTTCTCTTTGGGAAATGACAGTAAATCACAGTTAATTTAAAATGAAAGCATTCAGTATATCTAGCAATGGAGTTTTATGGCAGGGCTCAAAACATTTTTCCAACAATTTACACGTTTTGGAAACGCTGTCCGCTAAATTCTGGTGACAGCTGTTAAAAGTATGCAAAGGAACATAAATCAATAGCTTCTGTCAGGATGCTTTGTCTTTGGGCATCGATTAGAGCCACCGGAAAAAAAAAATCGTTCTTACTTAACGCGTTTGTGATGGAGCAGCACAATTAGGTATCATGATGGACAGTTTCAGATCCAGTAGAGGAATCAACATTGTAAAAAAGCGAGACATCCATCATCCAACCAATTACCTCTCAGGCCAAATTACAGGGTGTCAACAAAAAGGTCAAGGTTTCCTTGGTGCCGGTGCTCATCCTTGACCGCTGGAGGCTTGATTTTCGTTGCCTGGTTTCCTCGTGCTTTCTTCTCTCGGCGGCGCAGCTTTTCTCACATTCAGGGCTGCCGGTGGCAGGAAGCCTGCAAAGCTTTGAAATCAGAACCTAAATAACCCCACCTGTGACAGCCTTCACAACCTGCGAGGGGATAAATCTGCCATCCCACCCAGGGCCAATTTAATAATCCTCAGGAGACTGCCTCTTGGCAAGCAGCGATTGTGTTCTGCATAAATAGCAAATGTCACCGCGTGTACAAGTGTGTAGTCTCAACGATAAATCTCTGATGGCAGTTAATATGACACGCCGGCCTATTAAGATGTAAAAAGTTTAGTGTCATGATTAGTGTTGTGAATGTCAAGAGTGTACCATTTCTAATTTTTACTGAAAGTTATTTTGGCAACCGAACATTTATCATCCGTGTTAGCACGGGTCACACTGCTACTACTCACCACGACAAATTGCTTGTCTTGTAGTTTTTTTTGTTTTTCTTTTTTAATTAAATCAAATTAATTGATCATACAACTGAACAGCCGAAACGGTTGGAACTACATTCTGATGATCTCTTTTAAATTTGCCATAATAATGAGAAAGGAGAATTTAAATACACTTGGTTAGTAGTTTGTGGAAGTGCCTTTTAAGCTGTTTTTATTTCCGTAAATCTTCTGGTATCCCTCCACAAGTTTCTTACAATATCTTTCTGGAATGTTGTCCCATTCATCCTGACAAAACTGGTGGAACTGATGGAGTCACGTCCGTGGGTCTTGCTGGCTCATGCCTTTTCAGTAACAACCACATTTTCTTTATATATATGTATATATATATATATATATATATATATATATATATATATATATATATATATATATATATATATATATATATATATATATATATATATATATATATATATATATATATATATATATATAATATATATATATAGGGCTATAGGGCTGTCAAAGTTAACGCGTTAACGCGAGATTAACGCAAAATAATTTTAACGCAACTAATTTTTTTAACGCGCGTTAACGCGACACAGCCTGGCCGTTTATGTACAATAGTAGAGAGGAGAGTAGGTTTAATGAGCCTCTAGCTCCGCCGTAGTTGTAGTCCTGTAGTCCTGCGTAGTCCTGTCAAAACAGGAAGTCATGCACTGACATCGATGTCCATGCCGCAGACAGACAGACGTAAACAAACCGTTAGCAGTAGTTGGATACAAATAATAAATGGATACAAAAGATACTATTTTGAATGGTAAGTTCAGGTTCAAAACCTTGCCTGATGGCAAACTCCACAAGATAAATGTTGTTTGTGTTTACTGTCGATGTGAATTTAGTTACCACCGGTGTCTGACTACTAAAATATCACTTGTCGGCTAATGAGAGCGCGGATGCAGAGAGCCATCTTTTAAGGTCCTTAAGCTGGTTTAAGTTGTATTGATCTTATAAATACCAGTTTGTCTTCCTCCTACACTGGAGCTGGTTGTGGTGTTCCACAGGGTTCTGATCTTGGACTTTTCAGTTTATATCTGCTTCCATTACATGACTATTATTAGCCACCATGGCATCATTTTTCACTGCTGTGCAGATAACGCTCAGGTGTACCTGTCTTTAAAGACAGATAAAAGAAGTTAGTTAGCTGCACTACAGAAGGGTTATAATGACGTAGAGCACCGGTTGACTGGTGATTTCCTGCGACTGAACTCAACTAAGACTGAGGTTGGACCTCTTTGGACCTGAAAGCAATTCAGAGTGTCGTTACTCTCTATGGCATCACATCTAGTACCGCTGGGAGAAACCGCGGGGTCAGCTCTGACCACAACAAGCTTCTGGGAGTGTCTGATTTCATCTCCATGATGCTGTCAGGACGTTCTGTCTCAGAGTGTTAATGCTCTGCAGTTCTTCAGGAAAACTGCGACACTCAGAGCTCTGATGAGGATTAGCAGGAAAGATCATGTTACTTAGCTCACTTCATTAACTTCCAGGACAGAAGTTAAAAATCCCTCTCCTCACATATAAAACCCAGAAGAACATGACTCCATCTCAACTCAAAAACCTCAAAAGTCCACACGGTCCCAAAAGAATAACTTTGTTCATAAGCTTTTAACCTTATCTCTGTTCAAAGTTTGGGTTTAACAACTAAAATTGATACGGATATCAACTCATTTGTGCTCTTGTCAATTGTGCGATGAATCAGAACGGGAACAAATTAAACAGGTTAGACGTTTATAGCCTTTGAGTATAATCCAAAGATCTCCTTCAAAGGGAAGAGGGGCATGCTGACTCCAGGTCAAACAATTAAACAGCAGCTGACCAAGAGGGAGGAAAAAATCAAACGGCTCAGAAGTGGAAGTAATTAAAAAGTCAAGAAATGACAGAACTCCCCCCCAGTCATGCACATTTGAGCAAAAACAGAAGTTTGTCATCAATAAACTGTATTCTGTCTGCACAGTCTCCAGATAATTCAGCCTCTCTCAGCTCAGGTTTCTGCTCGCAGCCTCTGTTGTGCACAATTAAATGGTCGGGGGAGCAGGACTCTGATAAACAGGTGAGTCGAGTGGGGAGGGCTGGCCAGGAGCAAAGCAGACAGATGGCTGAAAGCCACCAGAGGATAAGATGAGGGAAAAGAAAGGGGGAGAAAGCATTTGGGGGGGGGGTTCCAGCTTGGCAGAATTATGGTGAGAAGTGAGAGAAGCTGGCTGTCGTAGCTTTCCTCTCCTCATCTCCTTCCCTCCAGTTTCCAGGGCTGGAAAGAGGATTAGCAAAGCTCCTAATTCTGTTTTAACAGAAGTTATCCTTAATGGGGAGCCGTCTGCTGCCACGGTGGAATTACAAACACTAATTGTTTCATTTAGAAGTGAAACTGAGTTGCAACTAAAGTCAGAAAGACAGTCAGCCAACATCTCTCCAGTCCACCACACGTATCTGTTATTCACCACTTTAAACAAGTTTTATGATGACTGGCCTTTTTTAAATGTATTTATTTTTTTTTTTTTGCAAATTGACACAATTCTAAATTTAAATTTTGCAACATGTTTTTGCCGAGGTAGCACAGATAAAGTACCATATAAAGTTATTTCATCATTTAAGAAAACACTGTTTATATCCTACATTTATTCAAGAACTTTATTAAATTCTTTTGACCGCCAACAATAACTTCACCAGCTTGACATCCACACCAAAATATTAGGAAGAGACAAACTTGTCTGTAAAACATTAGACATTTTAAGAGCATTATTTGATTATATCACTCCTGATTTAAAGTAAAAATACCACATAGATGAAGTACAACAGATGTTTTTGTTCTGCAGAACTGTCGTTTCATGTCACTTTGACTTCAACATCCCATCACACACACGGAGAGTCAAGACTTATCTTTTAATCCTCGTGATGTTGTCACTGCGCTTCCATTATAAAAAACAGAAAAATAGGAAATCTATGAACCTTTATGGAGATAATCACGTCACACAAAGCCCGATAAGCTATTTTTTCTATTCCAGTCATGACACTGATTTGTCCTTAATTAACCTCATCATTTGAAAGATCTTCTTCCAGAGAAGAATTGACCTCTACCAAACAGGTAGCACACCTATGACGCCAACACAAACAGTCTCATCAGACATTTCTGTCTATCATGTTAAGAGGCTGAAAAATCAGTGAAAGTATGAAGCTTAAATATTTATGCTCCTTCGCTTAAATGAGGTGGCTGCTCAGAGAAGGTTTGGGCCATGTTTCGATACTGGCTCTCACCAGTCTACGTGGTTTATTCCAGTCTCCATGTTGCTTATAGGTTTATTGAAGGGGTGAGAGCTACTCGCCCCCGACCTCTCTCGCCCGTCAAGCTCGCTGCCTCCTTAAAATCCTACCTCTTCCCCAGATCCACCGTAGCCTCTGATTCAATGGAGAGGGGATTAACTTTAGCTATGTGCATCACCCCAGATATCCATGTATCCTTTAAAAGTGGAGCTTTATTAGATCAGAGCCCGAACACTCAGATGGAAGTGTTTTCTCATTAGGATCGCCTATGATCTCGAGCTTTAATCAACGCTGGTCTCCTCCTTTCACCCCAAGTTGACGGCAGACATCTTAATGAATTGGCATGATGTACGATCAAACCTTGATGTGTAATCATCCAGCCAGCATCGTGAGATCTGATCTGCTGGAGTCTGAGTCGTCCAAAGGTTGTAGACCTTGGAAAGCAGAAAGTGTCTTAAACACAATTGAATAGGAAGTTGTAATATTTTGTGCATGTCGTTGGAGTTTGCAGGTGATCAGTGGAGGATACGTCATCAGTTGTACCTGTAGGTGTGTGATCACCATGTTTCAGTCGTGTCTACAGCCTTATTCAGCATACATTCATGTCTTCATATTTTAGTTTTCACTGCTCAGAATAATCCTGATGTCATCCTGATGACAGGAGAGATAAATGCTGCACCTGTCTGATGCCCAGGACTGTTACAGAGACTCGTCTTGGACCAATACAGCAGTTCTGAACAAGAAACCCTCTTTCCTTTTCAAGGTTTTATATCTTTTGAAATCCCTGTAAGGGCTTTTATTTATTTTATTTTTTGGGAACACTGCACATTCTATTCCAAATCAAAACATGAAGACATTTTTTTTAATCAGATTTATTATTACTTTAAAGATAGCGAAGATCAAATGAATATTAGACTGTTGGAAAACTATCAGTGTCTGCGTTTTTCTTTCCAAACTCCAACATCTAAACTGAGAGATGCTGCAGACTGGTGTCTCCTGTGAACCTCTGGACTAATGATTAGCTGTCGAACAGCTGTTTCTGACATCTGAGTTCATGGAGTCACCTGTGAACAGGTGTCCCAGTCCAGGACCACTGGTTTCTCCTGATGTCTCCCCACCAGTCCTCTACTGGATCCAGGTCTGACGTTAATCTGGTTGGTCTGGGACCAGGATGCTGCTGGATACTGGTGTGTTTGGGCTCATCGTCTTGTTTCAGGAACATTTCCTCTTCAGCATCAGACGACATGACCTCCTCAAGTCTCCTGAAGTCTTCAGACCGATCCATGATCCCTGGTCTGTGATAAATAGACCCGAGAACAGAGTATGAGAAACATCCCCATATCATGATGCTTGCTCCGCCGTGCTTCACTGTCTTCAGGGTTCTGTGGATTGAGTTCAGAGTTTGGGGATCGTCTGATAAACTATCTGTAGCCCCAAGATCCAAAAACAACAACATAGGTTCACATAGGTGTCAATCAATCAATCAATCAATGAATCAATGTTTATTTGTAGAGCCCTTTACAACACACAGGGTGACCAAAGTGCTTTCCATTAAAATCCAAGGTGTCCTCTAATTGTTCTTCTTTGTAGATGTCCTCTGATCCCCCTGGAGCCGATCACTGGCTGAGTCTACTGGTAGTTTTCTAGTTTCTTCCAGGTCTTTCTATTTTTGAACCCATTTTAAACCATTTGAGGTGATTTTAGCTGAGCAGCCGTTAATTTTATTCACTTCTTTATATGTTTTCTCCTCTTCAATCAGCTTCTTAATCAATGTACGCTGTTCTTCTGAACACTGTCTGGGGACGACCCATTTTACTCTGATTTTCAGATAAATCCACTATAACCAGCACGAACATTGTTTTCTGCCTTCGTCCTTAAGTAACAGTCACCTGTTTGACACCTGACTGATACACAATCAATGACCTCTGACCTCTTCTCTTCACTTCCTGTGAAATAAACAGACTTTTATTTTGAACACAACTGCATGTGAACGTCTTGATGCAGCTGTAGATGATCAGGACAGGCCTGCTCTGTGACTGATACCCTCAACCTAATGGGTAGGGTTAGGGTTAGGGTTAGGGTTAGTCAGACTCGGTCATCACGTGCACGCTGGTTGAATTCACATAACATTTACTCAGTCATCGTATTTACATGCACTGTTAAGTCGAGCTGCTGCCATAGCTTGTATTATCCCAGTATTCCTGCACACAAGAGGAATCAGTTAATGGACCAAAGTGTGTCAGCTTCCAGCGCGATCGCTGGTGCCAGTTTTCAGTTTGACGGCTTTTACTCCACACACCCAAACAACACACAGCCTTTGGGTTAGCTGGTTGGAGCAACGGTCAGTGGTGAACCCTCACAGACTTACAGCTTATGTGCCTTTCAAAAGTGACGTGGAGCATCCGTGGAGCACGAAGGCGTCTTCAACCGGAGGCCCAGTCAGACATCTACACGCAGGCGTAGCGTGACTTTAGTTGCATCCAACTATCAGAAGCTTTGATTTCAGTTGGAGCCTGAATAAGAGGAGGCGAGTATTGAAAATGGATTTTCAAGGTCGTGTAAACACACTGAACGTTGGCTCAGTGCTCCACAACAGACATGGATGATGACCTTCAATCAGGCTTTCTTTTTAAATCGTTTCCTATTTGAAACAGCGACAGTCTGGACTCTTCTTGGGCACGTATCTAGAGTCCAGCATCTTCATGGAAACTGTGGATGATCCACTCCTAAGCTGCCTTCAGCTCTGGCAGAGCATTATAGCCTCTTTATGGTTTTAGGGCTCAATGTTCAATATCGCCACTTATTTCAGTTTCATTTCCAGCTGAGAGAGGCTGTTTTTAATGAAAACGCTCTGATAAACTCACAACTCAGCAGGAGGTAGAGAAAGACGGGCAGAGGGGGATTTGTTGGGTCTAAAATAGAGCTGGAAATAAAGAGGACCGAGACACGAGGGGAACGGGAAGGTTCCTCAAAGGAAACAATCTGGACGAAGCCATTAGATCCCGTCTGTGTGCTCTTACAGAAGATGTTATCATGGGTGGTGATGGATGGGAAAAAAGAAAAAAAAAGTCTAAATTGCAAACCTTGTTTTGATGATTCATCCATTTTTGTCTCAGGAGTGCTTCAGCAATATCAGGAAAGGCAAAATTACTGAGATTTGTGTCTTGCCGGGTTACTTTGGCGCCCAGCAGGTATCCTGAGGTTTTCATCCGGTATAATGGAGAGATAGGATCATATTTTCTTCGTTGACAAACAAAGACATTTGGGGCAGCGAGAGGCACCTCCTGCCGTGGAGGCAAAGACGAGATGGCATGTCTGCACTGGGGATTGAAATGAATGGCTGTTTAAAATGTTTCTGAAGAATGAGAGTGGTGTGAGAGAGGAGGACATCTGGGCTATGATTTCATCACGGCGCCTACCCTTGTGAGTGCATTCTCATGTTCGACACCTTCGATTACAGCCCTCGGGGTCATTAGCAGAGCTGCTGCAGAAGCGTCTGAATTGAAAATCTATTTATCTGCTTCCCTCATATGGATCTGTCGTGGCTTCTCCCCTTCCCCCGTCGGAGTCTTACCACTTTTTTAACAGCAGAGAGCACAGATAGGTAAGAATCCAAAAACATGGACGGAAAGGCTCAGAAGTCCACTGCTAAGCTCTCATAAACCCCTTCTCTTCCTCTACCTGTGTGGTGACAAAACCTCACACCCAGAGCGAACGAATGACTGCCATTCATCTGGGTCGACGTGCCGTCTCGCTGGCAGTCGGCTCGTCCGCCGTGCTTCAGTGCACAGTGAGTGTATCGAGGCTGGCAGCCATTTCCAGCCATCTCTGAGAGCTTAACAGAGACTCCCGCCCAGTAATGAGACTGTAAATGGAGCCGCCTGACTTCTCCTCGCCGCCACGTTCACCTCTTCTCAAACACAGTTTCCCTCTAATATCTCAGGGTGATCATACTGATACTTTCTGCCTCTTCCAGCTGTGCAGTTTAAAGCCTTTACTGGCATTTATTCCACAGTTTGACCCAAAGATTTGCTTGTAAAGAAGATATCAGCCCCGACATGCTGATGCAGTTTTGCAATTTTCTCGTAAATGACACAGTGGAAATCAGCAACCATCTCTGCAAGTCGCCTAAAATATATGTATGTAACCATTAACTCTAATTACCACAGCATGTGATATCTGCAATTTCTGTTCTTACCTTTTGTCTGTCTTTTGTTGCAGAGAAGAGAGTTCTGGGAACCAAGTTGTAGCTGAACGTTGTCTGTCTAATTAGCAAACTGTGTCTGTCTAATTAGCAAACAGCAGCCTTTATCTGAATGAGGTAATGATCTGAGGAAGCGATAAGCACATTAAGACGTGTGGAGGATACTGATCATTAATGAGACGCGAAAACACCTTAATCGAAATATAAAGTCTTGTTTGAGTTTTCATGGCCTTCTGTAGCACCGAGTACCCTCCACACCCAGCAGTTCTGAGTTGTTTGAGGAAGAAAGGTTATGTTAAGGAGAACTGAAAAACAAGGAGCAACAGACACAGTTCAAGAGAAAGACCAGACAGACCAGGGGGGTTCCCAGGGGGGTGCCCTGGGGGGTATCCCGTCCCCAGTGCTGTTCTACATAAGCCTGAACCCGCTCGACCCAACCACTGCAAAGTGTGACTGAGGATATCAGTCCAGAAATGGAGGAATCATCAGCCAGATCCTCTATAGAGAAGGACATCAAGCTGAATGCCAAGAACAATTGACCTCACTAATCCACCTAACTAGGACATACCAAGGTGATATCAGAATGTCATTTAGGCTTGATAAATGTACTTGAATGGTATCAAAGATAGTCAAACCTCCAGAGGGCAACGTGTTAGATGTTCAGAACAGCCCCAGATACCTTGGGATCCCACAGGCAAATGACAACTATGGGGAGGCCTCAAGGAAGTTGACCATAACCAGGTATCTGAAAAAAGTGAGGCAGATCCTGAAGATCCAGTCAAATGGAAGGGCAAAGTCCAAGCCATCAACACGTACCAGCCCTACCAGTAATCAGATTCCTCACTCATACTAGTAACCAGCAGGAGATGAAAGCCACTGATTTTGAGATGAGAAAACTCCTCATGATGCATGGAGGGTTTTGTCTCAGGTCCAGCATCATAAGAAACTGCACCAAGTGGAAGGAGGGAAGATGGAAATACATCCAGAAGATGGCCCACAGTGATTAACTGCTAAGTCACAGGTAGCAGCCAGAAAAGACCCAAGGTACAAATATGTCCCCGAGACAACCCTGCACATAATAGTGACGTAGACAAGTATGGGACAACCAATTGAGTATGGGAGTATGGGTTGGTAGTCCCTCAGTCAGGATGGGAGATGCCTCCTAGGAAGACATACTAAGAAGTAGCTTCACACCGTTTAAAGGAATGGCAGCAGCTAATTGAAGGACAGTTGTTGCACAGCTACCACCGTACCAACTACTCTACACATGTTCAAACTCAAACGGAGGGCATCCTCATTCATAACCCATACGATCAGAGACTGGCAAGGAGGCTGCGGCCGTCATAAGCCATGAAAAAAAAAACATCCTGAAAATCATCGTAGAAACAGTAACTGAGTTTGACCTGGACCCAGACCACCTCTGTCTGTTGGTGAGATGTTTAATCATTTAGTCCTTTAGTCCGGTCAGGGAGACTTTTCACATTCATTGCTTCAGAATCAAACTGAAAAGTTAAGACTGGACAAAGTTAGACAACTGTGAAAAAGGTCTAGAAAGCTGGAATTTAAAATGATTCACATCGAACTTAAACTGGCGAGAAGGTTGCAGAATGCTTGCTTTTCCTGCTGCAATGTGTTTTGTTAAAGTCCACTTTTCCAGAGTCAGAATCATGCTTGGTTGGAAATATATGGAGTAAGGTCGCTGTCAAAAAGATGTGTCCATGTTATAAGCATTTGTATTTGTAATGACAAACATTTGTGTGTAAATAAAAAAGTTGTACCCAAAATTCTGCTGTCACACACATGATTCTGATAAATTATTAGGGTTAGGATTGGTTTTATGTGAGTATGAATCTAAAAGCTGTGAGTGCAAAGTCTTGTGAATACAACTCTTAATTTCTACGACTACGAGTCTTCACTGTGAACACGAATTCAAGTTTGTGGGTACGAGTCGAAAAACTGTTGAAATGACGTCACAGGCAGGTCACAGGGGAAAGCAATCGAACCCCGAAAAATGCGCCGAAGGATAGCTGAAAACATGGACACCGTCGGGGAAGCATCATCATCATCATCATCACAGGTAAAGTAAATAACACATCCAACATTTATTTATTTCTATTTAGTAGTTTATTTCATGAAATTGTACTGTTTTAAATAATATGAAGTCTATGGACGGTTTATTCTTGATTTACAATGTATTGTAAATAGTCCAAATTTAAGTGTGGTTGATTCAACACATTTGTAATCCTTGATTTCAGACGTTCCAATAACCGAGAAGCTACTGGTCCCTGTAAACAACAAGTTTGATGCATTAGGCTAAATGCCACTGTTGACATAGTCATTTACCAACATACAGTACTCTATCCCACATAGGCTGGACAGACATAAAAAATAATTTTGTATTTTTAGCAAAATAATGTATGCCAATCAATAGCATGCAAGTTAATACAACAAATATCAATTATTAAATTATTAATTAATATTACTAGTCTGGACCCATGCAAACCACACTTGTGTGTCTGATCTCAGATATACACGTATATAATAAATAAATTCTGGATTGATAGTAAACTGCTGTCAGGACTCTGACTAATTCTATTGTTTGGTTACACAAGCAGTAACTGACATGTGGTTAGCTTGTAAGCTAAAGCAGAATGTCTTAACGTCCATAAACTTCATATTATTTAAAACAGTACGATTTCATGAAATAAACAACTAAATAAAAATAAATAAATGTTGGATGTGTTATTTAGTTTACCTGTGATAATGATCAGGCCTGGAATTTCGTGATTTGAGGGACAAGGCCACTTGGCCTTCATAGGGGCATTTTTTTTTTGAGGGCACAAAGGCCAAATGCCAGGGCAACAAGGCCATAATTAAAAAAAAACACAATATATGCTAATAAACGGCAGAACACAGTTTTTGAATTCAGAACCTTAGATATTTTTAATAGGCTACCACAACTTTTGGACTTTTATCAAAGGGAAACAGACAACAAAATAGGCAATGTCATTGACTTTTATCAGGTTATTACACATCCATAAATTTAATTTAAATCGCCATCTGATGATGGGGATGGAGAACCTGGGGTCTTCCTAGGCACATAAGGAAAAACAGTTGGCCTCCACCTCTCTATGCTCCCTCTGTCTTTTTTGCACTGGCTGAAAATTTTAAAACAGTTTTATGATGAATCATAGTGGCACAACTAGTTAATATATTTCATTTCATTTTATTGATTCATTCCAGACATGTCAAAACAACCTTTTAAAGCATAGACAATTTTAACACTATCATGAATCTATGTATCTGAAAATAAATAAAATATAATATATTTATAAAATATATAATAATGCATAAATCAATATACACTGACACATGTGCATAACCATAATTTAGAAACATGTAGAACCTCTTGTAAATAAACCTAAATATTAAATGGACATATTTCCCCCAAAAAATAAAAAAATAAACAAAATTTATATCCAATGTATACACACGGATCTATATACATACACATACATACCAATATGCAAAACACATATCTGGTTTAACATAAGGAGCAACAGAAAAGGGGTGTTAATTCCTTCCAAATGTTATATCCTAAATGTACCATATAAACTTAGGCTAAAATAAGAAGAATCTAACAATTAACTCTTCCATGATAACCTTTTGAAGTAGGTGTCCATTTTTTGGCAGTTTTTTGCTTCATCTTCCAGAGCTCTTTTGCAACTCATCTCGACTCGTTCCCGTCTTGGCATTCTTCTTTCTGAGGGAAAAAAGTTTACAGTGAATATGTTAAATAATAAAAAAAAAATTATCATGTTTTCATAGCCTACTGATTATTCAAGTGCTTAAACCACCCCGGAGCGTATTTCTGTAATGATACGTGTTAAAGAGTTTAGGTTTCACTTTCGCGCACCTTAAGTCTCAGAAGTGAATCGTGTATAGAACAGGAATGTCGGAGTTTGAATCAATCTATCTCAGCATCGTCATCCTGCCTGTAAATTCTTGTTGATTCATATATCAATCGTGAGTTTAAGATGTGTTTTCTAGTCACAGATGTTTTCTCTTTAATTGAATTCCATTTAATGGCATCCTGATTTTGGCGATGAAAATGAAGACTAACAAGCAAAGCTTCACTGCACACATAGAAGAGAAACAGAGAAGTTGATTTGGCGAGAAAAGGATTATTTGAAGCTTTAGTTTACGATGAAACAGCTGACTGCAGGAGACCGTTTACTTGGGTTGCCTTAGCAACCATAGCTCAGAAGGCTACAGTAGCAAGACATGACAGTCTCAGTCTGATATTGAAACATTAAAAATTCTTAGTAGGCTATAGCAATAAGATATGACAAGAAAGATTTACAGAAGTGTTGATTTAGCTTGTTGGATAGCTAGGTCCCCCTCGGGGAGGCTAGTAGGCTACAGCTACAACCAAGTCTAACAACTCTTTATCAATTAAAAGTTGGGAGCGATTTATTACGATTTATAGTCTTGGGTTCAATCTTTAACATCCTTATGCTCATTGACAAGCTATTTGATCCAGAAAACAGATGGCTTTTTGAACACTTACCTTTAATGTCGTCTTCTTGGTATCGTTGTGCTGTTTATCCCACAGACAGAACGTTAATGGAAATAGATGCTGTGCGGTAGAGTTATGGACGGATGCCGCAGTAGGACAAACCTCCGCTCCGGTTGTTTAGCTTTAATACAGGTAGGCCTACCGATGGGCACTACGGCGCAAACTTGATGATAGCCGAAGGAAGGGGAGAGGGCAGGGCACCAAGGCCACAGTGGCTGTTAAGCAACCAATTTTCGGAAGGGCATCACGGCCAAGATGAAGGGCTACGATGGCCATGGCTGCCGTGGCCGCCGCGAAATTCCTGCCCTGATGATGATGATGATGATGATGATGATGCTTCCCCGACGGTGTCCATGTTTTCAGCTATCCTTCGGCGCATTTTTCGGGGTTCGATTGCTTTCCCCTGTGACCTGCCTGTGACGTCATTTCAACAGTTTTTCGACTCGTACCCACAGACTTGAATTCGTGTTCACAGTGAAGACTCGTAGTCGTAGAAATTAGAGTTGTATTCACAAGACTTTGCACTCACAGCTTTTAGATTCATACTCACATAAAACCAATCCTAACCCTAATAATTTATCAGACTCATGTGTGTGACAGCAGAATTTTGGGTACAACTTTTTTATTTACACACAAATGTTTATCATTACAAATACGAATGCTTATAACATGGACACATCTTTTTGACAGCGACCTTACTCCATAGAAATAAACACAGAATTTTCGTTTAACACTTTGGTTCCATATTTCGTGTCAAACTGGTTGATCATTTAATCCGAACTTTGAACAGCCACAGTGGCCTCTTTAATCATTTTATGTTATCAGTCGACCTCTCTGCAGATGAAACCCAGGGGTCTTTTTCTCAAAGCTTTTCCAGGTCTGGTTCTGGACCAGTGCCTAACTTAGAACCAGTTCTTCGTTAGTGCCAGGGAAGAGGGATGGGGTCATTTTAACCAACCAAAGCATTGTGACTGCCATTGTGAAGTCACATCTGTGCTGAGGAGAAGCAGGATTGAACAGGAGGGACCAAAGACTCCACCCTTCTAGATCCAAAAGAGACGAATAAAAACCTGTTTCAAGCAGCAGTGGAAGAATAACTTTTAATCTTCCAGAATCAGCTGTTGTTTGGTACGCTGCAGTGTTTGCATCTGTAGAAAAAACTATTGTTGGATGTTTTAATATCACCCGCCAACATTTATGAATCCATAAATCCTGTTAGTGCCAGTCAAGATTATCGTTAATGAAAACGAACGAAATAACGAAAACTAGAATTGAAAAAAACATTTTCGTTAACTGAAATAAAATAAAAACGAGTTTTTCAAAAAACGATAACTGCATGAAAACTGTATTATGTGTTTATAAAACGGACTAAAATTAACTTTAATAATATCAAGAACGTCCTTCGTTTTCGTGTTTATAATTTTTTTTCCTCATAAACGTTTGAAATCTATTAACTTCGCTCCGCTGTACAACAACAACCACAGGAAAAAAAAAAAGTGATTCAGCAGTGATGGCTGCGGCAAAAGTTGGGAGAAAGCCGCACAGTCCTATTTGGGATTTCTTTGACTATGACTGTGTTAATACTAAAAATAAGTGCCTTGTTGTAGAAGCAGGTGATACAATGTGTGGAATACTTCTCAAGAGGAAAAAAAAACACGAATCTGAAAGTCCATTTGAAAAGCTCGCACAAGAAGGCTAACCAAGACTAGCTGGATAAACTAGCCTAAGCTTGCCCCCTGGAAAGAAGGCTAATCAAGACTAGCTGGATAAGCTAGCCTAAGCTAGCCCCCTGGAAAGAGAAGCTACAGCTGCAGGCCAGTCAGCGTTGGGAAGGAACGGGAGAAAACAGCAACTATAATGGACTGTTTCCATGGAGACCAGATAGCTGCTGGTCAGTAAATACGCAGGAACACCACAAGCGGGAAGATGCATTGATAAATATGTTTATTGAAACCGGAATGTGAACACGACTATGTGATTCAATAGCCTTCAAAAAGTTCAGTGCTTCACTCCAACCAAAATTACAACCCTAATTTACAAAATAAAACTAAAACTAACACTGTAACTAACAAAAACTAAACCATAGCTAAGTATTTCAAAACGAAAACGAATAAAAAGTGCTCTAAATCTGCTCTAAAAATGAATTAAAACTACCTGAATTTGAAAAACTTAACTAAAAACTAAATAAAAACTAAACCTAATAGAAAATCCAAAACTATTATTACCCTGCTGGTGCCATTAAAGACTGGTCAGCGTCTGGAAACCCCTCTCTCTATAAATGCAGACTGAAAATATGAAAAATCTGGTTTTGGGGAAAAAAAAAAACAGCTCGAGGCTGTGATGTGGCTCCCAGTGAGAAGACGTAAGGATGTGATGGCGCACCTCCTTGGCTTCTTGTACGCGGAGAAGCAAACCAGTTCTTGAACCGTTCCAAGGTTTGACTGGTACCAGTACCAGTACCTGGTTAAATCCAGTCTATGCCCCTCAGTCACAACGACAGACTGAGCTGATGAAGCAAACGAAGAGCCAGACGCTGGGTAATATGTCGCAATGAGCTCAGAAAAGGCCCGACTATCATTGTGCTCACCGATGCTGAAAAATGTCTTTGCTTATCGTAGATTTACGTGTCTCATTTTCACACAAGACACTTGCTGTCATTACTGTCCATAACGAACGCTCCGGTTGCCGTTGTAGTATTTTAAACCGACCCCGTCCTCGCCCATTACCGTCAAACTGCTCTCTAAATCATGGCACATCGCTGCGGAGGGACGGGACTAATAGCGGTTTTATGCGGCATTTTGTTGCTAATTGCCGCTCTTTGTTCCCGATTTCGCTGACAAATAAATCGGTCTCGATGTGAGAACATTCGTGTTATATTTATTGGAGCAGGTAAAAAGGGGGATAATCACCGGGTGAAATAAGCCGGAGCTGCGTGGAAGTCACCCTGCTGGTCGCGGCAGATGAAGCTGGGTTCAGCCTGACTGAGATCCGTGCGCAGGCGTCCTGCTGCTCATCATACTGGCACGTTGGGACCTTATTGTCCTGACAGTTGTTACAGATGTGCTGCTCCCTCCTGGAGGTCACCCTCAGGCTGCAGCAGCTGCCTCCGACACCGGTGATGTGCACCAGCATCTGCCAGCTTCCTCGCTCAGGAGATGTGCTTTTATTTATGACTGCCACACGACCGTACCGCAGGCACCGAAAGCTTTTGCTAATCAAAATCCCATTACTGATTTTTTTTTTCCCTTTGATTTCCCAAAAGTATCTCCCAGGCTTTTCAGTAGCCAAGACTGATAGGGTGTGGCAGGAAGTCGTTGGCAGCGGGTGATGAATCGGGGAATGTACGAGCCCGCGTGAGCTGTAATTTTATCAGCCGCGGCCTGTGATGGATCTTCCCCCTTTTCATTCGATCCCCAAAGCAAATGTCTGCTGCATAAACAGGTCTTAAAGAACACGGGAGCGAGGCCGTGATGTTGTTAGCACGCCGCCGAATTCCCCTCAGCCTAACAAGCAAAAAGCAGTTACGTGATCCATTTTCACGTCATTCCCTTGATCTACAACGAATTAGGGACCGCGGGGAGCAACATGCACAGATACCGAACCTTTTTGTGTATTCTACTCAGAGCCAGAAGTTTTCATACAGTTTGGAAAAAGATACTGAAAGTTATTCTCCATGTTCTTTTATCTGGTGCTATTGACAAGACCAATTAAAGAGTTTAATATACAATGATGAATACAAAGATTCAATATGCCATGCAGAATATTTTAATCAGCCGACAATGCAAGGCCCTAACACCACAGAGATGCCAGGAAATGCATCCAGAATATCAGATTGTGTCCATTTTTATAGTCACAGAAAAGGCGGATCCTTGCATTCTTCTGAGTTTTATGGCTCTTTGTCTTCAGGTCCAGATGGTAAACAGCTCTTCAGTCCACGGTCCAGGAATGGGATGTCCCTAAAATGTGTTTATCTATGCTGTCACAGACTTCCTTAGAAAACAGGAAGTCAGAAGGTCCCAGTCATTAGGTCATAAAACAGCAAAACTGAAGACTCACCATCATAAAAAGAGACTGCATCCTACATGCCATAAAGTTTAGTTTTAACAGTTAACTATTCTGAGTCCCCAAATTCCTTACAATACAGAGGAGTTAGATGACTGTGGCCTAAAAGAGCCTGGACAATTCCACATGATGCTATTTGATGTTTTTGGCTTTAAAAGCTCCTGACAGATGAACTGATATCATTTGCGTTAATTGGAGAAACACCCGTGGGTGTATTTTTGAGCACATCTTCTTCAATTCATGCCTCTCTACATCAGGGAAAGTACTGTTGACATCCACAGGCCTGGTTCAGCTCCAGGTCGGATCTACAGATGTCCGGAGGTTCTGGACCAACATCAGCTGAAAGGCCATGCAGCGAGAGAAAGCCACTGCTCCAAAACCACCATAAAAATAAAACAAAAAAGGCAGATTCCAGTCTGCAGCTACACATGGGGACGAAGCTCTTGCTAGAACATTTGTGGGCAGGACTGAAAAGGCAAGAAGCACCAGCAGCTGGACCCAGTTCCACCAGTTCAGGAGTCCTGACTGAGCTAAATCAGATTAGGTTTCCACCAATCTTACCTTGTATCAGGGCTAGGCAAGATAACTCATTATTAACTCATTTATTTATACCGCATTTTACTATAAGCTGCTACTTTTGTCCCACGGTTTAAACCATGAGGTTTATACAGAGATGCGGCTTTTCTATGAATTTTTCTTCAGCCCTCAGGGGGCGCTCTAGGAGGAAGTGCAAAAACCAAAACCAAACCAAGTAGTTAAAGGCTATTCTGTTTTTGTTCAGTAGCCTATGTTGGCTTTGCTACTCTACATTCATTTTGTGAGCATCGTTACCTATTATTATTGGACAAACTGATTAATCCAGGTGTGTCTGACCATTGTAGCTTCTCAGACACACCTGGATTTATCAGTTTGTCCAGTCAGTTTGTTGGTTCCTCAGTGGATTTCAGGGTTCTGAGCGGACCCGCTGCAGAGGTAAGTTTTTAATCGCAGATGGGGACCGGACGCAGCGTGGAGCCAGCAGGTCCGCAATCCGGCTCCAAAGCGGATCCGGCACTGAGTGCAAGTGGACCCCGATACGGGTCCGTTTCGCGGCTCCGTTCCGGATGTCTTTGCTGTGTGGGGGGGTTTCAGTACACAGGAGGAGGAAAAATAAAGCAACTTGGTTTTAGTGTGCAGGAGGAAAATGAATAAAACCATCAATGACTTTTCTGTTTTGTTTGATCATCACTTTTACTGCCGTGTTACAGGTTCTGTTCAGAAACAATCAGTTCAGGTATGTGAATAAACACTTATGGTACAAAATCTTTCAATGTAAATATCTTAATCTTCATCGACGGGCTGCAAAGATCCAGGATGACCCCGCCCACCCAGGACACTCTCTATTCTCCCACCTCCCCTCTGGCAGACTCAGAGTCATGAGAGCCCGCACCAACAGACTGAAAAACAGCTTCTTCCCCATGGCTGTGAAAAGTCTGCTGCAGGAATCATAACCATAAAAGAACTGGCGGAAAAACAAGCAGAAAAAAACAGAACTCCTGTATATAACACGCACTTTACATTCTCGTCCCTGTAAAGGAAATGTCAGTCATGAATTTATTTGTGCCTCACACTTTCTAACAGGGACATTTGGTCCTGAACATAGACTGGTAATCCTGCTCCCTGTTAAAAGTTTCTGCTGTTACCTCAGAAATGACCTGTTTTAACATTTGGATTGTGGCTCAGGATTTTGTTGGTTGACTTTTTTAAAAGACAGGATGACATTAATGCCCTGGCAGTGGCAATAAGCTTTATTTTATTTTACATTTTTTAAGATGAGATTTACACTAAATATGTGTTACTGACAAGTGCTGATGTTAAAAGTGTTTGAACAACAAATGTTATGGCACTTTAGTTCATATGGCAGCAGAACATTTAAATAAAATTGCAATTTGCACTACTTAAATTCAGTATTTGATTTTGTGTATACAATGCGATTAATCGCGATTAAACATTTTAATCTTTGCCGAGCCCTACTTTGTATCTTTTTCTAAACTGCATGTAAACTACAGGTAGCAGCTGCTCATGTCTTCAAGTCCAAAATCATCGGTATAATTTGCTTTCCGATGCACTACAACCTGCAGAGACGTCGTCAATGACACATTTAACTTCCATACTGGAACCATGACATCACACAGTCGCTGCTAGGGATGGGAATTGATAAGATTTTTCAGATTCCGATTCCATTATCGATACTGTTTAAGGATTCGATTCTTTATTGATTCTCTTATTGATTCTAATTTGGGCAAAAATGAGAACAGTTTTATTAGGATCAATTTTTTTTTACTTAGAAGTCACGACCTTACAAACTCAACAGCGAGGTCAAAAGAGGCCCAAAGCCTGGATAACGTGTTAACTGTTGTAATATGTAACTGTGCAAATACACAAGAATGTGTAACATTTTACTAACAGATTTTTCCTAATAGAAATAAAAAATAATCTCCTTTTTAAAGGGATATATGAGCTTATTAAAGGTGGAGTAGGTGTTGTTTGAAAAACGGTTCCAGCAATCCAACTCAAGTGAGATTTTGAAAATATACACTCCCTCCCTCCTCCCAAAGGCTCCGCCTCCTCCTCTTCAGCTCACCCCTCGAAACCACGCCTTCACATGATTCACGACTGCATGAACCATAGGGAGGGAGGGAGCGAGGGGTGATATTTGATGGACGTATTAGGCAGCCAATCAAAATAGTGATGATCACTTTTTTGATTGGTCAGAGTTTTTCTCTGATTATACCTTCTAGACTGGACCAAAATGTTTAGTTTTTTTGCAAACATTTTATTTCAGTGGGTGCAATGGAAATGTGAAAAGGTTTTCAGGCAATATTGTAAAAAGTGTTGCAAAAAAACAACACCCACCCCACCTTTAAGCACTCAAAAATAATAATAAAGAAAGATAAATACTATCAAATACAACAGAACAGTGCATAGTACAAATCTGCAAATACTATGAAGAATGAACAATTATTTTGCAGAAAAATAAGCATGTCTTCCATCCTCTGAACCAGCCAGACTCTCTCTCTCATCACGGTCATCTTCTAAATGTAATGCAGAAGGCATTCGTTTAATAGCATAGCGTTAATGTTATAGTGTGTTTTACAAAGAAGCACATAGGCAGTGGGATAGCTACTAACCAGAGTTACCAGAGGTGATCTTGGCTTGGCTACTGCTGCTGGGTTGAGATCCATCAGTCCGAAGCGTCAAAAACACGACACTCGTTATCACATGTTGTGTGTTCAAATGTTTCTGCATGTTAGCCGTGTTCCCTCCCGACGCTGTTATCTCCACTTTACAATGACTGCTAGTTGCCTTGTTGACATCTTTCTTTGGTGAAGTGAAGCCAAACTTTGGAGCGTTTGAACCTGGTGGGCGCCATTGTTGTTTACAACTGCAGTGCGCGTGCTAAACCGACGTAACTTAATCACTTAAGTGCTTTCTGGAATTGACTGTGCGTAACTTGTGTAAATTACGTGAAATTCGTGCTGGTTGGAATCGATAAGAGAATCGCTGGATAAACTGCCAAACAATTCCATGGAATTGAAACCCACGGAACCAGTTCTCTACAGGAACCGGTTCTTGATTCCCAACCCTAGTCGCTGCGCTTCTATTGGCTGCAGGGTGGGGGTTAGGATTAGGGCGATTTAATGAAACATTTACTGAGAATCGGTTTCACTGTAAATGCATTGGTGAACTGGCTCAAAGCCTCGGGGGCTTTTCTAGCCACATCATGCATGATTCTACCTCATCTGATCTAATATTACCCACACATCATCCACCGGCGTCACGTACGTACAGCTCGTATCACGTGGCTGTATGTGATACGAGCGGGGGCTCAGCTCCTCGGTCCAGCCGCAGAGCTGTAATGATGAGTAGATCTGATTAGCGAAGCGGGCGGCAGCGGAAGAGATGATTAATGGTTTACTGATGGCCTCTGTGAGGCAGCGCTTGTTTCTGTTGATCAACATTTACAGTGCAATTAATTTCCTGGACTGCATCTGAATTAAGAGCACGCCTTGAACGATATGCATGAGTCGTTATATTGCACCTCGGTTTTTTTGCTTCTCTGGTGCTGCAGACTTGAGTGCATGAGCATTTCACCAAGAGCAATTCTAAAAAAAAAGAAAGCGAACCATGTTACGAGCAGATTGAGTGTTTTCTTTATTTATCTCCCCTCTGCTGTGAACTTTTATTCTCCGTGGTGAAGGTTCATCTGCTGTTATCTAGCTCTTCACCTTTTATATTACATCCTGCTCACCTCTCCCACAGGTTGACTGACACAGGTGAGACAGGTTGCAGGGACTGCAGCAGAACTGTTGGGTCCGGTCGCGATAGCAGCCGGTGAAATACAGCTGCAGCTGAGGATGCGGCAGGGAGGATGGGCTTTATCTCTCCTGGGCCGGGTCACCAGAGTCGCGGGGCTATCGCGCACGTCAGGTCTTTAATCACAGAGAAAACGCTCCCCTACTTTTTCTTCCTTCGCCTCATCGCTTATCCCAGATGAACTGACCAATCTGCCAGCTTCCTGTCCAACCGACTGCTGAGTCAGCTAACAAATGGGTGTCTGCAGATTTGCCCGCTGGACCCTCTGTGATTGCAAAAGTGACATTGTCAGACACGTACACACACACACACGCACACACACGGGTAGCAGCCTGGATTCACTGTACATGCTGGCAGCAGAGATCTGTGTTAGGAGCGTGGGCGCGGACGTTAGCCGTAAAAACTAAGTCTGGGCCAAAAAAATCGATTTTTATATTAATTGCGATTTTTTTCTGTGGATTTTTAAAAAATCAATTCTCATACAAGAATCGATTTTTATTTATTAAATGGTGGGGTTGAGAGTTCGGGTGGCTAGAAATACTCCGCTCGCTGGGCTCCACCAGTCTCTTTTGTCATCTACACTTCTGGAAATAGAAGCACGTGTGTAACCATAGTAACCTGAATTAAACCCTCCACAAACTCCCAGCTGGATCAGACAAGGCGTCGAGGGTAACTACAAGCAATTGCGCATTTTTTTTATATTAAAATTATAAAATTTTTATATTTTTATATTTATTATTATTATTTAATGATTAATATAATAATAGTATTACTATATATAATAATTAATAATTATATAAAATAATATATAATAATTATAACAATTAATATGTATTATTATTATTTTTATTATTATTATTATTATATGATTTTTTTTATACTTCAACAGTTGAAATATAAAAATCGCAATACTTGGTAAAATTGAAATGCAATACTTGTTTAATCAGAATCGCGATATAAATCGAATCGGGACCCAAAAATCGTAGGAGAATTGAATCGGCACAAAAGCGTATCAGCCCAGCCCTAGTAAAAATGATCCGAATATGAGTCGCACCGACTCCAGTTCCACAGGTTAGTTACTCGCTTCAGCGTTGCGACACCTTCATTCAGAATGGCCGATTAAATTCGTTAAAGTCCCAAAGCCAGCTCCAATAATAGGAAGTATGTGAACCCCTGGGGGGTTTACTGGATTCCTGCATTTGCCATTTGGTGTGACTGGATTATCATCTAAGTCACAATAACTGACAAACACAAGGTGTTGAATTAAAAAGTGTCGTACCTTAGTGCTGAAGGAAAAAGTAATTGAAATAATGACTTCAATGAAAGCTTATTGGAAGCAGTTGTTTGCACACCTGGAGTCCAGCTGATAAAAGTTTGGAGGCTTTGAGCTTGTTTGAATGATAATAGACTCGCCGCTGCAGCCTCTGCTCTCTATAAAAGTCAGCGCTGTGAGGCTGAAGTTTGCCAAAGAGCACCTTAGCAATCTGAAACACTATTTTGTAGGATGATAAAACAGAAGTTGAGTTATTCAGGAAGAATACTCAGAGCGGTCCATGCCACAATAAGGGTGCAGTTTGCAAACGTCATCTGAACGTTCGTCTGGTGGAGGGAGCAAGGGCAAGGGTAGCTTCACTGCCTCATGTCCTGTACCAAAAATCAATTCCTGAGTTAACCAGAATGTTCTTCTGGATGATCTCAGGGTGTCTGTCCACCACATGGAAGCAAACAAATCCACCGCAGCATGGCTTCAGGGAAAGAAGCTCCACCTTCAGCAGTGGTGCAGTCAGAGTCCAGACCTTAACCTGATGGAGATGCTGTGGATTGATTTCAACACTGCCGTTGGCTCCAGACATCCCATAAATGTTTTCTGAGCTGAAGCAGTTCTGGAGTGAAGCAGAGTCGTGCAGATCTGATGCAGAGCATTATTCAAAGAGCTTCAAACCAGCTACTAACTCCAGGATGTCAGTTACTGTTTCCTGTGTTTGACTGGTGTTTCAATAAAAACTAGGGCTGGGCAACCATTAAAATTTTTAATCGCATCATTTCCCTGATTAATCACGATTAATCGCATTGCATACGCAAAACCAAATAATGAATTCAAAAGTAGTGTAAAATGCACTTTTATTTAAATGTTCTGCTGCCATATGAATTAAAGTGTCATAACATTTGTTGTTCAAACACTTTTAACATCAGCACTTGTCAGTAAAACACATTTAGTGTAAATCTCATCTTAAAAAATGTAAAATAAAATAAAGCTTATCGCCACTGCCAGGGAATTATTGTGATCCTGTTTTTGTAAAAAAAAAAAAAAAAAAAAAAAAAAAAAAAGTCTACAAACAAAATCTAACAAAATGATTGTGTCTCAGCACAATCAGAACATTAAAACAGGTAATTTCTGAGGTAACAGCAGAAACTTTTAACGGGGAGTTTAACTTGTCAGTTGTTACAAATAACCTTGTTTCTGTTGAATCCTCCGTCTGGGAGAACTTAAAAAATTAAAATGTCCATGTTAAAGTTCAGTAACTTTACCAATCCATGTGTCAATCAAAAATAAAAAAATAAATAAAAAGTGACGTTTTATTACGTTTTTCGTTTTTTTTTTTGTGTTAGATTGAAAAACGTAATAAAATGTCACTTTTATTTTGCCTGTTTTTTTTTTATATTTCAATTTTAGACTTGGATCAAAAATACGAAATGAAAAAATGGGCCACAGGACTGAATTTGTTTTATAGTCGAGAACTGGACTTTCTGTTGTCATTACACATCTGTGCCACTAGATGGAGCTGCACTGCAGTAACCAGCTAGAGAACAGCAGGACAGTGAACACATGGAGCAGATCTGATGGAACATGGAGGAATGACGCCAAAGTTTTGTTGCAGTCCAGAATTTTTTTCAGACAGAATTGTTAATATTGCTACCTGAGTTGCTACCTGAACTGTAAAGTTCGCAGATATTTACCCTTCTCCATGTCTGTTTTACCTTTTCTGCATGTTACCTGCTAATTATCTTCCGGTTCTGCAGCAGCCAGAAACAGACTTTTCAAAACAAAAGCATGTAAGCAACATGCGTTAACACGAGATAAAATAAATGTTGGCGTTAATAAATTAATGCATTAACGCAATAACAACACGTTAACTTGCCCAGCCCTAATAAAAACACAAGAAATCACAGTTGTGCATAATAAGTTGAAACACATCGTGTTTGTTAGTTATTGGTGATTTAGATGAAGATCAGATATTATGACTTACGGCTTTGTTCTCGTTTTTCTTCCCTCGATGTGACTCTAAAACTCATTTCACAACGACTGAGGCAGTGAAACAGACCGACAGGAGCCTGTTTCTGAAGCCATATGTTAATACAAAAACATGTATAACAGAGTGAGTTACACAACACCATCTTGCTCCTGCGCAGACACGACTATCCCATTTGTGATTATTTCATGTATTTATTAGCATGAATCATTTATTTCCTGCATGAATCACACAGGGAGCCTTGAGGTACAGTAAAGGTACGACGCAGCCTGGGGGCTTATCTCTGATGGCTTTCTCTAACGTCAGTCAACGTGAACGGGAACAATGAGGCAGCCAAGCCTCTGACGGAGAGGATAACGCTGTCTCATTCTTTAAAGATCCTCATTAGTGGCACTTAAATGTACAAAATAGGATGTTTGAGTTTCCAAGGCTGCATTTAATGATGAGCTTCTCCTTGGTCTGTCTTGATTGGAAAATGCCCTCTTTCTCTGAGGACTAATCTCAATAATAAACTCTATATAAGCCATTACACCTACGCGTCTCATTCAGCACCAAAATGTCAATTTATGCATTAGTCAAAGATGAGCGCTCGGGGCAAATGTGTTTCATTTCACAGTATTAGATTAATTGCGTAGGTCTCCTCAGACAGACACCAGTAGAAAGACGGAGAGCACTTGTGAAGGGAGATTTCTCTCCATGTCATTTAAAATTACACCAGCATAATTATCAGCCAGCTTCCGTTTGGAACTTTAAAGAGAGGAAAAGCTATAATAAGAAAATGTGTAAAACACTTTACATAAGACATTTGCAGCTGTTTGTCAAATGGACTTTCTTCTTCGGCAGGACCTTACTTGATCTTTGTAGATGCTCGGTTGTGGCTGACTTCCTTCCAGCATCTTCATCGTTCCCATTTGCTAGTGGGGTACATGTAGAGTAGAATAAAATAGAAAAGAATAGCTTTATTGTCACTGTAGGAGGACCAAACAATGGAAGTGATATAAGTGCACCTCTGTGAAATATATATAACAGGTAAAATATGTACTAGATGAATTATAAATATAGAAATAAAAGACTGTGGAGGTCTGGAGGTGCAAAAATGTCAGGGATGGCAGGAGCAAGCCATTTATTGAGTACATTTATTCTGTGCACTGTTTAAAATATTTATGGAGCAGAGAAAGAAACTCTCTCTGAGTCTGCTGGTGTGTGTTTCACTGATGTGGATCGTCTGTCAGATGGCAGCAGCTCTGGCAGATTATGACCAGGGTGGGAGCATCTCTGGTGATGTTCCGAGTCCTCCTGAACTCGCAGCCAGTTATTTAATTCTGCCGTTCTCACCACGTCTTTCTGTTTCTCTCTGGCCACAGCAGAACACCCTGCATACCAGCATACCACAACGATGAGCAGGACGGACCCGAGCGCTGCATGATGAAAGGAAATGGGCAGTCTGGAGTCACTGATGTACCCTTTTCAATGGTGGCAGGTGTGCTGGCTGACCAGGAGACGTCCTCGGATGGGAGAACCCAAAGGTTGTCTCCACATCTCCATGTTGATGTAGAGCAGGGCTGGGTTTGAGTCCTGAATCTCCCTGAAGTCCAGTATTGGCTCTTTGGACTGTCTTTGGACCTCATCCTGGATGCAGACTCGTCTCCATTTGAGATGAGTGCGTCAACGGCTATATCATCAGCAAATGTGATGATGGTGTTGGGTGAGAGGGCAGGTGTGCAGTCATATGTGAGGTTGGACCAGGATGTGGACTCAGCACTCCTAAACCTTGAGGAGCACCAGTGATCAGAGTGATGGTTGAGGATGTGTTGGGCCAGGTTCAACGTGCTGGTAGCGGTTTGTCGCAATGTTCTTGAGCCAAGTCCAGATGCACATGTTTCCCTGAGGTTTGCAACATCACCACCACCGATGGGGATCAGGTGGACGGACAGACTTCATGATGAACAATCATGATATTCATGTGGGGTTCTTTCAAAGACGGCAGCAGTAGCATTTCTTTAACTCCAGAAAGAACATAACATGGCGACACACATCTCTAAATGAGCAGACTCCCGGGCAACTGTCACATGATCTCGAAACCTTCGGGGTAAACTCATAATCTCTCACAAATCCAGCCGAGCGGGCGACGCTTCCCGGCGCTCCACTCTGAATCGCTGCTAGTGGAACTTGGAGGTGGAGTAAACCGCTGAAAAAAAAACACGACAGGTTCTCAGTAGTCAAATAATCTGGCAGTGGAGATTCATTTTTAGACTTTAAGGTCTGTTATCCCCATATTTCACAATTTTCATGTTGTTTCCCAGTGCCTTTGTAATATCTATTAGGATGTTCGGTGCTGGTAAACCCTTTGGAAAAAAAGATTGCACTGCAACTTCTTTAATTACCCTGGACGTTGCAGGCTGTATTTGAAAGCATTAAAACCTGGGGACGAAAGGTAACAATAAAGAGAAGCAAAACTACAGCAGTGATACGCTGAGGCACTCCAGAAGAGCCCCAACAAAGAGGAATACAATGACAAGATCAGCCCACAAAAAGAAATACAGAGGCAAAAATCCCATCAATGATACGATGTCAGCCACAAATGGTTATAAAAAAGCAAAACAATGACATAAATATGCAAACCAACAGCAGTGATGACTTTATGTAGCATCTCAGTCTCAGTGACTTCTTCCTTCTGAGGGCATCGTGGTTCTTCTTACTGTCATGCCGAAGGGCACATTTTCTCATTATCTGTCAGTTTAAAAAGTAATATTTTCATCCATGGAATATATGAAGCTCCTTGGGAATATAAAACATAAAGATATAACTGCATGGTGTTCTGAGCGGTCTGGGGGTGGAGCTTCTAACAAGTTCAAGTCAAGAGAAGGCTGAAAATGGCGTGTAAAACTCAAGAGTGACAGCTGCTCCAGCTGTGAGCATCAATTTCTTCCCACGCCATCTGACAACGTATGCATCATCGTGCTAAGAGCACAGCGAAGACACATTCATCACGGACGCCTCAATCAGCAGTGCTGCTACGTGAGTTCTTTGGATGAAGTCATTTTTTTTAAAACAAGTGCTACATGGGCCAGATGTGAAGAAAATGGAGATTTGTACTATCTGTCTTTTCTTGTCTTAACATCTATCTATCTATCTATCTATCTATCTATCTATCTATCTATCTATCTATCTATCTATCTATCTATCTATCTATCTATCTATCTATCTATCTATCAATTGTCATCATGCCAGGATGTCTCTGGATCTTGCGGCCCTAGTCTGTGATGGATCAGTTGTTTGCTATTCATGATGCATTGTGGGATAGATTGAGTGTGCTATACAGGGTATAATATTTCTCACTCCACATCTGGACAGTGCTACAACATGACCCATCACCGACCTGCATGGGCAGAACCCAGATCAGTTAGCAAGCCAAATGAAATCTAACAAAATGCAAATATTTCAAAAATTCATTTTACGTGTCCTTTGGGCTTCTTTGAATTCAACCGTATGCCACAAGGTGTCACAAATGCACCAAGCACCTTCCAGCGCCTTATGGAGAGGTGTGTTGGTGATTTGCACCTCAATGAGGTATTGGTATTTCTGGACGACTTGATTGTATTTTCAGAGACATTGGAAGAGCATGAAGCACGGCTTATGAAGGTGCTAAACCATCTCAAAGATTACGGTTTAAAGTGCTCTATCAAGAGCAGGAAGGGAAGCTGAGAGTTGTTGCGTACGCCAGTCAAGGTCTTTCAAAGAGCGAGAGAAACTATCCCACGCACAAACTCGAATTTTTGGCCTTAAAATGGGCTGTTTGTGAGAAGTTCAGTGATTACCTTTATGGATCAAGGTTCACTGTACTTACCGATAACAACCCTCTTACATACGTTTTGACATCTGCAAAGTTAGATGCTGCTGGACATCGCTGGTTGGCCGCCCTTTCTACTTACCAGTTTACCATCAAGTACAGGGCAGGGCAGGCCAACCGTGATGCAGACGGGTTATCTAGGAGGCCGCAAGGTCCACCTCTTGAGGATGAAGCTTTCACTCGAGAGCGAGAGAGAATAGAGGACATGAAAAAACGGTTCATGGAAACAAGAGATGACATGGACCATGAAGTTTTTTCTGCACTGTGTCAACGTTATCTTAAAGACGAACATCACCCTTATTCAGAGCAACCTGTCATTGCAGAGTCTCTTGTTGTCAACCCATCCGTAGTGTCTGACGTTTTCGGTGAGGACACTTTACCATCCATGACTAACTCTGACTGGTGTAATGCTCAAAATAATGACCCAAGCCTCTCACGTGTCATCACCTTTGTGAGGAGAGCTGTAAAACCCAGTTTCAGAGAGACAAACCTTGAACATCCAGATGTCAAACTTCTTCTCAGAGAATGGAAAAGATTCCAACTCAAGGATGATGTCTTGTACAGGAAGTGGTCTGAGCTGAGGCAATCTGGTCCATCAGTTGGTCTTACCTGAACAGTTCAGAGAGAGGGCACTGCAGGGAGTGCATGATGATGTTGGCCGTCTTGGTTCCGAGCGTGCACTTAATCTTGCTCGTGCCAGGTTCTACTGGCCAAGGATGGCCAGAGACATTGAGGAGAAGTGCAGGAAGTGCGAACGCTGTTTCAGGAGGAAGGCTTTGCCTCAAAAGGCTGCGCCTTTAGAGAACATTTCTGCTACTTATCCATTGGAACTCCTTTGTATGGACTATTTATCGCTTGAGCCAGATAATAGAGACACAAGAAACATTTTAGTCATCACTGACCACTTTACAAAATTTGCAGTGGCAGTGCCGACTAAAGATCAGAAAGCCAGAACTGTTGCAAGAGCTTTATGGGAGAACTTCATTGTGCACTATGGGTTACCCCGTCGTCTGCTGAGCGATCAGGGCAGGGACTTTGAATCGAAGACAATTGGGGAACTTTGCACACTGATAGGAGCAGATAAAGTCCGTACTACCCCATACCATCCCAGAGGGAACCCAGTGGAACGGTTTAACCGAACTCTCCTTAGTATGCTAGGAACCCTGGAAGAGAGAGACAAATACCATTGGAGAGATTTTGTCAAACCTTTGGTCCATGCATATAATTGCACAAGGAATGATACAACAGGCTATTCGCCTTACGAACTTATGTTTGGCAGGCAGCCCAGACTGCCAATTGATCTTGTCCTGGGAATCCAGCCTGATATGGCAAACCCTAAGACCCACTCAGAATTTGTCAAGGGCCTACGTCAACGCCTCCAAGAGAGCTACTCATTAGCTGCTAAAAATGCCCAGAAAATGGGAGAGAAGAACAAGGCTAGGGGGATAGAGTTTTAGTGAGAAATGTAAATATCAGGGGGAAACACAAATTGGCAGATCGGTGGGAGCAGAAAATCCATGTTGTTGTCAGACGTATTAGAGATAGTCCTGTTTATGTGGTTAAACCTGAAACAGAGGAGGGACCACACCGTACATTGCATAGAGATCTTCTCTTACCTTGTGGGTTCCTACCTGTAAAAGAGATCAAGGAGCAAGGTTCTTCCACTGGCTCATCGAAGAAAATGAGATTGAGGGACAAGCACACAAAAGATGCGCAAGGGGATGTTGATTGTCAGGAGGATGAGTCGTACAGTGATGAGGATGAATTCCATCCTAGCACATGGGTGCCAGAAATCATCACTAGGGGTCCTTTCCCGCAAAGGGAAGGAGGCCTCAATGTGTCTCAGCCAGTTCCCAGGGTATTAAACCCAGACACCCCTTCTTTTGTGCCCCAAAGCTCCACACATTTACCTGAGAGACCTACCCCTGAGCTTCAAGCAGAAACTCCTCTTGTCAACCCCGAGAGTAGTGGTTCAGCTACACATCATACCTCACAGTGTAGGACAGAAGACCATATTATAATTGATATTCCAGAACCTGATATGACACACATCTCACCTGTTAGAGATAACGTAGATCTTATCACCACAGATCCTGTAGTTGCAGACACTGACAATGTAGCAACTGAGTGTCTCGAGCCTGAGACCACAAATGTCAGGCGTTCTGTTAGGGAGAGGCGTCCGCCTCGGAAACTTACCTATGATGAGCTAGGTGAGCCTTTAACCTTGGCCATTAGTTCATTCTTTCAGGCCTTAGGGGCTGCTATTTCACACGCATCTGTACCTGTAGGAGCAGGTATGCATGCAGGGACTCATGCAGTCTAGAGGGGAAGAGTGTAACCCTGATTAGATTTATATCACTCAAAATACCAGATTCTTTGAATGCATCACAGTTCTCGTCTAGTAGTTTAGTTTCCGGTTTCACCCTGAATGCATCACCGGGAGTTCTCCGCGAGTGTGCAGGTGGGGGAGGAAAAAAAAAAAAAAACGGAGGGAGGAAGAAGAGGCAGCAGAAAAGCTCCACTCTGCTGTGAAGCATGTTTTTTTCCCGTTTGAAGGAAGAGAATATCCATGAGCAACTGTTAGAAGAGAGCTGCTGTTAGCAGTGAACCATAAATGAGACTTACCTCGAAGGAGTCGGAGTGTTTCCTCTGAACTTCTCAAACTATTCTGGCTGGTTTCTTTTTTTGAGGGACAATTTTATTTGTGCCGCTTGAGGAACTGCTCCATCGTGTTCCACAACGCCAGTGCTGCCGTGGGTGCCTTCTGTGCGTCAGGACATCGAGACGTGGACGTTGCCATACCAGGAGGGCGGTAGGAATAAAAAAGAACAAGAGGAAGCTGTTCAAGAGGCATCATATCAATTATTTTGCTACTTTTCTCCACCTGAGCTCAGGGTTTTTTTTGTTTTTCTTTGCTCACGGGCCCAAGGCATACAAGGTATACAAATAACTGAACTGACTTAAGAAACTGAAGGTTGACAACCAGTGAATATTGAAGTGGTACCACATTTCTTATTTTCTATTTTTTTTCCAACATTCTCTTTTGGGGTTGAATTAATATTTTTTTTGTGTTCACATCTATTTCAGGTGTTATTATCATTTTGTGGTGAATTTTGGTTATTTATTTCATTTAAGGGTATTTTTGCTAAAAAAAAAAAAAAAAAACAAGGCAAATGGAACCGAGTAGGGTATTTACCTAAAATAAATTTCTGTTCATAAACCTGTGGTCTTGTGTGTTGTGTGGGTTGGATGTTCTGTTATTTTTGCAGAGCTTGCTACTGCCAATCTCCTTCTCAAACCTAGTGAACAGTGAATGAGTCTAAGTAAACCTGTGATAGCCCTGGATTGATAGTTCAGTCTAAGATTTTATACGACCCCTAGATTTAGATATTGTTGTTGTTGATGTTGTAGTTGGGGTCAGCAGTATTAATCTTTTATGAACGTAGAGGGACACGCGTCCAAGTTACAAACGCAATACATGCAGACACATAAAAAATAAAATATAAAGAAATGACTAATTAATCTGTATCATTAAATGGTTGAGAGTTATATACCATCACAGATCCTATTAACACAGTGGTTTATCCAAGATTCCAACCCTCAAGATAAGAATAACAGTGTATCCAAGTACATCCCATGCAGGACGACATGTAGCGACTCGGCTACACAAAGCTAACGGTACCAAAATGAAGTGACAGACGGTAACCCAGCAACTACACAATACTCCTATTCCCTCCATGAAGGAGCGTAAACAAGCTTCAGTCTCATGTGGAATTTCCACACGAAAGGAGAATTTGGATCAAAATTGCTTTCGATGGCAGCAGCATACGCAATGTACGGAGCACATACGAATGTTGATGGTTTCTCAACGCGTGATATCGGTAATGTGACATAAGATAGTGTAAGGAGGTTGAACTGTGTGACACGCTGAAGGTGTGAGACTTCACAATCCTGCTATTAAGTGGATTATTAGTCAGTATTATCAAGGAATGCTAATGGCTACTAGTGCTAGTGCTACTGTCTCATTTGCCACCACTTCTCAATCAGCAACCAGCGCCAGCTTCCTATTGGCGAGATCAGTCGCTGGCATAGGTAGGAGTTTAGCTCCCCAAGCCTCTACTGAATGTTCAGTAATCTTAGTAATGCCCATAGTTATGGGACGATTAACTGCACAATGCTAAGCTAGTTCAGTCAGTCAACTCACTCAAAAGTGAGTAGCAACAAATGTTTGAATATACGTATAATTTGCAATCTGGGGTCCAGTCTACAGGTGAATGTGGTGGGATTTTAGAGCAGCAGTGAGAATGGTAGATGTACATCAGTTGGCAAGGTTGGGAATGGACACAGTTGACTCCTTTGGCTAGACCAATGAACCAACAATGAACCAACAATGAACCAAATATGAGCCAATGAACCAACAATGAACCAAATATGAGCCAATGAACCAACAATGAACCATCAATAAACCAAAAATGAGCCAATGAACCAGCAATGAACCAAAAATGAGCCAGTTAAACAACAATGAACCAATGAACCATCAATGAACCAAAAATGAGCCAGTGAACCAGCAATGAACCAAAAATGAACCAAAAATGAGCCAATGAACCAAAAATGAACCAAAAATGAACCAAAAATGAGCCAATGAACCAGCTATGAACCAAAAATGAACCAAAAATGAGCCAATGAACCAGCAATGAACCAAAAATGAACCAAAAATGAGCCAATGAACCAGAAATGAACCAAAAAAGAACCAAAAATGAGCCAATGAACCAGCAATGAACCAAAAATGAGCCAATGAACCAGCAATGAACCAAAAATGAACCAAAAATGAGCCAATGAACCAGCAATTAACCAAAAATGAGCCAATTAAACAACAATGAACCAACAATGAATAAAAAATGTGCCAAAGAACCAGCAATGAGCCAACAATGAACCAAAAATGAGCCAATGAACCAGCAATGAACCAAAAATGAGCCAATGAACCAGCAATGAAACAACAATGAACCAAAAATGAGCCAATGAACCAGCAATGAACCAAAAATTAACCAAAAATGAGCCAATGAACCAACAATGAACCAAAAATGAGCCAGTTAAACAACAATGAACCAACAATGAACCAAAAATGAACCAAAAAGTGAAACAACAATTAACCAATGAACCAAGCTACGAACCAATGAGTTCAGTTTTAATGGACCACATAGACGGGTGTATGGGAGCAATATGTTGCTTGAGCGACACCTGAAGTAGATTCCAAGCATTACCACATTTCTTACAGTCGTTTTTGTTTTTTATCTCATGTGGATTATTGCACTTGATTCACCTTAAACAGGGTGCAGATGTTGGTGTGCACATGCAGAGTACTTTCTGTAACACAAGACCGTGCAAATACTTCACTAATGTTTCTTTACTGCTTCACTTCTTTACTATGCTGAAGTAGATTAATCACTCTGTCCTCTCACTTTCAAATGTTCCACTTGCACTTTTCCTATTCCAGTTGGTGCAGGGCAATGGCCTGTTTCGATGAAGGTACCCACTCTTCAGATTGTCTGCACTGTAAAGGTCTGCAAATCAGAGTGTTGAATCTCTTTGCCGTGCTCATGAGGAAATTGCCATGCATGGCTTACTGGGTGGCGCTGAAGGGGGAGACCCGTGGTTCACTTATACCAGATTTGGACCTGCTGAGTACTGCAAATATTTGAAATGTCAATCCATTTGATAATGTCAGTAAGCCCCGAAAAGCAGACTCTGCATTACAGGCATCTTTGAGCAGTCCCCCACCTCATGTCTCAGTTCTTCTCTCTTCCCTGTTTACCAATCCCTCTTTCTACAAGCAGCAGGTTGGAGCCGGCTGGCCAGGCTACACATGGCTGCTCAGCCCTCCGCGCTAACGCTAATAAAGCTTTCAATAAACCAGGGTGCGACATTTGCCACAAAATATAAATGTTATAGTGCCATATGCAAGATTCTGGGTATCTGAGCGAATAACATGCATTGTTGATTTTAGAAGTTAAAAGAAGTCATTAAAAAAACCCACAGCAGTGAGATATTAGAAGCAGAAATAGAACTTAACTTCAAATGACAAAACAGTATTATTTTTGGTTTCATGAACCTAAAACAGAAAGTAGTTGTGTCAAATTTGAGTCCTTTCTCATTAAAATGTTTCTTGAACTTTATTCAATAGCTCTTTTTTGTAGGTCATGTCCTTTAAGTAGGTCAAGAATTGTCAATGGAGTCTCTGAAATAGGAACAATCACAATGCTGTCGCCAAACAATGCTTAACTCCTTAGTGGCCTACAATTCAACATAAGATAATAAAGAAAATATGGAAAACAATAGCATTTTAGGTTTCTTATTAATACTCATTACTGTAACATGTTGTTCAATACAATGGTGTGGTTAGAGCCTACTCAGTCTTAGAAAAGACAAAAGATTTGACACATCCTTCTTGACTGGATGATGGTTCTATTTAGCATATTCTCCTCATAGAAAAAACACTTCTACTCTGGTACTCTCGCTTCCTCCACCAGCCAAACCCATATTTATTCTAAATGTTTTGTCACCCTGTTCAAATTGCACACTGCACTATTCAGTGCAATTTAATTTTATTTGAAAAGCGTAGAATGCAATGCAAGTTGTCTCTAGGTGCTTTACAGAGACCCCAAGCAAATATCATTAACTAAAATTATAATATTGAATCCAAATTTTTAAAAAATAGCAAGTTAAAAAAAACTCCCATACCAGTAAAAAAAAAACTTTTAAATCTCCACTTTAAGAGGAAGAAACCTCGAGCCGGACCTGGCTTATAAGGGCGGACCAGCTGGGTAAAGAAAGAAAAAGGAGGGAGATAGGACAGAGAGGATGGAGGACAGAGAGAGGAGAGCACAAACATCCTGGCAATACTGTATTAGACAAAATGTATAAATAATAATTATCCATAAACTGGAGAACTAAGAATTCCATGTCCTTCTATTCTGACAGGTTCATTATTAGTACATCCTCTACAGAGATGACTATATAAACAGATGTAGGCAGCAACACTGAGGTGGTCAGAGGATCAGACTGCAGGTCAGCATGTTAGTTGATATCCCAGAGACATCTATATAGACGGGTGGAGGTCAACACTGGGATGACGTCTATATAGACAGGTGGAGGTCAACGCTGGGATGACGTCTATATAGACAGGTGGAGGTCAACGCTGGGATGACATCTATATAGACAGGTGGAGGTCAACTCTGGGATGACGTCTATATAGACAGGTGGAGGTCAACGCTGGGATGACGTCTATATAGACGGGTGGAGGTTGACGCTGGGATGACATCTATATAGACAGGTGGAGGTTGACGCTGGGATGACATCTATATAGACAGGTGGAGGTAAACGCTGGGATGACATCTATATAGACGGGTGGAGGTCAACGCTGGGATGACGTCTATATAGACAGGTGGAGGTAAACACTGGGATGACGTCTATATAGACAGGTGGAGGTCAACACTGGGATGACGTCTATATAGACTGGTAGAGGTCAACGCTGGGAAGACATCTATATAGACAGGTGGAGGTAAACGCTGGGATGACATCTATATAGACAGGTGGAGGTCAACACTGGGATGACATCTATATAGACAGGTGGAGGTAAACGCTGGGATGACATCTATATAGACAGGTGGAGGTCAACGCTGGAATGACGTCTATATAGACGGGTGGAGGTAAACGCTGGGATGACATCTATATAGACAGGTGGAGGTCAATGCTGGGATGACGTCTATATAGACAGGTGGAAGTCAAACTGGGATGACATCTATATAGACAGGTGGAGGTCAACGCTGGAATGACGTCTATATAGACGGGTGGAGGTAAACGCTGGGATGACATCTATATAGACAGGTGGAGGTCAACGCTGGTGGGATGACGTCTATATAGACAGGTGGAGATAAACGCTGGGATGACATCTATATAGACAGGTGGAGGTCAATGCTGGGATGACGTCTATATAGACAGGTGGAGGTCAACGCTGGGATGACGTCTATATAGACAGGTGGAGGTCAACGCTGGGGTGACATCTATATAGACAGGTGGAGGTCAATGCTGGGATGACGTCTATATAGACGGGTGGAGGTTAACGCTGGGATGACGTCTATAAAGACAGGTGGAGGTCAACGCTGGGTGACATCTATATAGACAGGTGGAGGTCAGAGTCATGCTGGGATGACGTCTATATAGACGGGTGGAGTCTACAACTGGGATGACATCTATATAGACAGGTGGAGGTCTAAACTGGGATGACATCTATATAGGCAGGTGGAGGTCAATGCTGGGATGACATCTATATAGACGGGTGGAGGTCAGTGCTGGGATGACATCTATATAGACGGGTGGAGGTCAGTGCTGGGATGACGTCTATATAGACGGGTGGAGGTCTACACTGGGATGACATCTATATAGACAGGTGGAGGTAAACGCTGGGATGACATCTATATAGACAGGTGGAGGTCAACGCTGGAATGACGTCTATATAGACGGGTGGAGGTAAACGCTGGGATGACATCTATATAGACAGGTGGAGGTCAATGCTGGGATGACATCTATATAGACGGGTGGAGGTCAGTGCTGGGATGACATCTATATAGACGGGTGGAGGTCAATGCTGGGATGACATCTATATAGACGGGTGGAGGTCAGTGCTGGGAATCTATATAGACGGGGGAGGTCTGGGGATATAGAGGGGGTGGAGGTCTACACTGGGATGACATCTATATAGACAGGTGGAGGTAAACGCTGGGATGACATCTATATAGACAGGTGGAGGTCAACGCTGGAATGACGTCTATATAGACGGGTGGAGGTAAACGCTGGGATGACATCTATATAGACAGGTGGAGGTCAATGCTGGGATGACGTCTATATAGACAGGTGGAAGTCAACGCTGGGATGACGTCTATATAGACAGGTGGAGGTAAACGCTGGGATGACATCTATATAGACAGGTGGAGGTCAACGCTGGGACGACGTCTACATAGACAGGTGGAGGTCAATGCTGGGATGACGTCTATATAGACAGGTGGAGGTAAACGCTGGGATGACATCTATATAGACAGGTGGAGGTCAATGCTGGGATGACGTCTATATAGACAGGTGGAGGTCAAACGCTGGGATGACGTCTATATAGACAGGTGGAGGTCAACGCTGGGGTGACATCTATATAGACAGGTGGAGGTCAATGCTGGGATGACGTCTATATAGACGGGTGGAGGTTAACGCTGGGATGACGTCTATAAAGACAGGTGGAGGTCAACGCTGGGGTGACATCTATATAGACAGGTGGAGGTCAATGCTGGGATGACGTCTATATAGACGGGTGGAGTCTACACTGGGATGACATCTATATAGACAGGTGGAGGTCTAAACTGGGATGACATCTATATAGGCAGGTGGAGGTCAATGCTGGGATGACATCTATATAGACGGGTGGAGGTCAATGCTGGGATGACATCTATATAGACGGGTGGAGGTCAGTGCTGGGATGACATCTATATAGACGGGTGGAGGTCAGTGCTGGGATGACGTCTATATAGACGGGTGGAGGTCTACACTGGGATGACATCTATATAGACAGGAGGAGGTAAACACTGGGATGGTGAGAGGATGGTACTGCAGGTTAGAATGTAACTCTGGAAACTGGACCGAAAACATACAGAAAGCAAAAGAAAACAAGGGGCGGGGGGAAAAACATTACAGAGACTAGCCAGTTGTGTACCGTGGTGAGTAATGTAACTGACCAGTCCACTCTGCATCCTGTATCCAATTACTCAACGTGCCAGTACAGAAGTAATGATGTTGTTTAATTCTGCTTTTCCAAAACTAAAAGCCATGAATGCCACAAGCATGATACAAATTAGATTAGTTTTATGGGTGGCACGCTTCACACTAGCGACGACTAGTATACAGCATGCAGTATGAACATCCGTCCATCCACCCGTTAATCCGTTAACTGTAACTCTGACGGTGTTAAATTACCTTTTTGATTTTGCAGTGTGGGTATACCTCGGGGCCTTCTCCCTGTTGGTAATGACTGAAACACCTGCCCTGGGGAGGCTCCAGGAGGCGTCCTAACCAGATACCCAAACCACTTCAATGGGGGAATCAAATAATAATCAAAGTTAAAACCAGCATTTGCTTTGCATACCACTGGATCCCAATCTCAACCTTTATTATCTAGGACCAGTTTCTCCTGCCTTGACTTTATCTTCCAATCTATTCCAACCATCTATCCATCTCCAACAGCAGGACCAACAGCTTGAGCAGGGTGTCTCTCTGCTCAGCCACCTCCTCAAGATGTACCAGGGGAAGATGTTCCCAAACCAATTAAAAGATATAGGCCTCAATCCTACACTTTCCACTAGCCGCTACCCGCAAATTGCGGGTATAGGAATCTCCGCTAACCGCTAATGCAATCTTCCGCTCCCTAAAGCCGCTACCCGTTATGCCAACTCCCTTACTCACTTTGTAGGTGTGGGAATGGGTGTGTGTTTTGCCCTTTCAGCAAACTTGGTATCGTACGATCTTATGCATTTCGGCGCGTACAAGAGCACGTCCAAATGGCATCAATGTGCGTCCACCTGGTCACATGTCAACGTGCACAAACTGCTCTATCTCTCGAATTAACACTTGTATAAAAAGCGTGATTTGGCCTCCGTTGAACCCATGAAAAAATAGCAGAGATCGTCTAAAATGGCTTGCTCACCAGTTAAACCATAGATGACCAGAGCGTGTTTACTGGTAGCGCACTGACTATCTGGGACTTTCAGAAAGCCGATAGACTCCCAGACGAGCTGCGCACCAGAGCTGCTCTGATCTGGATGAACAGACGCTCCATAGCTGTTTGTGGGTAGCGCAACCTTCTCTTAAAGGAAATGGCTACTGACGCACTGATTGGTTTAACAGGTGGAATGCCCTAACCACTCCTATGCCTAATGTAGCAGGTAGCGCAGGTAGGGATAGTGGGTTTAGCAAGGGTGGAAAATTGCGTCTTTTGCGGGGGAACGTACCTCCCGCTACCCGCTAACCCTAAATAGTTGCTTTAGGAGATGTGGTGGAAGATTGGGCCCATAATCTCTCCAACAGTCCCTGGCATAGCCCCAAAGTTGACATCAGACGGCTGGATGACGTTGTCTCCCGCCCACAGCATACCCAACCAGCACCAAGTCAACCCCCCACCCCCCGACCTTCCCCCATAGATTACATTTTGTACTGTATCACATGACATTATAACAGAATAATAGTTATTATAGTAACTTAAATAATTTATGTACTGTTACTCTCAGTGACAATTGTTTTGGACAATTACTCCTGTGATAAATCATCTTCAGCAGCATCAGTGAATACATGCAGCAGGGTGGAGCCCACCCAGCTGCCAGTGTGCCTGCCGATGCAAAATCTCAGAGGCTTTGCCTGAGATGAGAGCGTTGAAGTCAGTAAGATGTGAGATGGCGGCGTGGCAGACGTGCTGACTCCAGCAGCCTGGACAACCAGCCGGGGTCCGCTTTCTGTGGTATGATTGCATTTATGGAAATATTGCTGCAGGTTTCAAGAAATGGGACAAATGTTAATGCGTGCCTCTTTATATTCACATTGTAGAGTAATCCATCACTTTGTCTACTTGGCTCAACACAAACCGGATTCACAGTTTTTTTGTTTTTTTTTCCCCCTGATCCAGTCTGCTGTGCATTATTCACCCCAGAGACACCAGAATGCAAAGAAACTGATGCAGTTCTGTATAATTAACTGATTTCTTCATAATTACAGCCTTGAATAAAGATTAGATAATGGGGAAGGTTTCAGCAATGGTTCAGTTTAAGTGTTTAAGATGTCCTCAGATTCCTGAGTGCAACAGCAACAGCTGAACACTGAAAGAGCCGTTCATACATTCAACTTTTTTTTAACATGTTAAACTCAAACATGGAGCAAATATGACCAAAAACACCAGCAGTGTGGTTAGATTTGTTCATGGACCCTAATTCATGGTTATAAAATAATAGGAAATAAATAGTATCAAACTACAGATGTGGCATTTGCTTTCCTCTTGGATTAAGAAGGTTTTATCACGTCATCGTCATTCTGGTGATTCTTTAAATTACTGGTATGTATTTATCACACTGGCCAAATAATTTGGTCTGGAAAATGAAGCGTGGCTACATATGGAGGAGAATGTTTGGATGCGCTGGAGTTGCTGAAGGCGCAGAGCAAATCAATACAGGTTCGTCAATATGTGATTGGTCTTAGCGTTAATCTTGCAGAAATGTAAGTTTACCCATAATAATAAAATGACGTCAGGACTCCCATCACAAGCTGGAACCAGGTGTTATACATGTTCTCATCTGATGTGATGTTAAAAACCACCAAAATTCATTTTTATACGTCTAAATCTAGAGCTGAATGAACTTATTAACAGCCTCTAAAACAGAGCCTGTAAATGAGGATGGTGTTCCTCAGGGTTCTATGCTCAGAGACATACTTTTCACTCTGAACATGACATTTATTGTGAGCTGGCTTTATATGAATAAACTAAATTTAATTCCATTAACCTAAAGTCCTAAAAGATGTGATTCTTGGTATGGGTTTCATTCTGTTTTTTAATGCTCTCACCAGGAAGACCCCATCAGAGTTCATCTGTTATGAATCAAGACCACTTTTCTTTGGGGGTCTTGACTGAGGTGTTTCGGTCCACACACAAACTTGTACCCCTCTACTACAGATGGACTTATGCGTCGTACTGTCATCTCCCTAAGGGCATCTTCAAGCTTCTTCCTATCTTCAGGGTGCTCCACTGGGTTGAGTCGGCTGTGAAAAGAAGTCCAGGACAGTCAGCTCTTCTCAGTCTTTTACAGGAACAGTTTCATATATCAGACAACCAACCTCCACATGACTCACATGGGCAGGATGAACTTCAGTGTGTCTTCTTGCTACCTGTTAAGGGAATTTAAATGTTCTTATTCAGTTAACTTTCTGTCTGAAGAAGCACTAAATAATGATTTAACCATGATGTATGCACGTTATATGCTAGCCAGCTATCAAACAGAGGTATTCATGCTTTATGTTCTTCGTGTTTTCAAATCCACAGGACTTGAAGGCTGTTTTACAAGAGCTTTTTTTTTAAGGATAAAAGCGCTGTTTCATTGTGAGCAGAAGTCTAAAGCAGACAGAAAATGATCTAATTATAACCAGTTTTTTCATGTAGCGGTGGATATTGGAAAATGAATAATACCACCCATTTAATTTCGAGCCAAAGCAGAACAGCCTGCACGCGTAGGCATCTTTCTAACTGCCCCTTTTAAATACCAGTTCACTTCTGGTCGGGAAGCAGCAGCAGCAGAAGGACGGATCCACATTAGATTCATGTGGACAGAGAGGGCAGCGGCAGCCAGTCTCCTGGGCTGCTGCCGTGATTGGATTCAGATCAGGTGTCTCAAGGAGGCTGAGCTCCATGACAATGAGGGCCTCCTCCGAGACCGCGGCCGTGCAGATCCATCTCTTCCTGCAGCCGGCGGAGTTTACCCAGCAGCAGGGCGGCCGGAGAGGCTACCTCCGACCCCTGAGCTTTATTTCTCTTTTATAAACACTGACATTCTGAGAGGCTGCAATATATATAATTACATATATATTTACATCTTCCTGAGAAACAGCATAACACTGACTGCATGTGAATGACAGCAGGTGAAAAAAAAGGAGTCATTGAGGAGTGGTTCAGCACCGTTGGTGTCATGTGATACGGTATACTTAGATTTCCAGAATCGGTGGCTGTCGATGATGCTGACTGTCAGCAGCAATGCTCCACTTCATCCTCCGTTTTATTCTATTCACGTGCTCATCTCAGAAACAGTGTCTTCTGCATCATCTACTCCAAGCGCACCTTTGATAGATAGAAGCAATATCAACTGTTCCAGGACCAGATGATTTTCTTTATTAAAAAACGTTTTGACACACTAAATTGCTTCTACACACTTTCATTGTTTTAATCCAGTAAAGCACTTTGTGTTGCATGTTATGTATGAAAAGTGCTGTGCCAATGAATTTTGACTGGCTGATTAAAAAAATGAGTAATAGATGACTTGTCTGTTTAGCTATTATGGGAAAAATGTTCCTCTGCGCTCAGTAGTGAAAGCAGCTGCATAAAATTTAGTTGGATCCGTCAAATCATTACAAGTGAATGTGGTGATTTTATACTCTATACACTGCAGCTCCAATTCCAGCAATGGCTGTTAAATCACTTTTATTTATGTATTAACTGAAGCTGGGGATTATTTGATGTGGACTTAATGAACTGTCGAACAAATTGCAGTCTGAAAAGGACGTCTTTTGGTTAAATGAGTAATTCCCTCAGACTGCTGAGGCTGAGATCATCAGAGTTTTGTTTCCATCTGTCCGAAAGCAAACTCGTCATCAGGCTTATTGGATTGTTGGATTCATTTTTAATGGCCGCTGTCAAAATGAGGATTAAAAGTTTACAATTCTTGTAATAGAAAAAAAACTGCTGAAGTGATGAAGCTAATTTGCCGTGGTGTAGAGCTCCCGGCTGAATGACCTGTGACTGCTCTCACTGGGAGGTCTGGTGGATCGCTTCTGGACCAGAAGTCTCGGTCAGTTAGTCCGCTCTGATACTCTCTTCTGTCTGACTGAGCTGAAGTTAAACGCTGTCATTTGGCACCGAACATGTCAGGTGAAGTCGTCCGTCTACTGTATGTGAGGAACGTTTACGCGTCAAGCAGAACCAAAGGAGATGCTGGACTTCAAGAGAGTTGACCTTCTGACACCACTCTGTCTACAGCTTACTGTTGCTTATCTCAAGGGGCTTCATCCCTTTGAGATATACAAACCCGTGAGTGAAGAATGTTACCGTTCCTGACTGGCTCCAAAGCAAATCCATCTCCACTGATCTTAAACTGTCCAACTGTACAGTAGAAATAAACACAGCCTGGTAAAAATCAGTGGCTGAATTTTTCATGTACCTTATCAGTTCAACTTTAATAAGGACACCAATTTAAGCATAATTAGGGGCATCTATTTATGATTAATACTTAGCATTGTCTTGGCTTGACTTCTGAGCTGTGAATATTTTTCAATTCCAAGGATAATATGTGCTCATATGTTTTAATATGAGCAGTCTGAGGTCGAAGCTCAGCTAAGCAGCAGACAGCGACTACCTTTGTCCACAGATAACTTATAACCAGTTTCATCAGTCAGCAGACTGGAGTTAGAAAGACAAGATGGCCAGTGAGAATGCACATCTGCTGTTGTCTAGTTTCTGCAGTGGAGCCCTTTCATATTCGCCGTTTAGCTGAATAATGTGCTATAAGTGTTGAAAAGAACACCATAAACATATATTTATATAGTTATATCCATGGCTAAATACTGTATATACAACTACATCTCAAACAACGTCAGTTAATATTCACTCACCGGCTGCTTTATCGGGTAAATGTGTTCAATTGCTTAGTAACACAAATATCTAATCAGCTAATCACATGGCAGCAACTAAAGGCATTGAGGCATGAATACATGGTCAAGAGTTGAAACCAGAATCAGAACTGGGGGAGAAAGTGACTCTGAACATGTCATGGTTGCTGGTCTGTGTTCCAGAAGCTGCTGATCTACTGGGATTTTCACCACAACCATCTCCAGGGTTTACAGAGAACGGTCCAAGAAAGAGAAGATATCCAGCTGTTGGTGTCAGAGGTCACAGGATGGTTGTGGTGTTCCACATGGTTCTATGCTTGGACCGATACTTTTTGCGCTATACGTGCTTCCGTTAGGAGCTAATATTTGGCAGCATGGCATAAATTTCCAGGGTTTATTTGTGCAGATAATAGTCAGCTATCCCAAAGCATGGAGCCAGACTAAATCTAAGCATAATGCAAAGCAGAGGAACAGAAACTGACAAGCTGATCGGTTAGATAGACAGCAAGCATGGCCTTGAGACAGCTAAGGCCTGGATATCTTTTAATTTTCTGCTATTAAAAATTCAGACCAAACTGAGGTCTTTGGACATATAAGACTCATTTCTTTTATTTTTTATTTTATTTTGTAACATTTTCCATGTCCTCCCATTGTTTTCTGATTTGTATTGATCATTTTCCACTGTGATGTTGTATCTGTTTGTCCGTGGCGTATCTGCTGCTGCCGCTGTCGTACACTGAAGGGTCTCATGGGAGGGAACAGAAAAACAATTTATCTGGCAGTTTGGGCTGAAATGTCGGTGGTTTTATCAGCCGGGAGTAAAACCACGTATATGTTGAACTCTCACCACACATCCTTGTTTCTATCAATACTGGTATTTACTGGGTAAATAGCATGTTCACAGTTCACATGCTTAAATGTTCTAATGCTCATTCATGCTCACGACTTGTGCTCACGTTAAGGCAAAGCTGCTGTTTTATCAGCTGAGAGATTTGTTTGCCTTCACACTCGTGAGTCTCAGACAGGCGTCCTTTGAAACCAGTGTGGTGCTTCTTGTTTGAAGGACAAACAGTGACAGTGAAAGAGCAGGCTTTCTGATGACACAAGATTCCTAACGTTCCCCTCAATTCATGCTTTCTGCCTGATTTAAAGATAATCAGGTTTTTAAGGAAAACTTTAAATGTGCCCGTAATGTTGGTTTCATTCATTGTTTCAGTTTCAGGTATCTGTAAAGGACGGGACCCGGTTTCCTGATCATTAACAGTGTCTGGGTCCAATTAACGACATCCGTGAGGTCAATCTATCGGTCTTCTCCATGTCCATTAATTAATTCAATCGGCTGTAGACTGGACTCCATTATACATTGTTCCTCCATTGTTACTATTGATTCACATTTTCTAGCAAATCCATTATTTTCTGTCTTTTGATGACTGTGAGAGAATAGATGGAAAAAACGGGAAGAAGCGCAGCATGGTCTAATGCAGAATTCCTGTTGTATGTGATCTATTAATCTATAGTTCCTGTCATGTGTTGGGGCATGGACGTTGGCATGGGCGTGTTGGGGCATGCGCCATATGCAGGAGACCGGAAGGCAGGAGCTTGGTCTTTGTCCTCCAAACGGTGCAGGATCTTTAAACAAACTGACAAAAAAAGAACAGCTGGGCTGATGAGACACAGGTGAAAGCAATCAGGACAGATGGGACCAGGGTTAGGGTTGGGGTTAGGGTTAGGGTTAGGGTTGAGGTTAGGGGAAGGCGCAGTTCTCCCGAGGGAGAGCTCCGAGGGCACAGGCTCTCAGGGACAATGCCAAAAAATATTTCAAATTAAGATACAGTAAAAAAGGGGGGGTTAAATATGGATACAATGCAGGTTGGGTCAGGGGCAGAGCTGTGGCAAGTATACTTATTAACTAAAAACTCCCGTAACCTAGGGCCCCCAATCCAAAGTCCCAAGGTGATGGAGTAGGGTTGTAGGTAAAAAAATACATAAACTTACAAAATTTCCAAACCCACTGAATCACTTAAGAATTGTAAAAGTAAAACAGTTATATACATTTAAAAATAAGTGCTAAAAAAATAAGTGCTAAAAATAATAATAAAAAAAGGAAAGAAAATGCATGCAAGATAAATAAACCATATAATAAAAAACATAAAATTACATATAAGAACCACGCTTGTAGAGTCAGTGAGGGAAAGAAAAGGGGAAAAAGGCCATAAAATAAATAAAATAATAAATACCAACAATGAAGGCACCCTGGATGAAATGGATTTTATTTAGGCAATCCTGGAAAAGCAAAAAGTGATAATAGCTGTAAAGCTTTCAGTCACGAGCAGGGTCCCATCCAGTCACTGTGTTAACTGCTAGTTTAAAAAACCCTTAAAATAATTTAAGTAATGCATCCCCTGTTAGTTAAAAAAAACGCATGCATAGGGTTAGGGTTATGGTTAGGGTTATGGCATGAGCAGAAACCACTTATGAGGCCCTGCATCTTCATTGTCATGAAGATGCTGAGTTGCAGCCTGATTAATCAATAAAAAGAATAAAAAGTGTAGTCACTCAGATGTCTCCAGAATGTGCATTACGAAATCGACTGATGACAATTAAACCTGTTTCTGGTCTGTTAAGGTGAGGAGGCGGGAAAAACTCTGGCTTCGTGAAACTAAACCTGCTCTTGTCCAGGTTATGTTCACAGAGCAAGTTGTCATGCTAGCAGACTCAGTTTCTAAGATGAGCTTGAGTCGAGTCATCTCACTTCCTGTGTCTCCCCAGGAAGTGACTGATGAACACAATACAATACAATCATTCTACAATCTTTGGATTTCACACACTAGATAATATTAATCAAAGACTCTGAGAATACAGAGATAGTCTGTACAAAGGAAACATGGTACCTTTTTTAAATAAGGTTTAATTACTGCATGTACAGAAAGGAAGACGGCGCCTCTGCAACCGAGTCTGAATGTTTGTGGGCTTCAGTTTAATTTCACTTCCATTTGTCTGCAGCAGTCTGGAATACCAAACGATGTTTTGCAGACTTCAGAAGCCGACGTTTTGGACGAGGTAGTGCAGAATAACAAGTGTAGGTAGCGAGATGTTATCTATTTTTTATTTTATTTTTTTGTCCATCATTCTTGACATCCTTGACATGAAGCAGAAACACCTGCCGCTTCACCGTTAGACATTTCAGAGAGTTTAAAGAGGGTTCACTGCCTGCGTGTGTTAATTACAATATCGCGTTTGAACGAGGTGTGACTGTTTAATTACCACTCCTGTAAAATTCACCTAAAACACCTATCAGAGGCATACCCAAAGTAAATTGAAAGCTGTTCTTGAACCGTTTGTAGCACATGGATGGTTTTGGTCTCTTTTGAAAGGTAACACTCTGTAAGTGCTACTAGCATTGAGTAATCTAAGTTTGAGCACACTGAAATAGAAGTTTTTTATTTCCACCTGATTTTTTTTGGAAACAGATGTCTACAGATGAGTGCAACTGTGACTTATTAGCTGGAAAACACAATGGGACCACAGCATGAAGCCTTACCTAGTGCAAGTTCAAATTTGCAATACCACAAAAATGAGTATTTTACACATGTTTTTGTAAGAGTATGTCTAGGCGTTTCCAAAAATGCCCATTTGGAGACTCCAAAAGGACACTTGGATCACCATGGCCACATACCAAGGATAAAAGTCATAACTGCCTTTTACAACACAGAAAACATAGCAAACTATTCACATATATACAGACATTTACAATTACAACCAATCACAGGTTTTTTGCAGCATTTTTATATAAACAGAATTTCATAAATGACGCACGTTTTGACTGGGCTGCGTTACGCAGGTAGTTTCTGGTTGTGGCTTTGTCTCCACCCCCTGAAGCGACACATCGCTGTGTTCGGAATTTCATTGGCTATTCAATGCGCCAGTAATCAGCACGATTGGTTCTAACTGGCTCAGTTTTTATACAACACAATTGGGGCATGGGCTTCCTTTCAACGCTGGCCCTCATTGGCTATTGTAGGTTGTGGACAGGACAGGGAAGCTGATATATGGACGTATGAGGTGTCGATCTAAACATCAGCTGACCCCGTCCATTTTAAAATGAAGAAATGCTTTATCTAACACACGCAAACGTGAGCAGCGTTGCCAGGTGTATGATAATTATCATATTTGTATGACAATTTGGCCCTCTGTACGATCAATAATCCAAAAAAAGGCCAAATGTACGTTAATTTGACTGTTTCAAATTATTGTCTGCCGCAACTGTTTGCCGGAGAGTGTGTTTTTTTTTTTGTTTTTTGTGAACCCTGAAGGCATCTGTTCCCATGTGACATGTTTCCAGCCAATCGTGCTTTGCTGAGCGTGAAGATACGAGTGTTTGTCTCAGAACAACGAGCATGGTAGGCTGAATGGGCCTGAATGGTCAGCTGCGCCAGTCCTACGAGACGCTCACAGTCAGGACCACATCAGGAAGTTGGGCGAGCGAGATTTAAACAGACTTTAAGCAGAAGAGAAAAACCAAGGGGAAAAAAATTTGTATATTGTAATTTGTAAAAATTTATATTTGCATCGATTGAATCACAAGAATCTTAGCTTTCCAAAAATATGTCGCATGACTACCTCACGTAACATGAGCTGTGTAAATGACCTAGTTTTGGAAAATTACGGACTGACGGCCTGCGGGCGGGCCGTTGGAGGGGACTTGTTGGGCAGTGATTGGGCCCAAGTTAATTCCCGAGACTTTCAGTGGAGCAGCGGCTCAACCCATGGGCGGTCCCTGTCAGCGTCTGCGTCTGCCACCGCCGTTGGTGTGATGAGATATCCTCTCCGTTGAGACCTTCTGCGTTGGCCTTACGTGCAGGCGTGTTCTTTCATATTTGAATATTTAATCACGATGCCCGTCAGTTGACTGCTCTGCTGCTTTTACATTTGGCATCAGAGCTCATCTCCTCACTCACTCTGCTTTTGAGCAGCTTTTCTTGAGTCCTAGCCACCTTCCTGCGCCTCTCTGACCCTCTGAAACTGCGTCTCCAACAAATTAATCCGACTTCTCCCAAAACACCTTCTCGGCGATCTGATGTGACGTCCAACCACAACACGACGGTCGCTTTTGTTTTGTGAAATAGTTGCCAAACTGCACTTTGGTTGATTGCTGGCAGAAATGTAGTCTAACACACAACACACACCCTTCAACAAGTCATAATATTTGGACCCCACTTGGAGAAGAACTCATCAGTGTGTTTCCAGACAGCGCGGTGCTTGTTATGATTTATTGGCCATTTCATGCTCCCATTTCCTTTAGTGGGTAATATGTGTCACTTTTATAACGCTGCCGAAGTTGAAGTGTTGAGGTGAAATGTTAAGTGATGTTTCAGCGATATGCAAAAGGAAGAGATTGGCTTAGCCTTAAGTGGATATTCCAGCACTCGTCCAGCCATCGCCGAGATCACTGCCGTTTCCTGACTGCGACATAACAAGGCTGAACTGAGCGTCCGTGTCCTTGGCACCTGCTCTCAAGGCTTTAAAGCCCGTGAGATGAAAGCATTCGACTGCGCCGTCACGTTCGCCGACCCCCACATAAACGGTGCAACAGTTCAATCAGGAAGCACAAGTCTGGTTTGATGTTATTAGCTCTTTTTTTTTGTGCACCCTGGTGAACTTATTATCAATTTCGCTTTTCACTGAGTCAAATCTTTGGTATTTGACTGTTTGATCTGATGTGGAGGAAAGCACGTTTGCACACGCATCATAACAAAGTGATAGAAAAGAAGCCCTCAATGCCTGTTTGGGTCTCGTCCTTCTCTGTCTTCTGATCCCGTTCACGACTGGAACAGAAAACGAAGTAGATCCAGGTTACTTGCAGCATCTCTGCGCTGTAAATTAGCAGCACTCACAGTGGTTTTCCTCTCTGTCTGGCCTCTTGAAAGGTTTTTGTAGAACAAGTCTCATGCACCTGTTCAAACACACATTCAAACAGTGTTTTTTTCTTTCTTTTTCAAATTACACATTCACTCACGCATCATTGGGTGTGGAGGAGGGGGAGGGGGGTTGATTATGTATCTTGCCCAAGGACTCTTCAGCCGTTTGACTGTGGAAACGGTGGATCGATCCACCGGCCTTCCAGGGACGACCGGACCGCTCTTCCTCAGGGACACAGCTGCCCCCCCATGCTCCTGGATACTTCATGAAGATGTGCTCGCATTTGAAATAAGGAGATAACGACTTTTTCTTCAGCACATTTGGCATTTGCGCCCGTAGATGTTCGCAACATTCAGATCCCACAAACGCTGACTCAACATTTAGACTTGCTGCTGTGCACAGATCAAGTAAAGACGAGGGGTGATCTTCACGACTCCTGCTGGGAGAAACACACTGCAAGATGACTTTTAATCAGACACTACTGCTATTTCCTCTTGTCCATCATCTGCCATCTGAGTTGAGTTTTCCTGTGTTCACAGTCCAGACCGGTGGATTTTATGAACAGAACCTTTCAGTGTTCAGCCCACTGTCCAGGTCACATATAGTTTGTGTGCATCACATTGCTGTTAGCTCAGGCGGTCCCCCTACAGGTGTGGAGGTGAAGTTGCCTCTACGAGGCTGATATTTGCTGCTGTGTGGTCGTGGGTCCTGGCCACTGGGGCGTGTCCCTGCTTTTGGGGGGCCCTCCACCCCCAAAAGGGGGGGGGCTCGGCTGCCCCTGGGCTGCATGGGGTGACGGCTACCGGGTCTGCATTTTCTGTGGTGCTGCTGCTGTGGGCCAGGGCCCGGTAGGTGTGGGGGCCTGGGGGTGGGCAGGTCTTGTTGTGGTTCTGGCCTTCTAGGTGCCCTGCCTGACCCCCCTGTCAGTGGACGTATGCCTTGGGGATGTTTGCCCCTTAACCTCTTAAGTCGGGGGGCAAGGGTCCTCTGGGACCAGTCTGGTCCTGGGCAGAACCAGGAGTTAGCTGGCGTCTTCTCACCCGCGGGAGGGTTTGAGACGGATTAAGATAAGGAGAATGGTGATGGTGGTAACAGTTTCCTTGGTATATGTGAGTGTATATGGGCACGGACACATTTATGCTTTACACCCCCCCCCCCCCCTCTACTGTCAACAAAATCAATCGATAATGTTTACATCAATTCTACATATACAGGTCTATAGCTTGGTAGAAGGTGTTCATCCAGTTTTCTTGTTAGTAGTTTCTGCTTCCTACATATTATCTTCTAAGTTTGTTTGCTGTCACAACACAATCCACTACACAACACCCCTCACACTTCACAACCCAGGACACACCACACCCTCACTGTCCTGTCTCTTTAACTGTCTTGTCTTTAAATGTTTCACTGCTGGTGTTTTTCTAGTCCTCTCTGACGAAATCAGGATTTAGGATGTTAATAAAGATTTTAGAATTTACTGCCAGAGAGGACTGATGAAGGACACATTCACCCTTCACAAAGGGTGAATGTGTCCACAAAAAAAAAGTCTGCTATAAGATTAAATTGCATATACATACTAGATGGTTTGGCTAGATGTAACCATGAATGTAAATGCAGAGAAAAAAAAGATATTTGCTGGTGCTCTGTTGCTCTGGTTTTCTTCTCCATCATTACTGTCCTGAGTCTTTCCTGAGTCTTTTAACAGGAAAGTCCCACAGGGCGCCGAACTGCCGTGAAATATCTAGTCAGTGACTGTGGTCCCACCAGTGGCACCATGGAGAGGTTTAGAAGCGTCCCAAAACCAAGCATCCGTCCGCAGAACCAGACCACAGCACTTCCACTTCCTGTGGGAGGTTAGGGTAATTTTTCTTTGATTTATTTCCAGTGTTTAATAATGTGAACTTCAGGAAGGGCGTTTAGTTATTTTAAGCACATTGTACACGTCTTCCTCCATTTTTTAAAAATAGTGTGGCAGGGTGGATGATTAAAAAGTTGGTAGATTCACTATTTTAAATGAGTCAACCAACGATGCCTTTTGGGGAGTGATACCCCAGGTAATATTTTATAAAACTATATAAAAAAAAGGTAGAAATGGCAGCAGAGGTTCATTCCTGATTAAAAACGGAGAGATGGAGGATCACAGATGTTCTCCAGGACTGAGATCAGGTCCACTAATCTGGTGGTGTGTTTAGAGTCACTGTTATTTCCCATATCCCATCTTCTTTCCTCCATCTGTTTAGTGAAGTCCACGTCCCTCCTCCACATCATGATGCTGCCACCCCCGTGCTTCACAGTGGGATGGTGTTCTCAGGTCATTCTCCTCCAGATGTAACGATGGTCATCATGTCCAGACAGTTCAGTTTTAGTTCTATCAGACCAGGACATGTTTCCAGAGGAGAAGCTCTTTGTCCCTGTCCAGGCTAAGTGGTCTTACAGTCCATGTTGGTACCAGAAATGACCAGATAACTCCAAAAATAGTTATCTGAGGCAAAACTAGGTTCTATCTTCGTTCCATCTGCAGTTTTAGGCCACCTCCAACTTCATTGAGGCTTCGTTGTTGCAGATGAACCCTTCAGACTTTTTTTTTTAAATGTCAAAAAGCAAGCTGCTGCTCATTCATGCTTCAAATAAAACCTTAATAACACTGAATACAGCTTGATTACCTGCGCCACTAAAGTGCTAAATGGGTTTAAAGCCAGACTCGACTACATCCATCAGTCTCTTAATAGCTAGCAGTTATTGCTACAGTCAACAATTATAGGCAAAGTACATTATAATACTCCCCTGACGAGGCAGTCCAAACCTCAGGGAGCAAATGCTCTTTGCTCCACGTACTTGATTACTGATACGGTCTCTCAATCTGAAACCACTTGCTGTGGAAAATAATGGCGTTAATAACATTCAGATTTGTGAAATTTCCTGTTCGCCTTTTACAGACTGGCTGACTTGGTTTACAGTTCCACCACATTCCCAATCACGTCAAACATCTACAGTAAAATGGGAGATTTATCTTTAAATATGTCGTACTAATGTGTTGCATCCTCCATGTTTCAGGATTTCCACCTCCCTCTGATGCTGGGGACTCTGCCTTCTTCCTGTTCGTTGCAAGAGGCAACGACTCATACTGTAGCTGGTTAAAAAAATAAATGCGATTAAACAACGGGCCGGCCTCCGTATAGCCTCAAGACAGATGGAAGACATCGGCTGCAGAAGAGTCCTCAGCAGTGAGGTGACATGTAGCTGAGAGAAGAGGGCAAAACTTACTGAATTTCTAATAATCTGTTCAGCACAATGAGCTGAAGCGGTCGGGCAGGTGAGAGAGGTTAACCGGCACGAATTTGCTGAACATTTGCAGACATGCCCTTCCAAAGGGCTGGTTTAAATGAATATTGTCTGTTCGAGACCTGCGACTCCAGCAGATTCAAATTGTCCAAAACCTGCGTTAGCGGATCCACATCTGGACCACGGCCAAATGCAGGAACCGTGAAGTTGACTGAAACAGCCGAAGCTGCAGCCAAGTGTGGGAGTGCAACAAGATAACGATTTTCTGGACTGTTTAAAAAGATAATGAGCCGGCCAAAATCTAATTTTTCGAGCTTAAGGACCGCATCATTAGTCATGATGTGAACTATTCAACTAACTGGAGGTGGGAGAGGTGGGAGAGGTGGGAGAGGTGGCAGCGGCTCAGGGAGCAGTTTCACAGTATCTGAGGCTGTGGGCTGCAACATGCAACAGAGTTAATCATACATCAGTGCTGATGGAGGGGTGGGGGGCATGGCCCGGTGCTACACTTACCCTCAGAAGAGCTGGTGACAGAACCCCACATCCTGGACGATGGCTGCAGAGAGGCACCTCAGCCGACCAGGCCTGAGGGAGGCCTCGAGATCGTCTCATCATAGCCTCTCTCAGCTCATCATATCAAGAATGTACGTCTGCAACGCTGGTTGGCTGGCTGCTCCATGTTGGGCCGACAACCAGCCCAGTCCACGTTGCAGCAGGCAGGCAGCAGTCCCAGGTAGAGGTGAGTCCGCAGTCAGGGCACCAGCTGAGGCCGGCTGCCGGCCGGCTCCAACCCTTCTCACCACGCTGGGAGGGAAGGCAGACAGCAGCGTTTTCACACTGGCACTCCTTAGGTCAGCGCAAAGGAGCTCTGGCCATGAGTTTCATCTACTTCCCATCAGTGGGAACGCAACAACCGCACCAAAACGACCGTACCAAGACTGCTTTGAAGAGGGGGTCTTGGTACGGCCGTCAACGAACTCTGGTGTGGCTGGTTAGTGGTGTGAAAGCTCCACGGCCTCGAGCCGACCCAGCTAGGTTTAGGGTTAGGGTGTACAGGACAGGTCTGAGCTACAGAGGCTTCTGTAATCCTCTGGGCAACGGACTGACGGATGTGGAGGAGGACCTAAACATGACCAACGACAGTAACATGTCCAGGCGCTTCGTTTACAAGCTGTTCAGCTCATCTACAGTGGCACAAAGTAGTAAAATAGGGAGAAAACAGCCAACTCTGGGTCAACAGTGGGCAGCTGATGCTTTTCAGCTCTTTGCTTCAGGGCGGTTCTCATGGGAACGCGCCAGGTCTGCCAGGACCGCCATCTACCAGTGACGGCACTGACCGTGGTCACATGACATGTGGTGCAACAACGTCACATGAACAGGAACCAGAGTAACTTGAAAATGATCCGATGTAATTTGGTGAGCACAAACCAGATGTCTCGAAACACCGCTCCATAATGCGGTTCATAAACCCTTGTGTCATGTGACATTTCAGCCTCTCAGTCCGGTTTCAGCAGGTTTGATAGGTGGCGCATTTGCACACCAACCTGAACATCACCTGATCACACATCCAGAGGAGAGTAGTTCAGGGTCATGGGGAGGGATGAGCTGTTTATCCACAACTGTGATACGGCGTGATGAAGAGCGTCAGCTGTTATTTAGACCTGTTCTTCCTGCAGACACGCCATCAGGTGTGCAACAGCATGGGGTCAGGATTTCCTCGTTTTTTGTTTCAAACTCTCTGCTGGGGACAGATCAGGACCAGTACCCACCTTCCTCTCCATCTCCGGAGTCTTTGTAACGAGTGTAGAACGAGGTTTTGCATTAACCTGTTGGAAAAATGCGTGCGTGCACCTGTGGGCTTGAAGGCTGCGAGAGACACAACAGTTAGATTGATCTCAGTTGATCCTTCGTGACCTCTCATGATCCAACGGTCAATGTCTTCTAAATTTGCATTTGTCCGTACTGTCCCAGATTTTCTGACCAGCTTAGGTGCACAGCAGGGTTATAATAGTTTTGGATTTTCCATTGGTTTTAGTTTTATTTAGTTTAGTTTTTCAAATTCAGTTGGTTTTAATTCATTTTTAGAGCAGTTTTGCTAGTTTTTATTAGTTTTTGTTTTAAAAAAACTTAGTTTTAGTTTTTATTGATTTCAGTGTTAGTTTTAGTTTTATTTTGTAAATTAGGGTTGTAATTTTGGTTCGAGTGAAGCACTGAACTTTTTGAAGGCTATTGAGTCACATAGTCGTGTTTACATTCTGGTCTCAGTAAACATATTTATCAATGTGTCTTCCCTCTTGTGGTGTTCCTGCGTATTTACTGACCAGCAGCTATCTGGTCTCCGTGGAAACAGTCCATTATAGTTGCAGTTATTTCCCGTTCCTTCCCAACGCTGACTGGCCTGCAGCTGCAGCTTCTCTTTCCAGGGGGCTAGCTTAGGCTAGCTTATCCAGCTAGTCTTGGTTAGCCTTCTTTCCAGGGGGCTAGCTTAGGCTAGCTTATCCAGCTAGTCTTGGTTAGCCTTCTTGTGCGAGCTTTTCAAATGGACTTTCAGATTCGTGGGTTTTCTTCTCCTTGAGAAGTATTCCACACATTGTATCACCTGCTTCTACAACAAGGCACTTATTTTTATCGTTAACACAGTCATAGTCAAAGAAATCCCAAATAGGGCTGTGCTGCTTTCTCCCAACTTTTGCCGCAGCCATCACTGCTGATCACTTTTTTTTTTTTTTTTTTTTTTTTTTTTTGCAGTTGTTGTTGTACGGCGGAGCGAAGTTAAGAGATTTCAAACATTTATGAGGAAAAAAAATTACAAACATGAAAACGAAGGACGTTATTTACATTATTATCGTTAATTTTAGTTCGTTTTGTAAACACATAATACAGTTTCAGTTAGTTCTCGTTTTTAAAAAAAACCCACTTTATTTCAGTTAACGAAAATGTTTTTTCAATTCTAGTTTTCGTTATTTCGTTCATTTTCCTTAACGATAATAACCTTGGTGCCCACAAATTACGATATAAAGCGTTTCAAAGGTTAGTTATCTGTTAATAATAATAATGTTTAAGCAGGCGGCCCATAGGCGCTACAGAGGCTACAGTCCCACAGGAGTCGTAGGTTCAACTCCCACCCTGCGACGCTTTGCTGCAGGTCTTCCTCATTCTCTCTCTGCCCCACTTTATGTCTCTCTCACTCTAAATAAAGGCCACAAGAGCTGCAAAATCTGAAAAGAAAAAAAAAGACACAAATGTAATGACTTTGTCTTCATTATACTGAAATAACTCTTCTTGGTTTCTTCAGTGAGCATCACTTCCAGCTGCAACAGCTGCTGGACATAAACAACAGCCAGACTCATCCCGTAACCTGGACATTCGCTCCAGACATCATCCGTTATGATCTGTTTCCTTCTTTTAGCTCTCCTGCTTGGAATGAGTGAGAGTAAATCAGGTCTGAGAGTTGGAGGGGACGGAGTGATGGATCTGTACACAAAAGATGGACCACACAAGGCTACCGCCGTCATTTTTCATGAGGTCATATCGGAGTTCGCCAGGCAGTGCGGCGGCTACTTGGTATACGGTACAAGGCCGCGGCGAAGAGGAATGGATTTTATCTGCCACGCTCCGCTGCCTCTCTGCAGAGACGCGTTTCTCTCCAATATCGCGGGGTGACAGTAACTCCTGAAAGCGACGGGCTTCCTGGTGCAGAACGGGATGCACAAAAATATGACGGCGAGCAATCCTGAAGTAGCTCATGCCTGTAATTAATTTCTACACCTAATTCCTCGGTGGATAATTAACAGATGAGCTGCAGATTTAGTGCGATGTCCCTGCGTGCACCGGCCAGCAGCAAGTTAAAGGTTACTCCTGCTTTACCTTCGTCATTTATCACTGAAAACCACAATTTTTCTTCATTTGCGCCAGATCAGGGTCACTTGTTTATCTGGTTAACCTGCAGCTGGCATTTGGCTAAACTGAGCTCCATGCGACTGACATTTGGAAGCTACGATCGTCTGGGCTGTGATTCCAGGAAAAATGTAGGTCATGAGATAAATGTTGCTGTCTGGGTGGCCATCATTCACCGAGACGTCACAGAAAAAACATGTCAGGTATAGGAAGAAGGCAGCGGTGTCTCCCAGATAAAGGATGTTTCCTTCCACGGTTTGGAGTTAGAGTGGGGAAACTGAACTTCACGAAGCTCTGTGACGGCATCCTCGGAGGATCTTGTTAGTGCAGCGCTCTCGCCAAATCCACAGCAGCTTATTCTTGAAGCTGAAAGTCAGGAGAGCCGAGGTGGCGCAGGGAGGGACGGCGGCTGTCAATCACAGCCGCAGATCGATAGCAAGAGACACAAAAGCCTTCTATGAACCCTCCGACCGCATTAACATGGCAATCATTCCCAACGACCGCCGTTGTGACTCGGTGAAAAGAATCTTTGACACTTTTCACGTAGTCTTGAGCTTGAGGCTGTCGGCAAACGTGGAATAAGAATATACAAAAGCAACATCCAAACAAATGATGTAAAATTAGATTTAATCCACTGATTCTCCATAAAACATCCCTTCCAACTGCTCCTGATGACCACTTTGTGTCCATTCGTGTCCTTCGATCACATTTGCAGTTAGAAAAAGCTGAGACAGTTTTGAAAATGCAAGTTAAAAGTAATCCAGCAGATCTAAAATTCACTTTGATTTTTATTCTTCGTTCCTCGCTGTGACCTCAGATCCCGCTGGAGCGTTGCCATTAGTGGTGGGCGGATCGATCCAAATATCGATAATATTGATACCAACACTGGTATTGATATCGAACGATACTCATGTAAAAAGATCGATACTCAAGCTTTTTATTCTTTTCTTCTTTTTTCCTTTCCAACAGAGAGTATCCAGGTATTTAAGAGTGGTCATCTTCAGCATCAACTCATATTAACTTTCAAAGTACATGTTAAGTCATATGTTACTGGAGCCAACTCAAGAAAATATAGTTAATACCTCAAAATAACCCAGAACATGTCATGTATCCCATTGAAAGGTGTTATCTAAGATAAAATAACATCAGATTATTACATCCTTTATTTATCCCAAGACAGGGAAATTTTTAGAGTTAAAGCAACAGGAAAGTTCACACAGTGCAAAAAAATTACACAACTATTTATTGAAAGATATAATATAAAAGGTGGACTAGAAAAAAACATTATGAACAGAAATTCAACTCCAAGGAATATTTATACAAAAATGTTGAAGACAAAGTTTGATGAAATTCTATTCTTAGTATTAACAAAATAATCCAAAGACAAAAATCACAAAAGTTCATGATAGATTAGGCTTAATATAAAAAAGTATCGATATCGGTATCGGCGATACTGGCCCTGTATTTACTTGGGATTGGATTGATACCAAAATTCCCAGTATCGCCCACCTCTAGTTGCCACTTCTCTGGATTCACATGACTTCAGCTTCAGGTTTTGAGATCACGTGAGTGCGTACGTGAAGTATCTCTGGTGGTTGAGCAGCCAGCCCGTATACGGAGGCTACCGTCCCCATGCAGCAGTTACAGGTTCAACTCCTGTCCGTGACCCTTTTATCTGTCTGTAAATCTTCACTGCAGTGGTTCAAAAAGCTCAAATTTTTTCCTAAAGGCCTCTGCAGGTTGTTATGTTGCTCCTGTAGAGGGTTGGAAAAGGTGCCTCAACGTTTAGTTATAAACAGACACCCCCTTGATTTTTTTTTTTTTTTGGAAATTATCAATTAAATCATTTTTACTTTAAGATCTATGTTATTCTTTGTCCGCTAGAGGGTAGATGTATCATGAGTAATGGGAGGGAGGGATCAAGCACAAGCGCTGGGCATGCACACACCAGATTAAACCTGCTCTTGAGCAACTGCTAACAGTTACCTGTTCCTGCTCTCCTTTTTCATCACCTTTAAGGTCTGTAAATAATATGTTCCAAACATATTAGTGGGTTCTGTGGGTTGTGGGAGATGTCCGGAGGTGTGTTGTGGAAGCTTTGTGTAGTTGGACCATCTTGTGTGTGTGAGACAGGAGTTAGACATGATTTAGCTAATGCTAGGCTAACGGCCTAGCGTTACTGCCGCCACAGGAATAATAAGACGTGCAGCTTCAGGGTCCGGGGTTTATTGGACACAATTTCTGGAAGGTTGTTTAGTTACAAATTCACATTTGTGCATTATTTTTCATTTTTCTGTTAAGTTTATTTAAAAGGTAGTAAATGTATTTTGTTGAAGAGTATCTAATATGAAGAAACAAAGTAGTTGTTTCTTCATAAAATGAATTAACACTCATTTTGGTATTTTTGTATTATATGCTAAACACCAGATTGAACCAGATTGATAACAGTTACCTGTTCCTGCTCTCCTTCTTCATAACCTTTAAGGAGAGTGTTTGCTGCTGGCCCAGGGACGCCTAGACATGAGGCTGGAAACACTCGGGCCCGACCTACGGTGTTTTTTTATTGTTTTATTGTTTTTTTTAATGAACTGGATTGTGTCCAGATCGATCTGTTTTGTGTAAGTGGATGTGGTGAGATCGCCCACGTCGGCGGTGCTTTCATAGCGGCTGGTGCGGCTCAGGCGTCCCGCGTGGCGGGACCAGCGGGTCAGTCTTTGAGGAGCCAAGACGAGCGGAGGATCCCCAGTTGCTCAACAAGCAGATTTGCATGTTTCTCCTTCTGCCACTCAAGGAATCTGGAAGATTTTCAGTGCACAGAGGGCAACGGCACCAGCTGGACAGATGGATGCATTAAGAACCGCCATTCATCAAAAGCTCACATCAAGCGAGAGATTAAATCGAGGATGCTCAAATGTCACCGTGCCTTATGTCAACCTTGTCCAGGGGCAGCGACAACATCTCCTAAAGCTCATTTCCATGAAATATCTTGAAGTTAGACTGTCTGCAAAGCAGTGTTGGGCAAGTTCACTTTCTACACGAACTAGTTAAGTTCATAGTTCACAGAAATTAAATGAACTAGTTCAGTTCACCATTTTAAAAAATGAACTAAATAGTTCATTTTTATTTCATTTAAAAAAAATTCTTTTTTAATGTTGCTGTGAGCAATTATTTGTCAATATGATAACCACTGCCCATATACTACACCACCATAAAAGGCAATTATTTTATTAATTTTATCTGTTGAAAACTATTGGTCCAATTCTGAATCCTTAACCAACCAGGGTTCACATTAGCATTAAAGGAACAGACCATGTAAAACTGTAATTTCCGTTTCAGCTTCTCTCTACAGCAGCCGTTCCCAAACTTCAGAATACCAAGGCCCAATTTGAAATGTGAAAAATCACCGCAGACATGTAATCATGTCATGAATAGTACAGTAATTAAAAAACATATTTAAAAAAGATTGAGGATTTAAAACACATTTGTTTAATTTTAATGACCTCTCACGCCCACCTGCAGTACCACTACGGCCCACCAGGGGGCCGCGGCCCACACTTTCGGAATCACTGCTCTACAGTAGATTAAAAATATGAGGAGAAACTTGCTGCCAAATGGTCTTTATTATAAGACAAAAACAGGTCCTTAAGGTGCAAATGTTTTTTCCCCAATTTCAATATTTCAATCCTCCCCAGCAGTCGGGGGTCTCCTCCATCTCTGGGTAACTGTAGTTTTCATCTTCCTTCATGATTGTTTTAAACGTTTGATGACGCAATTGTTAGCGTGACAGCAGCGACAGCCATGTTGCCATGTTTGACTGATTTCCTCAGATACATATTAGGCTCGTTTGTGGTGGATTTTAAATGGGGTTCACTGGAAACCTGGAACGGTTTTGACCATGCGTGAACTTTGAAAGAGCGTCGTTCACAATTGCCCAAATTAACTTGTCCACGGCCCACGCTGGTGAAGGGGAAAGAGAACGCGTTAACTTCACGTTCACGCAAAATATGAGCTAGTTCGTGAACTTTCGTTCAATGAACGCGTTCAGGTACAACACTGACCCCATCACCCTCAGTTAGTAATCAGTAATCAGATGATGGATTTTTATTCTAACGCTTCACTTTGCAAACTCAAGTCAACCCGCCGCATGTCACACTAATTTAACCCATGTTGGGGTTTTTATTGCTGTATGTTCAGAAATGTAACCAAAATGTGCTTGAGCTGCTTGTATGAACTTTTTTTTTTTTTTTTGCTGTAAATTCTCATGGTCAACTTTGAGCAAAGAGGATCACCATCAAGGTCGGCATCATCTCTCGCACATAGTTTGAGAGGCGTGAAAGCCGGAGGAGAGGCTGCGCGCTCGGTTGCCAGCTGTTATTTTAAAAAAATAGAAGTCTCTGAACTTGTCGAATCAAGATGGATGGGTGAAATCTTCATCCTGTCCTGGCGTGCTCTGGATATCTACGGCAGGTCCGATAAAGACGAATGGGCAGTGATGTGAGATGATGTGGGGAAGCTCGGAGCCATCGCTCAGGCCGGCGGGAGCGTGGAGGTGAACAGGTTGGTGTCCTTGGCTGGATGACTTGAGCTCCATCTTCAGGGACGACCCGCCTGCTGATTAGAGGGGGAAGGTTTTTCATCAGATAGACTGAGGCAGGGTGTTGATGTATGAAGGGGGGGGGGCCCTCCGGTCTCAGTTTAGTAAACCAGTGGTGTGAGATCTCATGAAACAGATTCAGAGTGGAAATGATGGTGGACCTGGAGCTGGACACCGACCAGAACACCTTCATATTCATGCCATTCTGCAGACCGTGAAGACGGAAGAGCAGCTCTTCCTCCTTATCAAGTCCTCCTCATTACATTCACTTCAGTCGGTCTTTGGCTCTGAGGTTAGTCTTTTAACCTTTGGGACATGGGTGTGTTTTGTGGTTAAAACAGTTTGAAAACAGATTGAAAGCACATGTAACCCTAGTCTCATGTAACCAACTAAATGAGACAGGGCTTAAGTTATTATGCAACTTATTTTGACTATGAACACTTTCTATTTAAAGTAATCAAGACCACCACCACAACGGTGACTTTATGCCCCAATTGGGCATTTATTCAACATATAAAAAAAATTAAATGTTTCCTTAAAATAAAATGGCCTTTTGTAAATGAAATGAAATACACACAGGTAAGAAAAATAATAAAAACAGTCGCACCTTTCCAAGTTTCTGGTTTCAAACCAAGTAAATCCAGGCCAAAATAGTCTAATCAATACTCCATGAATTCACACACTTAGGTTTCTAGTTCCAAATAATATATTTACCGCTGCAGGCCTGTCTCGACGCTTGGGTGCAGTAACAAACTGTTATGGCCATTTCACTCGAAACTGAGCAGAAATAAAATGCATGTGCATAAAAGTTCTAGTTGTACTCAAAAATCCTATGAAGTTGGTCTGTTAAGAATGGTAGGACAAAATCCAAGGCAATGGTAATCACAGTTGAGCAGGTAACACGCACCAACGCAGGTAACCACAAAGGGTGGAAACAGCGGGGCCCATCCACGAGGCACACCTCTTCACCTCAGCATCTCCAGCGCATCCATCTCCTTTAATCATATTAAGTCCACGAAGGCCACAATACCAAATGTTACTTCATTACAAACTAACGTCAGCTTGTTAGAACAAACATTAAAGTATCATGCCGCATTAACGTGGTATGCTGCGCTAGCTAGTAGGCAACTAAATCGCTTTACATGTCACATCTTTATCACTACAACAGTTCATTACAGCACAAAACTCAAAGATACATTTCTGTACCTTTTTGCAGATCACAAAAAGTTATCAGGACCACAAGTAGTCGACCTCGATGATAAAATGCTCTCCGCAACCTGATGCATCTACTCCTCCGGCTGCATGTCTGTCCCGCTCTCGATACGAACTCCAACTATCGGACACCACTTGTCCCACCCCCAAACACAAGCCAATGGCTTGGATTGGTTGTCAATCTCTTAAAACCCAATCACAGAACAGAAATAAGATGACCGACATCATACCAATACAAGTTAGATTGCACAACTTGCTTTTCACAATAAAACGTTTTACTCTTAAACAAATGTTTTTTTTTTCTTTTATCCTCTTATTCGTCCAACTCTTCATTAGTATGATTAAACTTGTTGTACGTATACCTATTTATGCATTTTATGAGCACACGGACAAGCGATTACCATACCACCTGAAACTTTATTGTCCAAAAAAGAAGCCTTTGGTCAACATCGTCAACATCTGGGTGTCATAATAGAAGAGCACTTTGAGAAGTGTCCTGAAAAAGAAAACCATCCACTCCTTCACTGGCCTTGACAGTCAACGTTCATCCTCTGAACCGTGATTGGTCGGTTTCCCCTCCAACCAAACACATGCTTCTCCAGGAGTGTGCGTCTGATATTTCTCTCTTTTCTCATCCAGCATTTGCAGCTCTCCAGCAGTCGGATTTTTATTCTTCATTGTTTGCTTTTGGGGGCTGAATCGAAATGAGTTTAGTTAATTTTAGCTCGAGGCTGCAGCCGAACAAAAAAACTGAAAGAAAAGCTTTGCACTCAGAAGTGCAAAAAAAAAAACCCAAATGAAGTTGCTTCAGGAGGGAGCTGAGAGCAGTGAGGTCTCTGCTGTAATCACTTCTCTCCTGCAGAGAAATCCAAACACGAGTCCACACGTTAAGAGTGCATGAGGAGGAAGAGGAAAAGTGCATCTTTTTCTGGTCCGGCGCCCCCCCGACCGGATGGAGCACGCGTGACCTCCAACACAGATGGAGCGGAAACACTGTTGAACCATTTAAACTTGCTGACTTGTATCATTTAAGTGGAACGTGGTGAAAGGCATTCATAAATCAGTTAGATTAAAAGAAAGAGATCCGTCATGTTCATTTAATAGCGTATTGGACACCGTTAGCGTTGGAGATGGGCGCCGTAACATGGATTGATTGAGCCGAGGCACATTCAGGCGGATTGATTGGATTTCATTAGTCCGGATCAGCACTGAAAGGGTCAAATGAGGTGCGAGCAGCTGCCAGTGAGATCATGTATATTCAGTCATCTTTCAGGACGGCTGACTTAATGCCAGTCCCTCCATTTTCTGTGGTGCGTGAAAAGTTAGCGTGATGGATTCCTGAGCTGTCCGAGAGTTTCCCCGGCAAACCTCAACCGCCAACAAACCGAACTGCCTTCGCTGTTTCTGTCCCTTTTTTATTTCCAGTTTTAAACATTCTTCATGATTCTTTATTCTTTTAGGGGACTGTCATTTTTAAATTAACTTTAGTTCTTTGCAGCAGTGTTGTACCTGAACGCGTTCAAATAATTGTTCGCAGCAACATTAAAAAAAATGTTTTTTAAATGAACTAAAAATGAACTATTTAGTTCAATTTTTTGAAATGGTGAACTGAACTAGTTCATTTTAATTTCTGTGAACTATGAACTGAACTAGTTCGTCTAGAAAGTGAACTTGCCAACACTGGATGGGGGGGTGTTGCAGCCGTCTCTGGGTTGCACCCTGGACAGGTTGTCAAACAACAACACACACTTGCAGTCGCTGCAGGCAGTTTAGCATCACCGTTAGCTGCTAACGGCTCTGTGAGCTACACGGTTCAACGTAAAAGCATTTGGGAAAATAAAGACGACTCGTCTTCATCTGTAGCCAACTAAGCTTCCTGGTGTGTTTAATGAAGCCTTTACTGAACAGATCAGCGGGGCCGCGACAATCTGTTTCCACAACCGACTACGTTGCCGTGCAGCAGATGTCTCGCCGCAGTGCCTGTGTGACGCCGCGAGCCCCCTAGGCGACATCAGCCACCTTCTGCTCGCGTCCGCCTCGGCCCGTTAGCCGCGAAGCTGCGCGTGTAACAAACGGCCCTAGTTTTAGGGTGGCATGATGGCGAGGGCACGACAGAAATAACCGTTAACTGGTCAACGAGTCTTGAGATTATCAACACATTAGTCAGTAGTTGCAGCCCTGCATGTAAGCAAATAGATGTTTCACTGTTAAGATGCTTGAAAAGTACAATCCTGGACTGGAGTCAGACCAGTTCAGCTCCTGGACTCTTCTCCTGTGAAGCCGTGCTGCTGTGATGGATCCAGTATGAGGTTCAGCATCGTCCTGCTGAAATATGGAAGGTTGTCCATCCAGACAACATCTCTGGATGAACTCTTCAGCACTGATGGAGCCTTTCCAGATGTGGAAGCTGCCCACATCATAGACGCTAATGCAACCCCCAAACCATGAGAGATGCAGCTGTTGAACTGTCTGATAACAGCTGGATGGTTCCTCTCCTCTTTAGTCGGCAAATTTTGATTCTTCTGACCAGAGAAACATTTTTCATGTTGCACTCAGACCATTTTAAATGAGCTTCAGTCCAGAGAAGACAGCCGAATAAAATCTAGAAATGGCCCTGGTGGTTATTTTTCTTCAGTCAGGAGACGGATTTTAAACTCTGTAAAACTAGAAGGTCAGACCTTATGAAACCAGAGTGACTCATAGATCTGACCATCGGTGAATCAGGAGTAAATTCTTTACTGCTTAAAAACAAGTAAAACCAAGGAGAAATGGTATTGAAGTAATTTCCTGTCCTTATTTTAACCCCTGAATTGATTTAACAGTTGCCACACAAATGTCACGTGTGATGTTGAAGTGATGGCAGACAGATGGAGAGAGTTTCACTTCTGAGTCCTTTTTATCCAGATGAAGGTCAAAGAAGGTCACATTTCTGGCACTCGGGGGCCTCGTCAAATGATGCTCTCCTCCTCTAACAGGAAAAGACACAGATGGTAATTTCATACTTGTTTATACCTCACATTCCCCCGAATCTTCTCACATCACAGCAAATTGATTTCACTCCTCATATTGCAGCGATCTTCCCGTTTCCTCCACTCGATGTTGAAATTAATCATGGTAATGTCACTCTAAGTGAATAGGAAATTAATTTTCACTTCCACAGTGATCTAGCTAATAACAGAGTACAAGTTAGGGGAGGATGGGAAATCATTACTCAGCGAACATTATCTTTAATATTTGTACCCACTTCTGAGCAGAAACGAATGGGGGGGGGGGGGTGTAAGCAGATAGCTTGAAGGGAAGAAAAATGCTGAAGCAACTTCTTTCTTTAAAAAAGAAAAAAAGACCCCTACCCATTCATCCATGTTATTAAAGCCAATGAGTTGAAATCCCTTGTTGAGAGACATGAGATGGGGAAATTAGAACCTTAAAACCCAAACTCACCAAAGCCATAACATGCTAATGTGTGTTTGACATCCATAAATCAAAGTGACACCTCGCTGAAACCCTTATTAGTCATCTCCAGTCGCACGGCGAGACAACACTGGGAAAGAAAATGGGAGAAAGAGGCATGACGTAAACACCGACGGTCTGTAGCTCATGGCCGATATGAGACCACAGAGGTCTCCCAGGACGACGACCAGAGACCAGAGAGCGGTTGACAGCAGCAGGTCCTGAGATGATACCGTCCTCTTCGAACGCCTGCGCCGCAGGTGAAGCAGTCGCTAATGGATGGGACCCAAGGACCGAAGACGGTCCTGATTTTGAAGGAACCCAAGACGAGGGTAGTTGAGTCCAGCTGGTTGGCAATAACCAGAATCTGCACAACATCTACGCTCCTGTCAGGCGTCCTGAGGCCAGTTTGTTCCACCTCCGTGTTTGTATGAATTACACAACAACATTTCACGTTACCACTGTTATGACCCTGGTACACCTTGATAGGTTGTAAACAGGGGCGTAACAGGGGTGAAACGAGCGCTTGAGTGCAACGTGCGACTTGGGTGTGAGGACGACTGCAAACGTCCATTCAGCTGTGAGATAAAACACCTGTTCCTTGCATTTTATCAGCAAGATAGACGACAGGATTGTTTCTGCCAAATGTAAGCGATGTGTCGGCGCGGAGACTCTACAGCTGCCAGTAACTGCACCGCTAACCACACTTACATCAGGATAATAACCTCTGGATCATCAAAGCTTGTGCCACGAAGAGTAAAGCTGGGCGATACCTGTATCGATCCAATACCAAGTAAATACGGGGCCAGTACTGCCAATACTGATACCAGTACCAATACCGATACTTTTTCATATTAAGATTAATCTATCATGAACTTTTGTGATTTTTGTCTTTGGATTACTTTGTCAAAGCCAAGAATAGAATTTCAACATTTCAACATTTTTGTGTAAATATTCTTTGGAATTGAATTTCTGTTCATAATGTTTTTTTCTACTCCACCTTTTATATTATATCTTTCAATACTTTCAATACCGTGTTTCCTGTTGCTTTAACTCTATAAATTTCCCTGTCGTGGGATAAAAAAAGGATTATCTAATGGTATTTTATCTTAGATAACACCTTTCAATGACATGTACTGGGTAATTTCAAGGTCTTAACTATATTTTTTGGCTCAAGTAACATATAACTTAATATCTACTTTGAGAGTTAATATGAGTTGCTGCTTGAAGATGACCACTCTTATCTACTTGGATACTCTCTGTTGGAAAGAAAAAAAAAAAGAAAAGAAAAAAAAGCTTGAGAATCGATCTTTTTACATGAGTTTATCATGAGATATCGAATGATAATATCGATATTTGGATCGATCCGCCCACAAACTCAGACAGACGTCACAAGAGACGACCGGGACAGGACTCCAGAGGGACAGTAGACTGCAGGAACGAGACGGCCCTTTCTAGAACTAATCAAATATTCTTTACGTGAAACTGAATTCTCTGCATGGAAACAATGTTTTGTGCTGCTTTAGCGATGTTATTTCTGCAGCAACTGCATGGTTTTTGTGATATGTATAAACAGATAATGTAACGTGATAGTGAAAGAGGATTTTATTGTATTTACACATACAAAAAAGCACAATACTTCAGCACATACTGTAACTGCATGGACACAGGCACTGACAAGACACAGGTGTGAGCAATCAGGGAAGGTGAGCAGAGGAAGAAGCAGATATGTACTTACTCCAGGAGCCCTCACGAGTCCCTGCTAATAAATCCCTGTCTCGAGGCTTGAGACAAAGGTGCTGCCTTCCCTTTTGCCCCCACGTTGGTTGTTGTAAAGGTCAAGAGGAAGTGCACCCTCTCCAGTTTTAATGCGAGCCCCATGGGTGCTGCGAATACGGGTGGCAGCGGGTGGAGATCCACTCGAATCTGAAAGCCTCAGTGGCTCGTGACAAGTGGTACCTCAGAATCGAGCGTCTCCGCGGGAACAGAGCGAGCGTTTCCATGAAGTGTCCTTATTACCATACAAATGATTTCATCTTAGCGGGACCTCGTTGCAGAGGAGCAGACACAGTTCCTGACGCTCACGAGCACTTCAGCAGGCAGAAATGGCCACTGCTGACGTGAAAGTTACACTTAGATTGTCAGAGCAAATATCACTCGTAGATCTACTTTGTAATGTTTAGTTACTATACTTTTAATATCACAGCGTCTCGTGGGAAATCATGTTTTTAACATTAGTTTAATAAATGAAAGAAACCGAATCAATTTGCGGCCCCTTCGGTGACGTTTCTGTGTTTGGACGGTTTTCTTCAGGCAATTAACACCCGGGTCGTGGGCGGTGTGAGAGGAATACCTGACAGGGGATAATGACGGATTCCATCATCATCTCGGCAAACAATACGTGGCTCGTGTCTGCGCAGCTCCCACCTGGACGTCGGCTGCTACTCATGAAACATTATCGGACCAGGGGTCAGACCAGAGCACCCAGCCCGGCGAAGCGTTCTCATCACGCTGCATGCAAAGGAGTTTAACAATGTGTGCACACGTCTTTAGCGTCTTCGCCAAGAGGTAATAAACGACTTCTGTCAATGTATTGATTTGTTCCTTTGAAGACACCTAGTGAGATGTGTACAAAGGTTTATGAAAGTAATTGCGTTTGAAAATGTACATCCTCTTCCGAGCCCAACATGTTGCGCAATCAACAATCATTTTGGTCTTAAAACTGAGCAAATACAACCCGAGGTGAACAACAACACACTGCAAATACCGCAATGTGTCATTATTGATTGAAGGAAAACATTATACCTGTAGCAGCAGGAGAAACTTTCATCTTCTCGCCTTTGCAGTTTCCTTGTCAGTTCATCAAGGTCTCTGCACAGCTCTCTTCGGATCTTCACCAGAACATTTTAGTCAGCTGAATAAAACCTGTATTTCAGACCAGCGTCCAGTTGCATGACCGAGTTGCAATGACTGCAAGGTGCCCACGTCCTAAAAAGGTCCAGATCGTCACCCCTCCATTACTGTTCCATTTACAGGACCGTTTGTTTTACCAGATCTTTCATTCTGGGTAATCTGGACAAACAGCTTGTTCCCAGATAACAGATACTTGTCTTGGATCCTTGCTAATGTCTTCCCTCTTTGGCATTATGTCAGCACACACAACCAGTAAACTATCAAAACCTCTGCTCTCTAATTTTTTTTTGTCAAGACATTTGGAGGTTTCCAGAACAGATGTGTGATTACAACCCCAGTCCTGTGTAGAAGGTAAATAAAACCAGAATTCAATGATCTGAAAATCCCATAAACCCACATTCTATTCCCCTTAGAAGATAAAGAACATATCAGATGCTGAAACTGACACATTTGACCATTTCATGGAAAATATTTGCTCATTTTGACTTTGATGGCAAAAACACATCTCAAATAAGTTGGAACAGGGGGGTAATTGGTGCAAATCGAAAACGAATGGAGAAGCATTTGACAGCTAATTAGGTTAATTGGTCAGTAATATGACTGGGATTTACACCCAGTCATGTTACTGGGTGTAAAAGGAGGTCTCTGCAGACATACGATCAAAAGTAGTTGATCTGTCAACTCAAAGTTTTTATCCATCCATCAACCCATAGTTAGACAAACTGTCTAGGAGCAGATACAGTTTAAAGCTGTGGCGACTCCTGCAGGAAGCAGACATGCAGCCAAGATGACTCTAATGCAGAATCCTTAATGATTAATGAGTTACAGATGAAGACTTCACCGGAACTGGAAGCATTGGTTCATGAGTCTCCCTCTCAGATGTCATTGACCTGGCAGGTCACCACAGAAGAAGCTGCTGCTCTCCATAAAACAACAAAAAACATCGCTGCAGCCTGACGTTTGCCAGAGAGCACCTTAGCAGTCCACAACGGTCCTGGAACCTGATGAAACGAAAGCCGAATGGTTCAACGATCATTCTCAGGACCACGTGTAAACGGGCAGAGCATGCCACAGGGTTATAATAGTTTTGGATTTTCCATTAGTTTTTGTTTTTATTTAGTTTTTAGTTTCATTTTTCCAAATTCAGTTAGTTTTAATTCATTTTTAGAGCAGTTTTGTTAGTTTGTATTAGTTTTTGTTTTGAAATACTTAGTTTTAGTTCAGTTTTTATTAGTTTCAGTGTTAGTTTTAGTTTTATTATGTAAATTAGGGTTGTAATTTTGGTTGGAGTGAAGCACTGAACTTTTTGAAGGCTATCGGATCACATAGTCGTGTTTACATTCTGGTCTCAATAAACATATTTATCAATGCGTCTTCCCTCTTGTGGTGTTCCTGCGTATTTACTGACCAGCAGCTATCTGGTCTCCATGGAAACAGTCCATTATAGTTGCTGGTTTCTCCCGGTCCTTCTCAACGCTGACTGGCCTGCAGCTGTAGCTTCTCTTTCCAGGGGGCTAGCTTAGGCTAGCTTATCCAGGTAGTCTTGGTTAGCCTTCTTTCCAGGGGGCTAGCTTAGACTATCTTATCCAGCTAGTCTTGGTTAGCCTTCTTTCCAGGGGGCTAGCTTAGACTATCTTATCCAGCTAGTCTTGGTTAGCCTTCTTTCCAGGGGGCTAGCTTAGACTAGCTTCTTCAGGTAGTCTTGGTTAGCCTTCTTGTGCGAGTTTTTCAAATGGACTTTCAGATTCGTTGGTTGAGAAGTATTCCACACATTGTATCACCTGCTTCTACAACAAGGCACTTATTTTTATCGTTAACACAGTCATAGTCAAAGAAATCCCAAATAGGACTGTGCCGCTTTCTCCCAACTTTTACCGCAGCCATCACTGCTGATCACTTTATTTATTTATTTATTTTTTTGGTTTTTTTGCGGTTGTTGTTGTACAGCGGAGCAAAGTTAATAGATTTCAAACGTTAATGAGAAAAAAAAACTACAAATACGAAAACGAAGGACGTTCTTATTATTATTAAAGTTAATTTTAGTTCGTTTTATAAACACATAATACAGTTTCAGTTAATTATCGTTTTTTTTAAAACTCTCATTTTTAATTTATTTCAGTTAACAAAATTGTTTTTTCAATTCTAGTTTTCATTATTAGGTTCTTTTTCGTTAACGATAATAACCTTGGCATTCTAACATCCAAATATCATGTCCATGGTGAAGCACGGTGGAGGGAGCACTGTGATGTGGCTTCACTGCCTTCATTACCAGCATGGATGTGGAAATGAATTCCACCTACCAGCAGCTGCGTAGCAGAAGATGAGTGATGCAGCAGGACGATGATCCTAAACATGGAACTAAATCCACCTCAGAACGGCTTCAGAAAAGGAAACCCGCCTTTTGGAGTGGCCCGGTCAGAGTCCAGACCTGAAACGCCCAGAGACACTGTGGAATGAATTCAAGAGAGCCGTTGACACCAGACGTCCCACAAATGTGCCCTAACCCTAACCCCAACCCCAACACTAACCCCAACCCCAACCCTAACACTAACCCAGTGCTTCTCAATTATTTTCTGCTGCGCCCCCCCTAGGAAGAAGAAAACATTTCGCGCCCCCCCTCCTCCCCACCGCGACTATAAATAGTATAATTTGTCTATAAAATTATTGTAAGTACACCTCTGCATAACAGCGTATCCTTATTAACATTAAAGGAAACCAAAAAAAAGAAATATAGATCAACTTATAACAAAGATTAACTTTATGAAAATAGTTTTTTAGTCTGTAAAGATTTAAAGTGCATCAATCCCACCGTAGTTACAGTGAAGTCAAGCGCTACATCAGCATCGTCATATTTCCTCGTCTTAACTTTCTGGTGACTTTCGTTTGTCTCATTATCTCTGTCTCTCTCCATCTTTGTTTTCATCCCTGTTAGATATTTTTCCCTGGTGTCTCTTGAGTGGTGTCACTTCATATCTCCTGCTCTGTGCTGCGTGCACACATGTCCGTGCAAAAAACCCGACACAATATAGGTAATACTCCCTGAACCCACTGGGACAATGAGAGCACCACTGCCACCTACTGGAGTATGTGTGCAATTACACTTTATTACAGTACGGCAAAAAAAAAAAAAAAAAACATGTTCCCTGGCATCGCACAGCGCCCCCCCAAGGGCTCCCGCCACTATTTATGAAGGACTGCACTAACCTCAACCCTAACCCTAACACTAACCCTAACCCTAAGCAGCTCTGGAGAGAGAAACGGTCTAAGAAGTAGCCATGGACTCCAACGTTTTCCTCCAGAACTGTGAATATTGAATGAGTGCGTTCGATAAAGAAACAAGACTCTCTGATGCGTGTGTGTCATCATCTTCAGCAGACTGTGTTTATCAGATCTCATCACACTTTGTGGCAAATTAGTGCAGAAAACCTGTAAATTCGGCACGGTACTCAGACCAGCACATGATGCTCATGATTTCATGAGTTTCAGAATAAAACCTGTCTGCACGACTGCCAGGTCCTCTGTTAATGAATCTAGCAGTTACCATCGGCTTAACGGTGAAATTATGATGAAACCCTGAAACACAAAGTGGGAGAAGCACCTGTTTGAAGTTAAAAGAATTCTGCAGAAATGTACAAAAGCTGCTGTGTCTGATGCAGACAAAGTTACGGAAAATTACTAGAACAAATGGCAGATCTAATCCAGTGAGAGTCGTTGTGGCTCGAAGGCCTGAATAGACCATCAAATATTGAATTTCAGCACTTCAGCACAGTGACGTTGATGAGGATTGATAAGTGGTAAAAGACGGATTTCTTCCCAATCACACAAAGACGATGCTCGAGACCTGCTGGATTACCGCGGTGATGTTAGATAGACCTCAGATTTTGCAGCGCATCTTAGACATGCAAAATGCATGAAGGCACAGCAGGAACGCACCGCCGTGGATCAAGTTTTCGTGCTTCATTAGGACTGGAGTAGAGACGGGAGTAGAAAAAAAAACAGAAAAGAAAATTAAACTGAAAACGCTGCACCACAGGGTATCCAAATACCGAAGCTGCAGGGAAACGGAGGGAAAAACAGGAAAACAGAAGAGAAGCAGAATGAGCGCTGGCAGGGGAGAGAGGAGAGATGGAGAAGCATATCCTCACAGGAGACGATGACTTGATACAGGTGTGAAGAGTCACCACAGAGGAGACACCTGAACGAGCGCAGAAGGAACAAGACTTTCAAAATAAAGTTAAACCAAGGCTGGTTTAGAAACTCGTTCCTAGGGTTGGAAATCGAGATCCGGTTCCTCTAGAGAACCGGTTCCTGTAGAGAACCGGTTCTGTGTTTTCAATTCCATGGAACCGTTTGGCAGTTTATCTAGCAATTGTTTTATGAGCACGAATCTCACGTAATTTACGCAAGTTACGCACAGTCAATTCCAGAAAGCACTTACGTGATTAAGTTACGTTGGTTTAGCACGTGCATTGCAGTTGTAAACAACAATGGCGCCAACCAGGTTCAAACGCTCCAAAGTTTGGCTTCACTTCACCAAAGAAAGATGGCAACAAGGCAACTAGCAGTCATTGTAAAGTGGAGATAACAGCGTCGGGAGGGAACACGACTAACATGCAGAAACATTTGAACACACAACATGTGATAATGAGTGTCGTGTTTTTGACGCTTCGGACTGATGAATCTCAACCCAGCAGCAGTAGCCAAGCTAAGATCACCTCTGGTAACTCTGGTAAGTAGCTATCCCACTGCCTATGTGCTTCTTTGTAAAACACGCTATAACATTAACACTATGCTAACCCTAACCCTGAAAGACATGCTTATTTTTCTGCAAAAGAATTGTTAATTCTTCATAGTATTTGCAGATTTGCACTATGCACTGTTCCGTTGTATTTGATAGTATTTATCTTTTCTTATTATTATTTTTGAGTGCTTAATGAGCTCATATATCCTTTTAAAAAGGAGATTTTTTATTTCTATTAGGAAAAATCTGTTAGTAAAATGTTACACATTCTTGTGTATTTGCACAGTTACATATTACAACAGTTAACACGTTATCCAGGCTTTGGGCCTCTTTTGACCTCGCTGTTGAGTTTGTAAGGTCGTGACTTCTAAGTAAAAAAAAAAATGATGCTAATAAAACTGTTAGTTCTCCTTTTTCCTCAAATTAGAATCGATAAGAGAATGGATAAAGAATCGAATCGTTAAACAGTATCGATAATGGAATCGGAATCGGAAAAATCTTATCAATTTCCATCTGTACACATGACTGCTCTGACTGCCTCCCACTGGAGTGGCGCATTGCATTTTGGGATGTGGCCTGCAAGGTAGACTGGAGTGGAGCACACTGAGGAACTTCCTGGAAGTAGAAAACTGTCTGAGCACTTCTGTCACAACCGATGGAGGAATGTCGACTCACCAAGGGGCCGAGCACACTGATCAGGCGGTTTTAGGGGCCACCCAGGAGGGGCCCTTCTGGTGGTTAAGTCCAGCTGATGATCGACAGCTCTTGCTTACAAGAAAAACTTGCCTCCCCTCATACAAACACTCAGATGATCCCCGCAGGGGAAAACTGGCATTAAGGCCTGTGAGACTTCCACAGTTTAGTCGAGGAATCAGATGTTGTCAGGTGATCGCTAAAGCTGTCTGAAGATGTCTCGTCAGGTCACTTCTGCCTCACTCTGCATCAGTTCCTTCCTCCATTTCTCTTACGTCTGCGTTGTCTCTGCTGCACAGGTCTGCGACGCCATGTTTTAGACTCACTACCTGCAATCGACAGACATGAAGTGCACTTCATTAGCCAGATGCAATTAGCCCTCGCTCACATTGAAGATCTGATGTCAGGGCCGTTAGAGTTGAACCCCCTCACATACGTGGTTAACTACCTTATTTGCATCACGTGAAGAGGCCCTCGTCTGATACCGGACCACTTACTGAGCCTCACATCCAAGCAGCCCATACAGGTAAGACACACCTCTTGAATGAAGATGTCCCATTAACCCGCTTCACCTGATAAGAAGTCTCCATGGTGATTCTGAGTGAATCGTTGGCAGCGTAGAGCCACTCAGGCGGAGATCAAAGCTGGAATGAGGGGCTCCTCTAAGGGTGATTACACCATCCACTCAACGGCTTTCGTTACACCTGCGGGGATGTGGGGCAGCGACGGAGACCCACCACCGTTGGGGACACATGGCGTTTCCGGGGCTTCGGGTCTTCATGTCTCTCTCTAGTTTCCTCGTGTCTTCACGGGTCAGAGGCGGGGCTCTAAACCTGACCCGAACCCTTCCATGTTTGCTCGATTGTATTTACACATGTGCATAGTTCTTGATATCAAACTTCGATAAAAACGAGAGAAGGATTTTTCTGACCTGGCTGAGCCATGGTCATTGTAGTTATATATCTATTTGGCAGGCAGGGGGCAGTATTTCAGATGTGAACCGTTTTTGAGCCTTGCGGGCAGCCATCTTGTGTTTCCTTGTTTGTTATGAGCCTTGTTAAGATGAGCTGGCAAGAGATCACATCCATCTTTTGGGGAATCAGTTTGTGAAAGCATTGTCTGTAAGTACAGTTTGAAAATACACATGTTGAAGTTAAGTTATATTTTATATTAGTGTGAGCCTGCATTTTGTTTCATGCTTGTTTGTCACTCGTAGCTCACATGTAATTTCAGAGATCTAAGCTAGCTGGTTGTTATCTGTTAGCAATAGCCTGTTAGCGGTGTGACAGCTGCTGTTTGGTTATATTTGCAGCTCTGCATGCTATATTATTTTGATGTTTACAGTGAAATATGATGATTAATGTGGTTAATCTCAACAATGGATCATTTGTCCCTTTATTTCAGTTTTACCCGATCCATATGCTGTACAAAATAAAGACACCTTTGTACGCTACAGTCGGTGGAAGGAGTCATCCGTCTGCCTAGTTAAGGAAGGGGAATCTTATGACGAGGGCAGAACAAGGATGCATCTGTGCTTTTCACGCCAACAGGTTTTATGTCGTCTTTATGTCGTCTTTCAGTCACTCACCATATGAGACATATGTTTTTCTCTATACATCCGTGTAAATAGGTGAGCTGGTCACAAAACATGTGCAGCCGAGAAACAGAAAAACCTAACGATGGTGTGGCGAAGCCAACTTTGACTCTATGCTTGGTCTCCGCTGTGCGGCTGAAAACTGTCATGCTTAAAACAACGGCTGACGCTCTTTGCTCTTGTGGTCATAAGAGCCTTCAAGAATATGACCAAAGAAGGAAATTCAGCCCTCTATGATGTCAGACAGAGCCGAGGTTTGAAAAAAAAAACAAAAACATGAAGCTCTCCAGAAAGAAACAGGATCAAGTCAGTAGGAACACTCAAACAGACAGCAACCCTGTTTTTGAACCTCCTGTCACTTACGGCAGTTTATCATAATCACACTGAAGATGAGCCAGCAGACAGAGAAGCAGCTCTTCAAGTCAACGGAGTAATCACACACCTCAACAGTTGGATGGAGACCCCTAAAAAAGAGGAGAGCTTGACTGAATCGGTCCTCCTGGTGAAAAACCAGAAGCCAGGTGGACGATGAGGATGCCACAGCTCCTCTTCTACCGTTGTGCTTCAGAGGCTCCTGCACATCAAAATGTTCCTCTTCACCTGTAGCAACGTTGATAACTGAGCAGATTCACAACAGAAGCACAACGTCCCAGTGAATGAAAACTAAACAAACATGGCAGACAGCAGACGAATGTCAGGACGATCAGCTGAGCTGAGCTTCTTCCAGCCTGAAGTCACAGACTTCCCAGGTGTTGTCCACAGAGCCTCCAAAGGCCAGATCTTGGTCGAGATCTTCGATGATGTTTCACCAGCGTTGTCTGGTCCGATCTGAGTTTGTTTTACCAACCTTTTTACGGAATCAAAGTTGGAGGAAACATTGGAATAGAGCTGTTTGATTTGACAAAACACTGATGTTTTGTTTTTCTTAAATTGCTTATTACTCCCAATGAATGAGCCACATTTGTTCATGTCAGTGCCTCAGGCTGGTCTACAGGTTGCAACTCAGGTGTCCTCTCTATACGCCATCACGAACGAGCCTCTAAAGCTTCATGAACGCTGGTCAGACACATTTGTAAATCCTGATAAAGCTCACTGTCAATACCTGATTATCAACTATGAACCATCGCGTGATGAGATAGAGGTTTGACCTGCGCATAACTTTGAAATAATCTTCCTTCAACAGCTTTCCATGAGAGTGGTTGGGTGATGAAGAACTTTCAATTTTGTGAACTCGACCCTAATTATTATTGTTATAAGGGCTGGGCAAGTTAACGCTTTATTGTCGCATTAACGCATTCAATTATTAACGCCTACATTTATTTTATCGCGTGTTAACACATGTTGCTCACATGCTTTTCTTTTGAAAAGTCTGTTACTGGCTGCTGCAGAACCGGAACCAGATAAACATGCAGAAAAGCTAAAACAGACATGGAGAACGGTAGAAATCCGTGAACTTTACAGTTCAGGTAGCAACTCAGGTAGCAATTAAAAAACAAATTCTGCACTGCAACAAAACTTTCTCGTCATTCCTCCATGTTCCATCAGATCTGCTCCATGTGTTCACTGTCCTGCTGTTCTCTAGCTGGTTACTGCAGTGCGGCTCCATCTAGTGGCACAGATGTGTAATGACAACAGAAACTCCAGTCCTCGATTATAAAACAAATTCAGTTTTGTGGCCCTTTTTTTATGTCGTATTTTTGATCCAAATATAAAATTGAAATATAAAAAAAAAAAAAAACAGCCATTTTTTTTACGTATTTTGTGTTAGATTAAAAAATGAAAAACGTAATAAAATGTCACTTATTAATTCCTTTTAAATTTTTGATTGAAAATTGAAAATGGAAAGAATGAATGATACACAGATTGGTAAAGTTACAGAACTTTAACGTGGACATTTTCATGTTAAAGTTCTCCAGACGGAGGATTCAACAGAAACAAGGTTATTTGTAACAACTGACAAGTTGAACTCCCCGTTAAAAGTTTCTGCTGTTACCTCAGAAATTACCTGTTTTAATGTTCTGATTGTGCCTGAGCCACAATAATTTTGTTGGATTGTTTGTAAACTTTTTTTTATTTTTTATAAACACAGGAATGACATTAATGCCCTGGCAGTGGCAATAAGCTTTATTTTATTTGACCTTTTTTAAGATGAGATTTACACTAAATATGTGTTACTGACAAGTGCTGATGTTAAAAGTGTTTGAACAACAAATGTTATGGCACTTTAGTTCATATGGCAGCAGAACATTTAAATAAAAGTGACCTTTACACTACTTTTGAATTCATTATTTGATTTTGTGTATACAATGCGATTAATCGTGATTAATCAGGGAAAAATTGCAATTAATCGCGATTAAAAATTTTAATCGTTGCCCAGCCCTAATTATTATTATTATTATTATTAATAATAATACCATTAGCAAGATAATGCTAATTATCTTCTGATGATATTAAAGGTAGGGTAGGTGTTTTTTGAAAAAACGGTTCCAGCAATCCATCTCATGTGAAGTTTAAAAAATATACACTCCCTCCCTCCTCCCAAAGGCTCCGCCTCCTCCTCTTCAGCTCACCCCTTGAAACCACGCCTTCACACGATTCATGACTACATGAACCGCAGGGAGGGAGGGAGGGGTGGGAGTGCATTGATATTTGATGGACGTATTAGGCAGCCAATAAAAGTAATGATGATCACTATTTTGATTGGTCAGAGTTTTTCTCTGATTATACCCTCTAGACCGGACCTAAACATTTCATTTTTTTTGCAAGCATTTTATTTCAGTGGGTGCAATGGGAATGTGAAAAGGTTTTCAGGCAATATTGTAAAAAGTGCTGCAAAAAAAGAACACCTACCCCACCTTTAACCCTTATAAACGTGATTCCAGCAGCTCCACTGGATCCCTAATAATCTGGTAAGAACGCTAAATGCAAACGATGTGAAGACTGATCAGCAGAACAATCCAGCATGTTTACCACATCCTGAACCATCCCTGACCACGTCAGGATGTCCTCGTGTTGCTCCTGTGCAGAGATTTATTCACTACTGTTCTGCATTGTTCAAAGAAGCTGAATCAGGTAACGCTCAGATCCGTCCTCCATGTGAAGTGGATCTGACTCACGTCTCTATGAAAAGCAGCACACACACGTATTATATACGAGATAAACATAAATAGCTGCTCAGACCGCCTGTCTGTTTGTCCAGTCGAAGCATTTCAACCTTGACAAAGTTCTAGCGCCAGCGGAGGCACGAGGAGTAGCTGAAATACGAAGGATACATCATTTATATCGTGGCCATAAATTACAGAGCAGTATTTTGTAATGGCATGTATCCATAGTGTCAATGGCTCTGTTAAAGTGACAGGAGTTTTCCCGTGAAATTATGGCTCTAATCATGACCCCTGCCATCAGTAAAGCTTCACTCTAATATCACTAATGGCCAGTATGGTAATTGTAGCACATTAAAGGAGGAACATTATGTCTTCCAGAAGATTTACGGCAATGTTTTGGTTTATGGCTTTTCACACATTCTTGTTCAACTTTAGTCATTTCCATAATTGTGTTTGACACACTCTGACTTAATGGGATGATTAATGTGATTACAGGGAGGCACAAACAGATACTGTGGATTTATTAAGAAAGCTTAGCCGCTTGTTTCGCCGCTGTGAGCTCAGCATTCACACATAAAAGCTGGATCAGGTGAATAATTTATGCTTCTCATCGCTCCCTGAGAAAACACGACACTCGGAGTCTGATCAGAGACGGATGAGAGGCGAAAATGATGCCTCGCTGCAGTGGATCGTGGGCCCCGGCCTGAAGTTGTGCGCTGGAGAGACATGAACTGGTGCCGGCGGTCTCTCTGCAGTCGACCGCCGGTGGTACCAGTGCAGGAGGAGGCCAGCCAAGTTGTCTTACACATGACAGCTTTAATCTGCTGTGGGACGGTTGAATAATTCAAAGTTCTTACACAAGACCATCTGGCAGCCAAATGCAGCAGCACCTCCTCGGATAGCGTTTGTAAAGCTAGCGTCACCCTAGCACGGGGCCGACCCCTGAAATGTGCTGCGTCAGTCCAGCGGCTTATATGTGAGGATATATGCAATCAGAGAGGGAGCTCAAATAATGTTGACGTGACATAAAGTCCGTTTTCACCCCGCGGGCAGACGACGTGTCAGCCGGAGCGTCAGAGCTTCATCTCACCTCCTATCGGAGCCTGTCAGGTCCAAGAACATCCCTCTGACCCCGAATGTCTGACGCTGTACCGCCCACACATCTTCCCTTTAATGTGAAAAACTACAGATACTCCCATGTGGTTTTCACACTCTGTCTTTAAAGGAAATGTTTTTGAGAACAGCGGTTGTTTTCTGAAGTGGATACGATATGATACGTACCAAATACTGGTCTTTTGGTGAAGTCAGTTCATGTTACAAAGTAGCCTTTACCTTAAGCCTGATTTATAAATTGCAAATGTTGATCTAAGGGAAGAGATAACCGCTTGGCGCACAGTTGTTTTGCGTGAGCCGGTCAAAGGAGCATCAAAGAGGCTTGCTGTGCGTATCACTTAGCAGTGTTGGGAATAATGGCGTTAAAAATAACGGCGTTACTAACGCCGTTAATCTAACTAATTACTATTTCAAGCGTTACAATGCCGTTACTGTTACCGACAGTAAAATGTAGCCCGTTACTATGCACTGATATATCTAATTGCTGTTATCGGACCTGACTTACTCAGCCCAGCAGCCACAGGAGCTCCAAATAAAAGATTTATTTTCTTCTTTTTCTGATTGACGTTCTTTGGTGAGGGGGAGGGAGGGGTGACAGACACATAAGTGATGATGATTAGCTAAAGCTTAGAGTACAATTTCATGGTGAGCCAATCAGTGCCAGAGTTCAGGTAGGTGGGTGTTACAAACGCGACACAAACAGCCTCACTTGAGATGCAGGAATGGTGAGTCCGGAGCAAATATACTCAGCGATGCTGAAAAGAAAAATGGCCCCAAAACCCATTCACAACGAAGCTAGAGACTGATAAAGTGATGCAGGAAACAACCCGTGGTGGTCCTGGTACCCTGGTTCAACCCCTCATTTACCACCCCATCCTCCCACTGCCCCTCTCCAGCATAAAGAGCATCTATGTACTGGGCCTGCTGGAAATTTACCAACCAGGACAACCAGTCCAAATATATTTGGGTTTATCCAAAACAGAATGATGGTCTTCATGGTTTATGTTTGTATGTAAGATACAGTTAGCTCCCCTCCTGCTGATATTAAATGTGCTCAAACTCCTTCATATTTGAAATAAAAACTACTTGTTTTCTTGTGTTTTCCTCTGCACCTTTAGTTGCACTCTACCTGACTGATATTGTTCTTTCTGATCTTTGTTTTTATCTACTGTTGCTCTAGTTTTCTTTTGTCTCTATGGATTCTCTGGCTTGTTGTTTTTAATATTCTGATGCATTCCTAAAACACTCCGGATTGCTTCAGTTTGAAATATTTCTCTATAATACCCTTGCATGCATCCAGCGATAAGCAAAAATGCATAAAAACAGTGCATTAAATCAGCACATCTGAACAAATCCTTCACTATAAGTGTAAAAGGAGTGATCAACCGGCTGCAGGTTGTTTCGGCCTGTCTTCATTCGTGCATGAACGTCCAGAGATCTGTGATCTGTGACCACGAAGATGAAGGACGGAGATCTTTTCAGATCACTTTTATTTTTCTGAACTCGTGTTTGGTGCAGACTCACCTCACCTTTTCTCTACCTGCCTCGACACCAGATCAGTGTTCAGTTTACAAGCTAGTTCATTGTAAGGGCGCCCGCTTCTCTCTTCAGCTCCCAATCAAATATCAACCCAGCAATGTAACGGAAGTGAAATGAAAATGAAAAATACTTTATTAATCCCAGAGGGGATATTCAACATTGTAGTAAGGGCTTTTTTTTTAACAATAAATAAATGACAGTAATAATAATATTGAATTAATAATAGTAGGTTTTATGTCTTGTTGTGCTGTCTGTCTGTTTAGATAACTCAAAAAGTTATGGATGGATTTTGATGAAATTTTTCAGGAGTTGTCAGAAATGTGGAAAGGAAGAACTGATTTCATTTTGGGTGTGATTCGGAAGAAATCCTGGATTCTGGATGACTCTCAAATTTTCAATAACATTGCGGTCAATGGGGCTGAATTTTTTTGTTTCTCAATATCTCAGTTAATTATTGCCCAAAACTCATGAAATTTGAGGGACTGACAATGGGAACCTCTATCAAATTTCAAAGGCTGATCAGGCTTATTTTTTGTGAAATAGATAATGCCATTGTGACAAAAAGTTATTTGTTGTTTGTTGCTTATTTCTATTTGCCAAATATTAAGACTCAGAGCCCCAAACAGAGTCAGAATTGTTTTATCTTAAAGTATCTGAGCAGTTTGTCACTTCAGACATTTAGATCACGCTTTTCTAGTTCTGCTTATGTTATGCACTTTCATTCAGGTTTTTTTTTTCTTTCTTTTTTTTTTTTTTTTTACAAAATAACAGCCGAGGCTCCTCTATTCTCTAAACTCCAGGATACATTCACCCTTCAGCCCAGACAATCTGGTGCTCCCTTCAAACTTTTCGTCGCGCCTCTTCCTCTCTGAGCATCTCTGCGTGTCAGCCTCCTCCTTCTCCTCCTCCTCCTCCCCCTCCTCCTCCTTGAAGAGCACGCCCCAGCTGTCCTCGTGCAGCCTCCAGCAGTCAGCAGCAGCGCCAGAACGAGCGCGAGCCGTCACAGCTGCAGGAGGAGAAGGAGGAGGAGGAGGAGGCTCGGGCACAGGTGGACTCTCCGCCCGCCGCGCATCGATCTCCATCGGAGCCCCTGTAAACCCAGACGACACTTCCCTCCGCGCGTTTTCTGCGCACCTGCCTGGGCGGAACATCCGCGCTGGAGCCGCGGAGCGTCCCGATCACCTCCCGGGAAGCTGCGCTGCTCCTCCTCAGCAGCTGGAAGAGGAGCCGCCGCGTCGGGAAGGGATGCCGGACAGGTAAAGGCGAGCGCGCGTTTCTCTTTTTTGTCAGAGTTTGAACCAGATGTTTCAGACATGAAGGTAACGTTCCCGCAGTCTCTGCGTTATTTCTTCAGTTCTGCTCCGTTCAGACTGAAGTCTGTTAGACGTGAATGAGTTCAGCCGCCTGAGTGACATCTGGATGGATCATGAACCTGCCTGCTGATCCACACTTGATTTGATTCATGTTGTTTGGCTTTAGAGGGTGGAGAGGATTAGTTTAGTGCAACTTTCTCCAGTGAGTTTGTGTTTGTGCACCACCAGACTTGTCTGTGGAGATCTTCTGTTGGTATCTGAGCAGCTGGAGCTGCGTGGCGCCATGTGAGAAGGAAAAGGCAGAGTTTGGCTCTGCTTCCATATGAAAAGGATGATGCCACTGCTTATTCAATTCCTCAGGGCACGAGCGCCTTAGAGGTCTGCAAAATATCACATTTTTACATCACTGGACTCCACATGAGCGGAGAGGAAACCAGTGCTTGAATGTTGGCAGTTTCCAGTTGAGCAGTGGTTTATTTTAAGGCCGTCTTCAAAAGAAGACGACAGAACTGGACGTTTTGATGAGCAGTCGAAACGTCCCGGTCTGGTGTGAACGATGAACGATCAATGTGAATTGAATGTAGAATGACTGAGGAAGGGGGGTGAGTATTGGCAAGGACCCCGCAATATGATACGATATGTATCATGATACTTGGATTGCAATACGATATTATCATGATATCACGATATCATGATATATTGCGATATTCTACCCAGTTAATATGAAAATTAAAAGTAGAGATGAAAAATCCAGTTGCTATATATGTTCATAAGATGATACAGTGATCCCTTATTTTTCGCGGTTAATGGGGACCGGCAACCCCCCCAGCGAGAATCAAAATCCACGAACTGGAGCCGGAGCCCCTCGAGCCTAAACAATGTGTTTAAAATATGTTTAAAAACCGCATAAAAATAACATAGTGAAACAAGACAAAGGCTCAACTGTGGTCTTTCTGTTACCTTCACAGCCTCTGGTCTCTGAACCGTAGTAAAGAAACTGCTCTTTCATCTAACCTCGTTTTCATTCTGCCATCCCACGACACACACTACATTACCCATAAAGCCTGATTTATACTCGAACGTCAGGTCGTCTGCGTCACCTACGGAGACAACGCAGAGATGCCCCCCCACCCTACGCAGTCACTCCGGTGCACCTACTCAAAATTGTAGGTCGACGCAGACAGTGTCGCAGAGAGGAGAGAAAGATTGATTGGTCTGATTGGTCAATTCTACATCCGCATAGAAAAGCGTCATTGAAGAAATGAGGAAGTACCCACATCTGTACGATTCTGGTTCTCCACACCACAAAGACAGCACATATTCTAGTAATTCATGGAGGGAGATAGCGATGAATGTGGGTCTGGATACGGCCGAGACGGTGAGGAAGTGGAAAAACACAAGAGATAAGTTTAGTAAGTTTAGCTAGTTCGTGATTGTCGCTCTTGCGTTGTGGCGTGTAATAACATAGCGGAGACTGCGCTAGTATAAATCAAAAGTGATGGCGGCATCTCTGCGACAAGCTGACGATGACACATTGCCGCGAGAGTATACAAGGCCCTTAAGGCCACACCATTACCCATAAGGCCACCTTCTTAAAGGGGCCAGGCTGGCTCACAACATTTCTTTGCTGCGAGAGAACGCGCACAACATCCTGTGATGTTTCTGCAATTTTTATTATTTATTATATATTTCTGAAAAAATCTGTGAATAACTAAAACCGCAGAACTTAAAGTGCAAATTGGCGAGGTCTCACTGTATTGATCATTCAGAGGACAAATTGAGTAAAAACTATTTGCTTCAAAACAACCTATTTATTGTTTATTATTAGTGTTTTTGAAAAAAAATGAAAATATCGATATTAGGAGCTGAAAAATCGATATTATATTGGGCGGTTGAAAATCGCGATATATTGCCAAATCGATTTTTTTTTTCACACCACTACTGAAGAAGTGCGTTCTGTCTGCTCCAGAGGAAGGATGAGCCGAGGCTTGATACCGATGCCTGGGGTCTGCACACAGGTCCATCGAAGACCTAGCAGCTCAAACTGAAGATACATAGAGACAAAATCTATGTGTACATTATATCTCAGCAGCATAGGAAAGTGAAGGGATCTTTTTATTAATTTTCCAATAATATTTCTAATAATGTTTTACAAATATTGGGGCCGATATCCAATAAATACCAGTATCAAATTGGTGCAACCCTCCCTCAGGGACCAGGAGACACTCACAGATATATTTTCACAGCGCAAGCATCACTTCTTATGCTATAAGTCAATCCTCTGTGCCTAAAGTTAAATAATTATTTATAAATGTAACTGTATATTTCTCATTTATTAAGCCATTCAGATTTATAGGGTTCTGTGACGTCACACACCCAGATCAGAGAATTATCCTGCTTCAGTCTTTATGTCCATCCCATCAGTTCAATGGGACAGCCCAGAATAGGGGGTGGAGCCAGTAGTGAGTAGGCCCCGCCCCCTGCAGTGATCAGAGCTGTAAAGATTAAAACAGAGCTTCTGTACTGTACCTCTGTGAGACTTTGACCAAAACTCTGTCTCCTTTAAAAACAGAGATTAGTTTATTGTAACGATCGTACCCAGTTCTAATCGTTGCATTGATCTCTGACGGCATGTTTGTCTGACACGAGCACAAGCTGGAAAATACCTGTGTTTAATTGATGAATACGTACAGGTCATGCGTGTCCTGCCAGAGGCTCTTAAACCCTCAGAAACACTCAGGAACCAAACATGTACTGTCTCTGCTGTCTAAGATGGAAAGCTGAATTTGAATACTGAGGCTGTGACCTGTTGAGCTCAGATTTGAGTCCCGGCCTGGACGGCGCAGCCGGACCGAGCCTCAGTGGACGTCGACAGCTTGTTTCTACCAGCAGACTCGGCTCAAACAGAGCAGACGCCATCAGAGCTGATTAACTCAGCCCTCGGCAGTAAATCCTGCAGCAACCGTGTTCTGGATGTGCACTTGAACGGAACCGTCGGTCCGTCTGTGGTGCTTGTCCGCTCTGAAGCTTTCGCTTCACCAGACTGTGGCTGCGTGAGCCGCCTCACTGATTGATTTTAAACCTGGATCTCTATCTTAATGCCCCAGTTCACTAACAAACCCACCAGCTGCGACGATCCTGCTGATAATGTGCTTACGGTACTAAGATGACATCACGGAGTGGCGCAGCGGTGACGTACCTGCCGGTACGTCGGCACAGCTGGGATGCGGTCTTATTTTTATCTGTTTGTGGTTCGTAGCTTTTGAAAGTCAACGTTTCAGTCTGCTTGAACATGACGGGTAGCAGGTTGTTTGATGGAAGTGGACAACCGACAACCGTTTTCAGCCATTCTTGCCTCATCCAAGGAACTTCTGTGTCAGCTTTGCACCCATCATACCTTCAAACAGCTTGTAATCACTTTAGGATAACAAGTATGTCTTGGAAAAAAAGGTGGTTTTCTGATTGGTTGACTGTCTGGAGGTTCTTTAGTGTCCTCTGATTGGTCAAACATCTGCAGGTTTTCCATGAAGGGCCCTTCTTTCCAACCAGAAAGGAGGTTCGAACCAAGGGGTGTTTGACGATGACAAGTCCTGCAATCATCCAGTCATGCGTGTTCAAGACAGACATACCAGATCCAGAGCATGAAAGTCATCAACAACAAAGATTACAAACCAACCGCGGCTAAACCGGCACGCTAAAGCAGGGGAATATTCAGCCCGTCCTCTCAATCTAACACACATGGAGACAGAAACAGCTGCTCCGTAGAGTCTGACCAATCAGGACGAGGCCACGCTTTATATAGTATAGCAACGTCCAGTGGTGCGTAAACTGTGGTGCGCGTACCACCAGTGGTACGTGAGCACTCTCTGGTGGTACGCGGGGGAACACCATGACTTTCCACATTTTTTCCACATTTTCACTTTTTTTTTTAATCGGAAATACGATGTTTCAAACGAAATTCAGGTAACAATTAATAACCACAATAAGGAATAAACATCTCTCCTGTGTGTAAAGCTAATTGAGAAGGTATATATGGCTATATTTTAAAGTGGGTCATCATGGTGGTACTCAGAGAACTGAATAGTTTCTCAGGTGATACGCAGTATTAAAAGTTTGAGAACCACTGGCCTAGTCAGTTGAAGTCCTGCGCTTGGATGCGTAGAAATACAGAAATACAGACATTTCTGGTGCCGTCGCAGAAGTGGAGATGAGCTTTGCCAACGGCGCTGATGCAACTCCACACCACCACAGAGCCGGACTAAAACTGTTTCTTCCAGCTGCTCCCCGTATTTCCTCCGTGTGCTGGTTCATCCCTGATGTCTGTGGCTTCTTGTTTGAGAAGTAAAGTTTTCAGCAGTTGTTGTAAATGTGACTTCCTGTTGCAGTTTCCCCACTATAGTCCACTGTACGTTTGTCTGCTGCAGGCCAGAAACACCAAAATGATTGCATATATTATTTTAAATGAAGGGAAGTCAGTTTGCATGTTCTGCACAGTCACTAGTTTTTGATCCGTTCCCTGGAGATCTCAGGTGAAAAGGGAAAGTCGGGTTCCTGTGCAGGTGCAGCTGGACTCAACACTTCTCTGCTCCATTTTCTCCTGGAGGCAGCACTTCTTTAATGTGGGCAGCATCAGCTCTTTATCACCACGGCGATAAAGCTGCAGTGACACAGACAGAAAACAACCTTGGTGCGTGCATGTGCAGGCGTGCACGTGCCCAGCCATGGACGCCTGAGCTGTGCAGGATACCAGTCTTTAATCTTCTCACAGATCTGTAAACTATGTGGACGACTTTCCAGACAACTTTGTCAGTAAATGCAATGTTTCCATCACTTGTTGGTTTCAGGTAAAACTCCAGGTTGTTGTTTCATTGTGGGATAGCATTAATATTTATATTATTATTCACCTCTCTGTTACCAGTTTAATATCTCATGGGACTTTATAAATAGTTGCACAGCAGCTGAAAGCTGCAGCAACTATTCTGCAGTGTTTATTTTATTCAATTTCATTCATGTTTGCTAATTTATTTTTTATGGGCATAATTCTGAAAAATAAGTAGGCAGCTTCTAGCCCATTCAAAAACTGTTTTTTTTTTTTTTTAAATTGTATTTTTCATTTTTATTGTAACCAGTGGAAGCTCTCTGGTGTTGGAAGTGGGCTGTAATGATTTGGACTATTTTATGACCGCATAATGAATCTGTGTATCAGGAAAACAATTAGCAGCAAAGCATAATAATTTCTTTTTATTTTTATTATTTTAATAGCAGACAAATATTTGTCTAAATTCAGTAGCAAGAAAAAAATGTAGCGTCTCTTGGCGTTTTACTGATTTCTTGTAAGAATTTGCCATAAAGTGTAATCTGATCTTCATCTATGTCACGATAATTAATAGATGAAATGTTCTTAAGCTGATTACAATAACAATAAACAAGTGTAATTTCTTATATTTTAACTGAACACAGTTTGATCATTCAGAGTGCTTGTAGAAGAGGTAATGACACGTGTTGTCCGATGAAGCTTCGATAAAACATGTTCATGTGAAGCGTCTGCTGACGTGAACCGTGGCTCCATACGGTCAACAGCACTTGACACCTAATAATCATCAAGCCATCACTTTGCTCTGGTAGCAAAGCTTGAGATGCAGATGTTTGGATTGCATTTCTACATGAGGGTTTTTTTTTTTACCTTTGTTAGGATTAAAATTATCTGAGGACTGTTTAATTGTTAAAACTAAACTTTATGACATGTAGGAATGCAGTCTTCTTTTATGAACTTGAGTTCCTCAGTGGCGGTTTTAGGTTTTATGACTTAAATGACTGTAACATCCCCCCCCCCCCCCCCCCCCAACAGTCTGTGACAGCATAGATAAAGACATTTGAGGGACATCTCATTTCCTGGACAAACACAACCACGTGTCTGGACCTGCTGTTGGCCATTTGGACTCTGAGACAAAGCGCAATAAAACTCAGAACATGAGGACCCGCCTTTGGAGCTTTAAAAATGGACAGACTCTACTATTCTGTGTGCATTTGCCCATGGTAGCATCTTGGTGGTGGTGTGGACAAGTGTAGCATTGCCCGATTAAAATATTGTGCATGGCATATTGAATCTTTGTATTTCATGATTGTATTAAACTCTTTAATTGACCTTTGTTTCTAGTCTCATCAATAGCACCAGATAAAAGAACACGGAGAATTACTTTCACCTGTAAATAAAACTGTATAGATGTTAGCTGTAAATGCTGGCCTCGCCTTTAGAATAGTGGGGTTGTGATCTCAGCATCCCCCATTAGCACTGATCCTAATCGATCCTCATTTAAACTCGGTTTCACCTCGGTCCAAAGTGAACTTACTGAGGGTTCAGGGTAGAAGAGTTTCTGAAAGTTTAGTCTGAGTTGTCGGAGGTCATGACGGTGCACGGTTCCCAGCAGCCAGGACGGCACAGTGGCCCATTCATCTTCATGACTCCTGGGGGCGGGGCTGCAGCGGCCTTAAAACCCTCTGTGACCTTCTGAGGGGAACAAATGGAGCGCCTCGTGCCAGGCCGACGAGCCACACCAACTCAGCACAGGAGTCTGCCAACTCCAGTAAAAGTGTGACGAGAAAAGAAAGGAGGAGAGAGTCCATCAGTCAGGTTTTAGAGGAGGCTCCCCCCCCTCACACCCGAGTCGCTCGCTGCATTTCGCTCACGTTCACCCTTGCAGAAGTGCTGATTGAATGGATCCAACATCCATGGCGAAGACCCCCCTACTGCACCAGCTTGACCTTGGTTACCAGTTTGTGACGACTTCGTTGGAAGCGACGCTTTCACGGCGGTCAGCCCCCTACATCCAATCAGCAAAGATATGTTTAGGTCGCTGCGGCGTGGACTTAGCAAGCAGCTACGGAGGAGGAGAGGAGGGTAACTGTGGGTTTCAGATCCGAGGATGGCGCAGAAATTTGTCAAGCCTCTGTGCTGACACCCTCATCCAAGTTATCTCCTCATGGATGATGATATATGACGAAGGTGACCGCCATCATTATTCAGAGCCGTCCTCCTCCCCGCGCCAGCATCCTTCTCTCCTGGGCCTGATCAAGTGTGCTCTATTATCCCGCAGTAATGATTTGTGGGGGTCCGTGTTGCTGTTGCATCTGAAGGACGGCGTGTTGCGGAGCTTTCCAAAACAATATCATAACCCGCATCCATTAGCCATATGGCTTCCATTCCCCAGATTTGCTTGATGCAATTTTTGCCGTCCTCCCACTGTGTTGCCACGGCGCCGGCCTGGGATTCATTTAATCAGGTGGTTGTTTCTTTTTTTTTTTTCTTCTTCCATCTGCAGCTGACTTTCACAGCCGACGCCAAATGAGCGTGAAAGTCAGAGGAACAATGGATTATTCTATTACTCTGAGATGAATTGCTTAATTAGTAAAGTATTGAAAAAGTAAAAAATGCTTGTCACTTTAATTTTTTTAATTTTATTTTATGTTTTTTGAAATCCAACAAACATTTGGAGAAGTGATCAGGCCACAACGATGACGTGCAGTGGAAATCAGGCGTTTTAATCGTCAATGTCATCAACTTTCTAACGAGCAGCTGATGAACTGAAACTCAAGTCGCTGCATTTCTCCCAGAACTCACCTCTAAAAGCCTTTGTGACTTCAAATTTAAAGCTTTGACTGGTGATTAAAAGCAATATTTAAAGAAGAAGAAAAAATGGCATGATAAAGAAACTGAGGACGCTCCAACGACTTAATTTCTACCAGTATTTTTGATAGGGCTGGGCAAGTTCACGCGTTATTATCATGTTAACGCATTAATTCATTAACGCCGACATTTATTTTATCGCGCGTTAACACATGTTGCTCACATGCTTTCGTTTTGAAAAGTCTGTTACTGGCTGCTGCAGAACCGGAAGACAACTGGCAGGTAAACATGCGGTAAAGCTAAAACGAACATGGATAACGGTAAAAATCTTCCGGATCGGTAGCAACTCAGGTAGCAATATTAACAATTCTGTCTGAAAAAAAACTTTCAAATCCCTTTGTTCAAGACGATCGTGTCATTCCTCCATGTTCCATCAGATCTGCTCCATGTGTTCACTGTCCTGCTGTTCTCTAGCTGGTTACTGCAGTGCGGCTCCATCTAGTGGCACAGATGTGTAATGACAACAGAAAGTCTATTCCTTGATTATAAAACAAAGCCATTTCAGGGTCACGTAAACCAGACAATAAAATATTAAAAACAAACTTAGTCCCATGGCCTGTTTGCTAAAATTAAAATATGAAAAAAACAGGGTTTTTTTTGTTTGTTTTTTTTGTGTTAGATTAAAATCGCAAAAAGAAGTCACTTTTTAATTTTTTAAATTTTTTAAATTGAAAATGGAAAAAATACAAATGATACACAGATAATAACGGATTGATAAAGTTGCAGAACTTTAACATGGACATTTTCATTTTAAAGTTCTCCCAGACGGCTGATTTGACAGAAACAAGGTTATTTGTAACAACTGACAAGTTGAACTCCCCGTTAAAAGTTGCTGCTGTTACCTCAGAAATTACCTGTTTTAATGTTCTGATTGTGGCCTCTAGATTGTTGGGATTTTGTTAGTAGACTTTTTTTTATTATTCATAAAAAAAACAGGATGACATTAATGCCCTGGCAGTGGCAATAAGCTTTATTTTATTTGACATTTTTTAAGATGAGATTTACACTAAATGAGTGTTACTGACAAGTGCTGATGTTAAAAGTGTTAAAAAAACAAATGTTATGACACTTTAGTTCATATGAGAGCAGAACATTTAAATTAAAGTGACCTTTACACTACTTTTTAATTAATTATTTGTTTTTACGTATTCAATGCGATTAATCATGATTAATCAGGGAAATCATGCGATTAATCACGATTAAAATTTTTAATCGTTGGCCAGCCCTAATTTATGATAGATTATTCCACTCTTTACAGTCATTTCTATGAAATAAAACAGTATTTACTTGGACATATGAGAGTTAAATAATGATCCAACCCAGGATGGGACATCTCAGGGACCCAGACGAGCCTAAACCCCCCAGGTGTTTTTGTTAAGTTGTAATTGAATAATTAGTTGATAGTTATTAATCGACAGGAACATAAACCCCACTACTACAGCAGCAGCAGGAACAGGGCAGATGTTTCCTGATGTGGTGGTTCTTTCCCTGAATGTGTTTCATGAGGTCGGAGAAGACACAAGGAAACACTGATGGTTCCTGTTTTATCTGGAGGAATCCCTCCGTTTTTCCAACCAGCCGTAGTTGGATAATTAATTTTCTGAAACACCTGCATCTTGAAGCTTTTTGATGATTTACACGGATTCACATTTGTCGCTGTGTTTGCTGTGCAGTTGACCTTTGAGCACATAAATAACGCCAGGAATGGCTTCCCTTCCCTCCCTTAGGGATTCCCATGTTCACTTTAATCCCTTTGCATTGTGGAAGGTGCAAAATTCGTCCACGAACTGGCCCATTCCCTTACCTGTCCCTCCCTCTTCCTCCTGGGTCTTTCTCTCCAAACGCCCGCCCTCTCCTCTGCCTCGTAGCCCCGCCCATCGCCACGCTTCGGTCCAACAAAGAGCAATAAGTTTGAAACAGGGAACAAACAAAGCTGTATTCCAGGTGGACGACGTGTCTGGAAATAACATCTTATTTCCCGTCTTGCTGTTGAGATTGTTTATTGGGACGCGTTGTTGTGGTGGATTGAGGGCGAAGGTTGAATTCCCACTGGGGCCACTCATGCTTAAAGAGTCTCAGTAGATGCTTTGTTCAGTTGGCCTCTACATCAGCCGTACCTGGGCAGAGGGGAAACTCCTCATTAATGTCTGGACTCCTGACATCCAGGCCGGCGTTATAATGGAATAATTTTACCCAGTCGGCCTCACGGGACTCAGTCCTGACAGTTCTGGACTTTTTGAACATGTTGAGGTAGTTTAGCCTCCAGAAGAAACCAGAGATGGTTGAGAAGCTGAGTGTTATCACAGTCAGAAAGATGGCTCTGAAAAATGCTCATTTTCCAGTTCTGTTTCAGTCCAACGGTATATCAGAAACAGCCTGGTTGGTGAGCAAACCGCCAACGAAGAAGAAAGAAGAACGGGTGACTTTTCTATTTAAACTGACTTTTAGGGCCATTTAAGTTTGACACTTTTTTCAGACATGGTGACACCATTTTATCATCAGCTAAATTTCATTTGTTGATATGCATCCCTTTGCAAGTAATATTATTATATCTAATTAAAGAAAAGACTGAAAGTAAAAAAAAACTCCCATAGCAGGATAAAAACCTTAAACCCAAACAGTGGCGAGAAAAACTCCCCTATAAGAGGAAGAAACCTTGATCAGGACCTGGGGGGGACCTTCCTGATGAAGACCAGCTGGATAAAGGAAGCAAAGAGGAGGGAGAGAGGACAGAGAGAGGATGGAAGACAGAGAGGATGGAGGACAGAGGGAGGATGGAGGACAGAGAAGATGGAGGACAGAGGGAGGATGGAGGACAGAGAGGATGGAGGACAGAGGGAGGATGGAGGACAGAGAAGATGGAGGACAGAGGGAGGATGGAGGACAGAGAGGATGGAGGACAGAGAGGATGAGGACAGAGAGGATGGAGGACAGAGGGAGGATGGAGGACAGAGAGGATGGAGGACAGAGGGAGGATAGAGGACAGAGAGAGGTTGGAGGACAGAGAGGATGGAGGACAGAGAGGAGGAGGACAGAGAGAGGATGGAGGACAGAGAGGATGGAGGACACATCTAGATCTCAGGTATCTCTAGTGAGGATCTTTTCAGAACTGAAAGAGACATAGAGAGGCTGTCCCTAAAACAGTTTTTCATATTTCTGACAGCAGTGCTGCTAAAATGTTTTCAACTTTAACGTGAGCTGGTTGGTTTGCTCGTGTTTGTAAAAGTCAAATAATGGTTCACAGTTGAACACAGTCATTTGCAGTTTTTCCTCTTTCATTTCTTTTTCTATTTCTAAAATCCAGTTCACACATATGACGGCATATCATCGCTGATTGCATTGAGCAGCTGGCTGACTTGAACTGCTGCAGGTGATTTTTCTCGTCTGTCGTTCCACTCTGGTGGTCTGGACTCCAGCTGGATGTTTTATCTGAACTGGTCAGCCAGCAGGGGTCTGCGGCCTGGCGTCCTCCTTTCCAGAACCAGTATCGGCTGAAGAGGGTGACGTTGGCGGCCACCAGTGACTGACAGTGCTGTCTGCTCACGATGAAGCAGAGCCTCTATTATTATTATTATTATTATTATTATTATTATTATTATTATTATTATTATTATTATTATTATTATTATTATTATTATTATTATTATTATTATTATTATTATCTTAGTTGTTATTGGACAAAGATGTTTTTCAGTTTGGCTCAAGAACAAAGAGAAAAATCCAGACACCAAACTGGAAAACCAGATCTCCTCTCACAGCTGGTTGGCCGTCTGCGCTGACGTGAATTCAGATAAAAAACAAGCCACATTTAAAACCAGCATGCAGATGCTGTCTGTAACCTGAGGATTCCTCCGTCATTCCTCCTTTATTCCTCGTTCATTCCTCTTTTATTACTCGTTCATTTCTCTTTCATTCCTCATTCATTCCTCTTTTATTCCTCGTTCATTCCTCAGTCATTCCTCGTTCATTCCTCGTTCATTCCTCTTTTATTCCTCGTTCATTCCCCATTCAATCCTCGTTAATTCCCTGTTCATTCCTCATTCATTCCTCTTTTATTCTTCGTTCATTTTTTGTTCATTTATCGTTCATTCTTCGTTCGTTACTCATTCAATCCTTGTTAATTCCTCCATCAATCCTCGTTCATTCCGTTCATTCCTCGTTCATTCCTCTTTTATTCTTCGTTCATTTTTGTTCATTTATCGTTCATTCTTCGTTCATTCCTCGTTCATTCCTCATTAATTCCTCGTTCATTCCCCGTTCATTCCTCATTCATTCCTCGTTCATTCCTCGTTCGTTCCTCGTTCTTTCTTTGTTCATTTTTTGTTAATTTCTCATTCATTCCCTGTTCATTCCTCATTCATTTTTGTTAATTCCTCATTCATTCCTCATTAATTTCTCGTTCATTCCTCTTTTATTCCTCGTTCATATGTGGAAATGAATCAAACATGAAATGGACACGTGCATTTACGTCTGGCCGTCTGACGGAGCAGATCAGATTTTTACACTTTTATTTTCTTTCTTTCTGTCTTTTGTTGAAAACATTTGAGGTTGGCACCGTCGGGGTTTCTAGCGAACAGTCCTGGACGATCTAATACATTAAGGATGTGGAAAGTGAGAAGGTCAGGAAACGGGAGGGTAGACAACCACGCTGATGTGACCGAGGAGGATAACAGGCAATGAATTATGCAATGAAATGAGCCAAAGGGTCAGCCAAGAGAAACAAAGCAAAGAAAAATGTACTGGCTGAGGGTGAAAAACCTGAAAATCAAAGGTTGTTTTTATTAGAGTGCTGCTGCTCGGGTGACATCTACCAGGATAACAGTTTATATCAGAAAGAGGCCAAAGACTCAGATGTGTGGATGACCAACCAGTGTGGTTGATGTCAGTGAAGACACTGATCTTAATAAACCCGACTGATGGTGAAAACAACCTTCGAATCGGCTCCTCGACGGCGTGAAGGTCGTCTATCTGCTGATGGAAACAACGACCGTGCAGGGCTCCCTTCATGTCGCGCAGAACCTGTTGCATGACTTTATTCCCCGTATTAGTGTCAAACCTGTTCATCCACGCTGAGCTGTCCTCTAATGGAGTGGATCACTTTCTCAGATTGTGCTAAATTGTTGCCAGCGAACCAGACTGCAGCGATTATAGCGGGTGTTGAGTGTGTTTCAGCGCGTTGCTGGGTTTGATGTGAGGTTTATTAATTCAGTCAGTCTGTTGCAAATGTCAGGGCTTTATAAAAAAGAGATTTTGTTGCTTTAGCAGCTTTTAGTGGAAGTGTTTATGCAGACAAGGAGGGCATAGAGAGAGAGAGGGAAGGACCACAGGCCGAGACCAGAACCTGGACCGGCTGCTTCTGACTCCTCCCACAGTTCAGCTGTAGACATGAACGCTGAAACATTAGAAATATCCATCCCTGAAAAACAAACATACAAATGACGCCTGAAAGTTGCACACGTCACTTTCTAGGCAGAGGTTGGTTTACGTCCTCAACTGGACCTAAACCCTGATCCTTGCACACGAACATTTTGGCGACGGGGGACACCGGCGGTGCAGATGGTGAGCCACGTTCATCTCATCTCATTCCATATCAGACTTGTAGATCCGTGTCATCGTGAACAAGCCTGCAGCCCTATAGGTGTGTCCATGCAGCGAGCCGTTATTACTCCATCAGCAGCCACCACAGTCTGTTCATACATCAGGCCTGATGGCACTGATTGCTACACACCTGGTCACAATCAATCAGTCTAACAGCTGATTAAACATATAGATAGCGTAGCGCTACTCATTCATGATGCTCCATGTGGATGCGCTGGGACACCATGATGGTTACGGCCCTCAAGGATCAGGATGGAGAGAGTTTTTAGGGACCACGAATGTTTCCTGGTCCGTGATGATGCTGATTCAGACTGGATCCATGTGCTGAACCGGGTCCAGAGCCTGTTGGAATTAGCCAGCAGGTTGTGTTTGATATGATTAACAGTATATGATGTTAAACTGCCAGCCTGAAGCCTCTAATGGGTCTGAATAGGTCTATCCTTATACAGTCATGGAAAAAATTATTAGACCACCATTTTTTCTTCACTTTCTTGTTCATTTTAATACCTGGTAACACTAAACGTCATCATGTGACTAAAACAGACAGAAAAGAAAACACTGAATACATAAAAGCAGTGTTTTTGGCAGTACAACGCCATAGCTATTGATGTAAAAACTTAAGTGATTTAGGTTATAATCAAGAAAACCATGGAAAATGGTAAGATATCAGCTCTTAAATAAAACTCTTATGAGCAATCTTTGTGGTTATCGTTATGTTTGTCCAAACAAATGTACCTTTAGTTGTACCAGGCATTAAAATGAACAAGAAACTGAAGAAAACAAGGGTGGTCTAATAATTTTTTCCATGACTGTATGTGTGACATCACAGCCGTCCCAGAGCACAATGATGCTGCCGTTTTGGATGCATTGTTAACATGACTGGATGATGCATCAAGTTTCCTTCCAGTGAGGGAGAGCAGGCCAACGTTAAAAGGAAACTGAACTCGCATTGCTATAAGGGCTCAGAGTGAAAATAAATGTCATTTTTGACACAACCATGGTTCGGACGGTGGCCTGACTCAACACCCGACTCCTTCATCCTGACGCAGAGCAGCGCAGGAACAGACTGCAGGCGCTGCAGAAACATTCAGAGGTAGTTGGATGGTAGAACGTAGGTGTGTAGCTAGGGCGGGACGTGAGGCCAGTCCAGCTGGGCTTTGATTCATGAAGGGAAAACTGCTTGCAGGTGTGCGTATACACAGGTTTATAAATCAGATTATTTTGCTTGGTCTTTAAAAAGTTTTAGTGAGGATCTTAGAGTTTTATAAATGAGCAGTCTGGTATCTGAGGACTACGCAGCGTCATCGGGACTCCTGCAGCCAGTAGAGGGCCCCGCACGACTCAAGGTCAGAACCTGAAGCTGAATAAGCAGGTTGAAGTATATGCACCTGAGTCAGATATGCACCTACAAACTTTTCCAACCACCAGCACGTATTATTTACTTCAAATGTCCCAACACAACCCTGTTAGCTTAGTTTATCCCGTCATAATGCGTTACCTAGCTTTGGCTTGTCATGTTTTATCTGTTACAGAGAAAAGGTTTGATGAGGTCGAGTACTGGCGGGATGAAGCCATCAGCAGAGACAACCATGAGACCGTACCGTTGGTCCGTTGGTCCGTTGGTCCGTTGGTTTAGCTGTGCTGCTGTGAAATAAAGAGTCACTCTCACAGTCAGAGCAGGAAAAAGACAGCGACTGTTTCGCCTCTGAGGACTGAAAACACCTGAAACCAGCTTTCCTGCTCAGACAGGCAGAGACAGGTGTCCAGAAACCCGAGCACGACGGACACGGATCAGCAGACAGTGATAAACCTGCCGTCAGCATTTGTTCTTGAACATTTTTTTCTTCTGTTTGTCTCCCCTCCCTACACCGAAGTGGCATTTTCGCCCATGAACCAAACTAATGCAGTTTCACGGTGCAGTCATGCACGTAAACAGAGCTGGTGCTGCACCCCGGAGGCCCGAAGCCTCCGCTTATAATTGTTAAACAAGAGAAATCTACGTTGTTTCTGCGTGCTCGGTTCTGATGGAGCGGGTCCACCAGGTCTGGAGGCCTCTACAGTCCAGCTGTGCAGCTGTGATTAAAGCCACTTCCTCACCAGCAGCGACAGATTGACAGGATTCAAGTTTGGACTCGCGTGCTGGAGCATCACGGATTTCATCACCTTTAATATCGTGCATTTTTCTGAAGCACCTGTCATCCTCAGCGCCCGTGCACATTTTCTCTGACAGAGGAGCTCAAGTGTATCTGCTTTCTTTTCTCCACCAGAACTTTGTCTTCTCTTGCATCACGGCCCGACTCTCCTCTCTCTCTCTCTCTCATCATTTGTCGTGCTGCTGCTGAAGTGCAGCCATAAAGAATAAAAGCATTATCACTCCAGCTTTATTGACGTGCACAGACGTATTGCTGCAAAAATCATTCATAATTACATCTGCAGCAGAGCTGATTTACTTTGAGGCGTTTCAGCAGAGTAATGGGATGAGTTGCGTTCATCACATTTTTGCAGGAAGCGGTTTCCCCTTGGGGGCGCTTCACAAACGATGGGAAAGAAAAACGTGTTTTAATTCTTTTAAATCAGGGATCTTTGCGGCCTCCTGCAAGCAAAAAAACAGGATTAGAAATGTCACTTGTTCCTGCAGAGAAGCCTCCTTTTGTCCGGCCGTCAGAGCCTTGGGTCGGTGCGATGCTTAATTCTCTGCAGCTATCCGCTGCTATCAATTAGACATTTTTATGGGGAGGTGCTGTCAGTTACCATGGCAACCGGTGTCGTTGGCAGTGCACCGCATCCCCTGCAGGGCCGTGAACGGTGTGCTTGCAAGTATCAGTGCACAGAGCGTTTTAAAGACGCAAAGTCTCCCCCCGCCTGGGGACGGACGCCATCAGCGCTGAGTGGAGGATCGGCCCGTCGACGTCGTGCAGGTTACCTGCTGTTTTAAACATTAACAGGCAGCTTTAACAGTTTTAAAGAAGTCACAGAAGAGTCTGGCAGGCAGAGGCGGTGATTGATCGGGAGAAGGCCCAGAGTCCACTGATGAATGACCGGCTCCCGCACTTTTACAGGCCGTTTTAGAATTCTGTCAAATGAAAACGTCCCAGTTAACAACCTGCTTTTCTTCTGTAACGCAGTTTATGAGGTTTTCCCTCCATGTTTGGATCCGTCGGAGGGCTTTACGAGCGCTGAAATGAAATGTCAGGAAAAGTTGACTGGCTGAGCCGCTGTGGAAAACTCAGGTGGATCTCTGGTGTGTGAGGGATTCCTTTAAGGCAGCGATTCCCAAAGTGTGGGCCGCAGCCCCCTGGTGGGCTGTCGAGGGACTGCAGGTGGGCCGTGAGAGGTCATTAAAATTAAACAAATGTGTTTTAAATCCTTGATCTTTTTTAAATATGTTTTTAATTACTGTAAAATATTCATGACATGATTAAAAAAACATTAAGAAGTAACAAAACAAACCAGTTAAGACAGTATTCTACTGTCATCTTAACTTAATATGACAAGTGTCACCTATTTGTTGACCCCTTACATTAATATCAGATCATGGTTCCTAGTCTTGTATGTTGATCACAGTTGTGATTAAAGGTTTCGGTGGGCCGTGGAGATTTTTCACATTTCAAACTGGGCCTTGGTTTTCTGAAGTTTGGGAATGGCTGCTTTAAGAGGCTCGTAGCAAGTATGCCTGCATGTTTGTACATTTAGTGTCGTATATTCATATTTTACTGTCCTTCAGGCCAGTAAACAGTAGGCTGACATTTGAGTCAGCCCTCCCTGCAGCTCTTTGTTTTCTTGTGCTTGGTTTTTCATGTGCTTAAATAAATTTGTAGTGTTTCCACTGGAATTTGCAACCTGTTTACAAACTACACAACTTGCAGTTGTTTTTGGGATTAAAATACAGCTAAACTGCGCTCCTTTTCCTTTCTGCCATTCTTGACTCTTCTATTCCGTTATTTTTTTCTGCGATGTGTGTGTGTTGATGAGGTGAGGAAAGAGAGCGCTGAGAGGGCGGGCCCGGGGGGAGGGGCCAGGTTGAGTCTACCTGCATGCTTGTTTGGCTGGCGCTGCCACGTGATGATGCAACATCAAAAGACGAGACGAGAGGAGAGGGAGGGGGGAGGAGGACACAGCCATAACCTGTCAGACACAGACTTGAATACATTTTCAGTTTGTAGCAGTCAAGTGCCCGGACTTTTTACACAAGAATCGTTCGATATCAATACCAGCGTATGTATCGATATTATCGATATTTGGATTGATCCGCCCACCTCTAGCAGATACTGTAGTTTTCCCTGATCTGACAAGAAAAGGACACATTGACACATGTAACACTTTTGTTGGTTTGTGATGGATGTGGTGGACTCTGATGGGGGCGCTGTGTGACATCACGGGGGGTTTGTCCAGTTCTTGTTATACAGTCTGTGGTCATCAAAACACCGCCAGCTTCTGTCTGTCTGTCTCCATGGTGATTTATGGCTTCACCTCATCAGATGGAGCACTTAGTCTCCAGACCAGCTGCGTTTTCAAGTATTCTTTCACTTCCACTCGATCAATAGCTGTTGCCAAGTGTTAATGATGAGTCATACTATTAAATGCAGTGACCTGCAGCCATATTTTACTACCTTGTTTCCCTCCACAGGCAGACTCGTGTAATTAAGGTTCAAGTAAATGCCGCTGGGGAAGCAGGTCGGAGCCAGACCATAAAAGGGCCTTTGCATGCATGCTACCAAAGGAAAAGCGCCGAGCACACTTAAAGAGCTTTAATGCTTTCATTCTGTCGACCGAGGAGATGAATGTTTTCCTTAAATTGATGGTGAGATAAAATACTGCCGAAGCAGCAGCAGCATAATCAATCACAGAAATGATCGGCCTTCCTAATTCACGTTATTTTAGCTTTTTTATGGAGTCCGTTGGAAATGTGTGATGAAGATCTAAATGCAGGAGGACTGTGGCCAGACCGGGGGGGCTTCACGGTCATTAATAACGTATAATGACAGCGCAGGATGTGGCAGTGTTGGATAACAACAAGAGTCCCGGCGCTCTTAGGGCCTGATTTACTAAGATCCTAAATAAAGAGTACTAAATTGCGTGTGCACTGAAAAAGTTTGCGCGTGCTGTTGTTGTGTGTTTTGCGGGTGATCAACTAAGAATGCTCGCGCAATTGATAACGGGTGCAAACCACAGTATTTAAATGAGGTGTTGCGTGTCTTACGGTTTGCGCCATGGAGAGTCTGGATGGAAAGCAGGAAAGACGCAAGCGCAAAATGAAATTTGACGCGTTGGAGTCAGAGATATTAGTGGAAGAGGCAAATAAACACATTCATGAACTACAGCAAAGACATTTAAACATTACCAAAAGAAACGCAATATGGGAGAAAATCTGCGATAGAATAAATGCAGTTGGTAACACAAAAAGAACGGCAGATGAGGTTAAAAGAAGGTGGCAAGATATAAGGCGAGGAACTAAAGAAAAAGTGGCCTTTAATAAAACTTCGGCAAACAAAGACGAGTGGTTAAGTGGCCGTTGAGAAGTTCAAGCCTCCATAACCGCGGAGCGCTGTCATTACGGAGATGCGTCTCTGCGCGCACCTGTGGCATCAATGAGTGGAGCTGTGGCTGGAGCCGACTCGTCCTCACACACTACTCACTCATTTGTAAAAAAAGTATATGTTTTTTCATAAAATCCATCCATCCATCCATCTATTAGCTTCCGCTTATCCGAAGTCGGGTCGCTGGGGCAGCAGCTTCAGAGGTCCAGATCCCCGGCCGCTTCCACCAGCTCCTCTGGGAGAACCCGAGGCGTTTTTTCATAAAATGATGTGGAAATAACCCATTTTATTACAACTGAAATTGTGCTTGGGAGGAGTATTTTCACCGGACATTTTGACCGGAGAGATTATAAAATCCCGGACTTCCGCATATTTTACCAGACGAAGTCCGGCAATTACCAGACAACGGAAACCCTGGTGCCTCCTGTGGCAACCTTTTGCTGAATAATACTCGATTTAACATTCAAATAAAATATTTCTCCTTTTGCATGTGCAAACAAATTTACACGAGTCCGAAAGACTCTCTCTCTGCGTATTCTTTGATTTTGGTGATGTCGCCTCCTTGCCACAATAACAGCAGCCATCGGTGCGTAATGCTGGGCAGATTAGCACCTTCCTTTCGAACGTACTAAATACAGACGCAATCACAATCCCCGCAATTACTTTCAGGGTTGGTAAATCTCATTGCGTGTGGTAAATGAACCTATTTGCATTTTCCCCTCCCAGTATTTTGCGCTTTCTGGCGGGTACGCCCCATATTGTTTATTCATCAGGGCAAAAGTGCTAAATGAACAGCGTGTGCTATTTTGCTGATTTGAGAGGCGCAGTCCTCTTTGCACGCTGTTAGTAAATCAGCTTGCGCATTGGTTTGCGGGTGGTGTCAAGTTTGCACACGTTTTTACGCACGCAAACCTTTAGTAAATCAGGCCCATAGTGCTTTCTTCTTTTACTGTCAAAAGTGTCAAAAGAAAGGCGAGCAGATACGTGATCTTATTTGACTTTTAGCAGCTTAATGTCAGAGGTCAGTGAGTCCCTTTAAACTGCTTTCCTCGGGGGATGATAAAGCCACGTGATGGAGGATCACGCGGGCGGCCTCAGATGGCACCGCAGCGCTTTCATTTAACACCGAGCTGAATTATTCACAGGACAGAAGCGAATCAGACGCCTCCACAGTGATTTTTGGCTGTTATAAGCTTTGATGAGGACAGTCTTCGTGTTGTACAGGTTGCTTCATTATTAGAGCAGCTTGCAACTTTAAATGACAGCAGGATGGGGCGATACGGAGGGTTCGCTACGCCGAAACTAGTCCATACGGTGGAGAAGAAATAGAAATGGTGAACACACTGGTGACTTGGGGCCCTATCTTGCGCCAAACCTCCAAAACCTGCTATTAAGGGATATTAGGTATTGGGAGGGGCGTTCCCCCACAAAGAACGCAATCTTCCACCTCCCAAAACCCACGATCTTACCTGCAAAAACCACTATATTATGCACACATTATGCATGGGAGTGGTTAGGGCGTTCCACCTGTTTAACCAATCAGTGCGTCAGTAGCCATTGCCTTTAAGAGCAGGTTGCGGTACCTGCAAACTGCTATGGAGCGTCTTTTCACCCAGATCAGAGCAGCTCTCATGGGCAGCTGGTCTGGGACTCTGCTGTAGAGCTTCCTCCTCTTTTTTCCTCCTCCTCCTCTGCACTGATATATACATAACTAGCTCTAACTAATGTGGAGCAAATGATTTAATCATTTCTTTTCTACTCCAAGAAGTTTCAACAAACTGCTCAGAAAAAAATAGAGCCAGTGAACTTCCAGGAAAGCATTTCTTAACTAGAAAAGCACTCAGAGAGCGCAGACCTCCGCCAAGCACAACAGTTCTCCCATACAGCGATTTACAGATTGCGATAAAATCCGCCTTCTGGATCAGATCCGGATCAGCCTCTGAAATTTTATAGAGGTTTTCAGTGTCAATACCTGAGTGAAATTTAATGAGCTGTGGGCAATAATTAACGGAGATGCTGAGAAACAAAACTTCCAGCCCCATTGAGTGGATGTTACGGTCTCAAGCCGGGTTGTGAACCGCAACCTTCCACCTCTGGGGCTCCTGTGCACAACCCACTGCGCCACCTTCAATCCTCTACATAGACACTCAGATCCACGTATGTTTCACCTTCCCATCCGACGAGCAGCCCAGGTGTGGCACTGCACACCTGTACCTATTCAGTCATCATTCAACCAGACTCGTTTCCAGATCTTCCCACAGAAATGCCTGATCCAGCCATTCGCAGTGCCACCTTCTTGCCTTCGTCGTCCCCTGGATTGTTGGTTTGGCTGCCAACCCTCGAATCCTCCTTTTTTACATCTGAGAGAATTAAACTCTTAAAATTCCAGAACTCCCTTCCCGTCTCCATTGTGGTGGCTTTAGGGTTCAAGAAACAACTAAACAGCGCAATGTTATCGAAAATTTGAAAGTGATCCAGAATCCAGGATTTCTTCCGGATCACACCCAAAATAAAATCAGTTCTTCCTTTTCACATTTCTGACAACTCCTGAAAATGTCATCAAAATCTATCCATAACTTTTTGAGTTATCTTGAACATATTCCCTGCGCAAAGACGCACAGCTGCGCCAAGACGCATAGCCGCTGGAAGCGGTGCTTTTTAAAATACTGCAGAACGGATCATTGGATGAGCATTGAGCCAGAGGAACACGTATGATGACATCTACCTTCTACCAGTGAGCGCATCTCGGGTGCTCCAGTGCACAAGGAGAGGGTCAGAGGGATACGAGCACAGTACAAGAAACTCCACAACAGAGTTATGTGATCTCGTTTCCTCCACAGCAAACATCTGAATGAGATCATGCCACAGCTGTACAGAAATCACCTGCCCTTAAGAGAATAATGTATGAAAGTAATACAGTGATGCATAATCGAGAGGTAGAGCCGGTTGTGCAGTCCACATGTGACTGGGTGGACGCGCAATGACAGGATTTGGACGCGCTCTTTTACGCGCCGACATGCCAGTTGCGCTTTCCACAAAAATGGGTAACAGGTTTTGGGAGGTGGAAGATTGCATTTGGGTTGGCAGAGGCTCCTAAATCTGAGATTTGCAGGTAATGGGTATTGGGTATTGGGTATTGGGAGGTGCAAGATAGGGCCCTTGGTCTTTTAGGAGGAAGAGCAGCTGTCAATAAACGTGAAATATCAGAAGATATTTGAATGTCAAGAGGAATTTAACTGTAAAAGGAAAGAAGCCTGTACGGACACTCATGGCGGTTCTGGATCAAAAGCATCCATTCATCAGCAGCTGAACGGGGATGGACCTGAGAAACCAAGCATAACAAATGTCTCCTAAAACTCTACTGTACACGAGTGTAGCCTCACGTAGAGCTCGTCCAGCGGCTGTGTTGACATCTCTGGGCTCTGAGGCATCTGGAACACAAAACCGGGTAAACCGATATTAGAGATCTTTTTTGGAAGAAAAAGGATACAGCGTGCTCATTAGGGATGAGTATTAGCAAGGACCTCACAATACGATAAGTATCGTGATACTTGGGTACGATACGATATTATCATGATATCACAATATATTGCGATAGTCTGCCCAATTAATATCAAAATTAAAAGTAGAGATGAAAAATCAAGATGCTGTATATGTTCATCAGATGATATTGATCATTCAGAGGACAAATTAAGTCAAAACTATTTGCTTACCTATTTATTGTTTATCATTTAAGTGAATGAATGAATTTTCCTAAAAAACTCGGTATTAGGAGCTGAAAAATCGATATTATATCGGGCGGCCGAATATCGCGATATATCGCCAAATGGTTTTTTTTTCACACCCCTAGTGCTCATGGACCAAAGATAAAATGGACCGTCCAGACTGTCTGGTTGTGCAGCTTTAATGCAGAGAGGAGCAGAGATTTTAGAGCAACAGATGCCGCCTGCGTGTCTACTGGAGCTGAGCGATTTTATCAATTCTGCGATATATATGCGATATATATCGATATTTTATTTCCCCAGAGAGTATCGATTTTTCAGCCGCAGGTATCGATATTCTAAGCTTCTTCCAAAACCCCCGTGTCCCACCTTTAAAAGCTTGCAAGCAACAATTTGCACTGTTTAAGTAAATGAAAATGCGTGGGTTCTCTCCGGGTACTCCGGCTTCCTCCCACAGTCCAAAGACCTGCATGTTAGGTTAATTGATAATTCCAAATTGCCCATAGGGTGTGAATGTGAGTGTGAATGGTTGTTTGTCTATATGTGGCCCTGCGATGGACTGGCGACCTGTCCAGGGTGTACCCCCTGCCTTTCGCCCGTAGACAGCTGGGATAGACTCCAGCAGATCCCCGTGACCCTTCAAGGATGAAACGGGTATAGAAAATGGATGGATGGAAGTAAATGAAACTATTTTCTCAACAAATCTTTTATTCATTTTGTCCAGCATTTGCAAGCTGCCTGTCAGACATATAATGTGTAATTAATGCTTTCAGTTCAATTAATTCAAACAAAGTCATTGGAACACTCACAAGATGTCACCAAAATCACTTTGTCCCTTTAAAATGTTTTGGAAAATGATGTAAATGTATTGTAAGATGAATATCGATATATATCGTATCGTGAGCCGAATATCTTATATCGTATCATATCCTGAGATTAGTGTATCGCTACAGCCCTAACGTCTACATCTGTTCCAGGACAATGTTATCATCTTTGTTTTCTTTGCGTAGGCCATATCGTGCCAACTTTGGGGCTGGTCATCAGGCTGTTGAGGGCAGCAGAGGCTCATGGGAACCCACCACGGACTTCACATCTCTCACGTTTCCAGAAAGCACGTTCACAGGCTGTGTGTCATGCAGTAAATGGAAAACAAACCTGACAAATACTGAAGCCGTTCCTGAAATATGGTTTATTCAGAGAGGCAGACGGGCGTGAACCGCTGGCTAGAAGTGCAGGGCAGCTTTCACAACCAGGTTTTTCTTGAACCTATGCTCCATTGAGCACCTTTCATGTGGACAAAACGTTCCTTTGAGGCAATATTCAATTCTCTTTAATCCATCCAGGGTTCCCAAGGTGCCCTCAAACTCTTTTCATCTAGTTTTCATCGTACGGGGAATGAAGGGGCTTTTCCTTTCACAGGAGGTTTGCTTTGTTTCTGCAGCACATTCTTCAGCTATTCTGGCTCTGAAATGCAGCTTTTGTCTCAGGAATAGTTTGCTATTTTACCTTTAGTGTTTGCCAGTCGGGCTTAATTAGGGTAATAAATCATTAATGTGGTGATTCTTGTCGCTGTTACAGCTCGTTCTGCTCTGAGACCCGAGCGTCGTCTGCAGCCGTGCAGCTCTGGCGTTTCACTCGCTCTGAGAACCTGACCGCCAAAAAACTTTATCACAATTAATATACTTTCCTTTAAAGGTCACTCTGACACATTTAGTCACTAAAGTTCTGCTGCTTGACTTCAGAGGATAAAAATCTAAATGAATGTTAGCTTGTCTGCCGTCTCTCTGCTGGTGCAGATTCGGCTCAGTTAAGTTTGTTTCTGTTCCTTTTTTGTTGGACACTCGTGCTCATACGCTCGCCCTCAAACCCTTCACAGGTTCAGATTAGATCACTCTCTCTCTCCCATCGACCATCATTCAGTGACGGCAGCGAGCGCCAGTCAGTGGGAGGCAGAGGAGCAGAGGAAGGAGGGTCACGGCCTTGTCGGGCCTAAAATAAAAAAATCATTTACATCACTTCTTAACATGATGTACGTCAGAGGTGGAGTCAGCGGAGAGATCAGGGAGTTTAAACGAACGAACAGGAAGCACAGTCATGATATCAGACCCATCAATAAGGTGGACAGCTGCTGGCCAGATGAAATAATCCATCATTTTTTGATAACTGGTGAGTCAGCCCTGGTGACCTCCAGATGTGTGTGGTGACACTAAGGTTCCCTCCTTTCCTTTCATCCTTGGACTGCAGCTGTCAGTTACTGAGTAGCTGATTGGACTGAACCCAGAAGAAGTAGCTTCAGCATCCAGCTGCAGCATCTGGCTGCAGCATCCAGCCGCAGCATCTGGCTGCAGCATCCAGCCGCAGCATCCGACCGTAGCATCCGGTCCACAGCATCCGGCCGCAGCATCCAGCTGCAGCATCCGGCCGCAGAATCCGGCCGCAGAATCCGGCCGCAGCATCCGGCCGCAGCATCCGGCCGCAGAATCCGGCCGCAGCATCCGGCTAATCCTTCACGCCTGTTGTGCCACCGCGGAAGGCCGCAGCTGCGTATTCATCTCGTCACTCGCTGGTGTTCTCGGCATGTTGTCCTCCTTTCAACAGCCAAAGTGGACACGGACGTCGCAGCAGGTGACGTCCGCGGCTGCCAGGGAGAGAAAACACCTTCTGCTTGAAAACGATGAGACGGAGACAAATGTGTCTTACCTTTCGGCTTTTTTGAAATGTGAAAACCGAACCCTATGTCCTGCTAGTCCCTCTTAAATGTCTGGATATCCGGCTGCAGCTGTAGATGGCTGATGGACGTGGCTCCAGATGTCAAAGAAGCTAGTTGTGTGTTCATATTCATCACTTGTGGTTGTAGAATTAAGTGACCAAAGGGCAAAAAGCTGCAAAAAAAGCTGACCGATCTGATGTCTGCATGTCATTTGACATCATTTTATTGACAGGTAGCCATCAGCTCTGCTGTTGGCTAACACAGATAGCCATTGCTGTTTTGACTTTATGCAGTCGATGGTTTTGACGAGGACCCAGTGACTGGATTTACCAGCTCATGGTTGCTGCTTGTTTTCTTCTGCAAAAAGAGGGAAACCCTTCTGGGCTTCCTGTGATGTCATCTGTCAATCAAAGCCAAGGTGAACATCTGAGTCACTGCACTTAAATTATTATAAGATGGTCGGTGCTGTTTAAAGTTGGCAGAAGGCAACTTCAAGAGCAGCATTACCTGGGAGGATGCCAATGCCCTCTAGTGGTGGCTGAGATGAACCTGCTTGGACCTCATCAAAGCTGAAGTAAATCTACATGGACTGGACCTATGTAGAACTTTCTGGACAGCATCAAGCTTCCCAGCAAGCACTTTACATAGGCCTCTCATTCACTCATTCATGCACGTAACACGCCCTCTGGGGCCAAGTTAGGGTTCAGTGTCTTGCCCAAGGACAGTTTGGCATGTAGAGCCGGGATTGAACCACCAACCTCATAGTGAGTGGACGACCGGCTCTACCAACTGAGCTGCAGCCACCCAAATCTGGAAAACTGAGGTTTGAACCAGGAACCTTCTAGCTGTGAGACAACAGAGACCACCAGGACATCCTACTGGCCTTTTTAGTGTTTAAAATGAATAATAATAATAATTAAATGTCTCTTTCATCATTAAAAATGATGAGTTAACGATCAACATGAAGAACTGGACTCGACAGCTTCTCTCCTCCAGAACAGGGAGACGTCCTGCAGGTTTACTGCCGTCTCAGGTCAGTCCTCCCAGTCTGCAGGCCGGCCTTCAACCGCTCAGAGGGATTTAATAAAGAACGTGTCAAAGGCCATAAAAGCTGTAAAACTGGAGATGCGCTCCAGTCAAAAATAAGGACAACCCCATTAATATTTAACTGGTTCTGCTGTTCGGGAGGTGGGCTGGTTTGTTGGTTGATTTGCTAAGGACACCTGCAGGATGCTGAGCTGCAGGAGAAACAGCCCAGGATGATGTCACAGAGAGCTGATGCTTAGAAAAAAAAAAAGTGTTTTCTGAGCCCCTCAGTCACATCTGAGACGGCGCCAGGGAGCCTTCAAACCGCCCATCAGCAGTGCTTCTTGTTTCACGAGCACAACTTTGGTGAAGAAAAAAAGGAAAACTGTCAGCCTCCGGTAGGAAAAGCCGTCATTTATGCTGTAACTCCATCAAACCTTCAGTAATGAAAGATTATTCAGTATTATACTGCGCCACCTGTGACACACACAGTAAATCCACACTCATGTCACAGGATAGACGGAGGCGGGAAATGTGTTTCAAGTCGGTACAGAACATCCTGCGGGATGTAACCCAGATGTTTTCATCTGCCTCGGTTCTGTTGCTCTGACGACCTCGGGGGGGAGGATGGAGGATGATAGAGCTGTACTGGAGTACAGAAAGGAAATCTGGTAACCAGCGAGTCGGCCTGTTTCATATTTTGCTCACTCGTGGGAGGACGTTTACACCAGGGGAGGGTGTACATGGACCGCTGCGTCTTATAAAAGCTGTGAAGCTGCAGTTAAATGTGGAGGAAACACGGGCGGGCCGGAGTCCTCCCTGTTGGGTCTCTTCAGCCTCCTTTCACCTGCTGAAAGAACAGAACTGAGCCCATCTCTCAGCATCATCCATCCTTTACTTTATATACTTGTTTCAGTTCAGAACTAAGATTATTATCTATCAGGATCATTGCTCCCGTGTCCAGTTTTTACTGGGACCGTTATATTCTGCAACTAGAAAATCAGGAAGCTAATGTGTGCAACGATGTCCTTTCTAAAGGCTTTTGGTTTTCAGCATCCGCCCAAGACACCCAACCAGCAGGTTTACACACTGAAACTGGATCTGAAGAGGATCAGATATGTTACGTTTAAAAGGGTCCAGGTAGCGTTGACAACAGCTGAAGCCATAGCTGTGCAGAGGTGCAAATGTAGTAATTTTATTCACTATTTCATGTATTTTCTTGTTTATTGATGGTATTGGTAAGGACCCTTGTGGTGGTGGCGGGAGGGATTGTGGCTGCTGCTCCGCTGCAGGGGGACTGGACACTGACTCGCACAGCCGCTGTGGGCCTGGTGATCCCGTCTCTGTGTTCAGGACCAGCTCGGTTCAGGAGCCGTCAGCTCCAACAAAGCAGCTGAAGAACCAGGAAATGCAAAAGTCAACTTGACTAATTGTGTTCAGTCCTGCTGAAACGAGTGTCGCCAAACAACAGCATGGCTGAATCAGTTCAGAGTGATGCAGCGGAACACTGGAAACATTGGAAAAAATCCACAAGGACAAAAGAAAATCAGATCAAAAACATTACTGAAATAGATTTTTTTTTTTTTTTTTTTAAAGTAAACAGATCCTGCAGAAAAAGTCAGTTTAATCAAATACGCAGGAGAAAAAGCTATGCGTGTTGGAGCCATGATCCTCGGTGGTGGTCTCAGACTCCGCCTCCGTCTCTGGTTTTAGGGGGTGGAGTCAGTTCCAGCCCCTCCCTCTTGTGGGGTGTGCCTCTTTAGAAACTGATGCTACAGCTTTGCTGGACCCACTTCAGAGGAACAGCAGTGAGTGTAGGTCCAGATGGGTCGGCTGGAGGATCCTATTCTGGTCTGGGTTTGTGATGTCACAGTAGCTTTTCAGGTCTGAACCCCTCAACAGGTAACAGATTTTCAGACGCAGACCCCAGGACAAGTGACAGAACTGGATAATGTTTCCTTTCAAGCCCCGATCAACCGCATCTTTAATCTTACTTCTTTTTTTTTCTTTTTAAATGTTGGCAAAAATAACTCTTTCTCTGAATGTAAGTGATTGATGTGCAGCACTCCTTTAAAAACCCGTGTGTAGTGCCCTTGAATTATTAATCCTGAACAGTTAACTCCAGAGATCCCCAGGAGAGTCATTTAGCAGCCAGAGGACTCCGCTAGCACAGATTAGCTCTGCGCTACGACCGCTGACGTCTGCATGAAGGAAACTGAACAAAGCCTTGTGTTCTCAGTCAGCGTGACTGCACAAAGTGAATTAAAATAAAAAAGAGAGGTGGTGAAATTATAATGACTATGAGAGAGATTTTTAATAGAAGCAGGGATGAAACCAGGAAATTTGTGTGAGATGGTTGTCACCATGCCGACATTTTCCAAGAACAGGTGCAAGTTTTGCCCCATGAGCGTTAATGGAGGTGGGGGTGGGAGTGGGGAGCAGCAGGGCGATCTATCCTGGAGGACCAGCAGTGCATCTGGACGAACGTCCCGACCTTCAGCGGTTATCTTTAGACCGGTGACCCTGCACTTCAGCCCAGCGAGGCTTCGCTTAACGCTGCCGTCCAGCTTTAACACAAAAACAGGAGGATTCATCCGGAGCCGGGCCGCAGCAGCGATGAATATCTGACACCCCGCCGTAGAACATGCCCTATTTTCCCCATTTAAATTTGCAATGCAGGCATTTTATGTCAGAGGCGACATCCTAACAGATGTCGGAGCTGTTAGATTTTAAAAAAAAAAAAGCTGCATCCAGAATACATCAGGAAGTATTTTTAAATGATTAGACTATAAATAAATAAGACTATTTATATTGTGAGCTAAGAAAAAGTCTGCAGTTACAATAACAGACACATATTCCTCTTTTTTCTGTGCTGATTGAACAGACCCATTCAACATTCTCAATGCTAGAGATAAAAGTAAGCAAACTTGGGCTGGGCAAGTTAACGCGTAATTATCGTGTTAACGCATTAATTTATTAATGCCGACATTTATTTTATTGCACGTTAACGCATGTTGCTCACATGCTTTTGTTTTGAAAAGTCTGTTATTGGCTGCTGCAGAACCGGAAGACAAAACAGACATGGAGAACGGTAAAAATCTGTGAACTTTACAGTTCAGGTAGCAACTCAGGTAGCAATATTTAACAATTCTGTCTGAAAAGAAAATTCTGGACTGCAACAAAACTTTGGTCGTCATTCCTCCATGTTCCATCAGATCTGCTCCACGTGTTCACTGTCCTGCTGTTCTCTAGCTGATTACTTCAGTGCGGCTCCATCTAGTGGCACAGATGTGTAACGACAACAGAAAGTCCAGTCCTCGACTATAAAACAAGTTCGGTCCTGTGGCCCGTTTATTCATTTCTTATTTTTGATTCAAGTCTAAAATTGAAATATAAAAAAAACAGGCTTTTTTTTTTTTCATTTTTTTGTATTAGATTGGGAGCGGAGGGTTTGACTTGTTGCTGACTTACTCACGTTAGCTCACGTTAGCTCACGTTAGCTCACGTTAGCACGATTTCAAAACTCTGTGGAAGCGACGGTTATGTTTCAGGTGGCTGGTCGGGTTTGACATATTAAAGCTTGTGCTATTTTTCCCTCCTTCGCTTGGAGCATTTGTCACAAATAACCAACTAACTATCTTCCTTTGAAACTTTAACGAAGTTCTACACCATCGCCACCATGTTTGTTTGTTTTTATCAGCGCACTGTTCCACAATGCTGCATACAAGGTGTAACGTAAATTCCTCAGTTCCTTCGTTGCTAGTCGTTCTTTTGGCCTTATTTATTTTTTCTATTTTTTATGTGTAACATGTGGGAAAATACTGCGTTTATCAATTCAAGTCAGCAACTACCAAAATGATGACCGAGTTAACAAGTTGTTTTCTGGCATGAGGGGGTATTCTGAAATTTTCCTTACTGAGAAATTGTTTTTCTGATTATGCCAGCGTCACTTGAACATAACATTCACTGCTCGTCATTCAAGGCTCAGAGGGAGCGAGGCACTGCCATGTTGACAAAAATATATAAGTTATCGTGGCTATTCATCATGATATCGGAACCTATCGGGATGATGTCATAATTTCAGCCCGATAGTTATCAGCCCGATAGTTATCGTGCACCCCTAGGTAGAACTAAAACGACCAGTCACACATCATTTGTCAGATTACAAAAATGTAACACAAAGACATCAAAGTCAAGTAGAAGGCAGAACATCATGTGTATATGTACTGAGACAACATTAAATATTGATCATCATTTATAGTTTATAGCCTCATCACATCTGTACTGTTTCTGGTTTTCTCTACCCAACTAGCAGCTCAGATTTTTTATTTTTTTGGTCTTTGTGATGAATATGTTGCACGGTGTTGAACACCGACAGTCCCAGCGGTCTGATCATTTTCCACTCCATTGATCTGACTTCTGTTTAATGAGCCCGACACCTTCACGCTCCACATAATGAACCCACCTGTGACTTTGCTAACTTATGCAGTCCCGGTCTTCACGCGGTGCTGGGAAACGCATGACGCTGATTGCATCTTGGCCGCCACGCGCATGTGACTTTGAACGGTCATTAGACGCTAGTTTGTGGGTTTTTCCAAGAAAATTGATCTTTTATGTTCTTTTTTCCCCCTTTTATGAACAGAATCTCATACTGTGTTTGAGAATAGATGGCTGCTGTTTATTCCCAAGTTCTTAATCCTTATTGCTAATAAAACTTAATTGTTACCACATCATTATAAAATGTTAGCACATCCCCGCCACCAGTGTAATTGGCAATTAACAGCAACATTGTGTGAGACATGTTTGAAATGAAAAGAAAAATTAGCAGTGATTTATCTCTTTAGAGCTGTGGCACCAAATAGACTCAGATCCTAAAGGGATAATTAGTTTAAACATATTACGTTTGGTATTTTCATCTCAGTCCTTTTTATTTTTTGTTCAATTTTTTTTTCAGAATTCCCTTTCTAAGACTTAACTTTATTGATAGAGGCTAAAAATTAATTCTGCTCCTCTGGAATGTTTTACAGATGTAAACGTATTGCGAGATTAGTGTATCGCTACAGCCCTAGTGGTGATGGACCACAAAGATGCCGGATGAGCTCATGTGTGTGACAGCGCCACAGCTGGAGCAGATGAGCGCCAAAGAACTAAAGAAATGTTGAGGCCCGATGGCCGAGATGGAGCGCAGCACGTGGTTAGTAAGAGAAGAGAAAACAAAGAACATAGAAGATGGTTTCCTACCACCAGAGACAGCTCCGCCTCCGGTTCCCGACAGATACCACCTCTCTGATCACTGAACCGGCAAACTGAGATAACAGCAGCTCTCCCTCTCTCTCCCTCTCTTTTATCTCCATTTGTTTTTATTCACAATGAAACACAGAAAACACATCAAATCTCAAAAGTGAGACATTTTTTTTATTTCATGAAAATTACTGGCTCATTTTGAATTTCATGGCAGCAACTCATCTTAGGAAACAAAAGGCTGGGAAAGTAAGTGGTCCTAAAACAAGACCTTGAGGAACATCTTCCAGTCAGTGACATGACTGGCAGTAGGAAGAGCATCCCAGAGAGGCGTCATTTCCAAAATGACTAAGAGGTCTCGGTGCAGACGGGACTGAGCCAGAAATCAATAGTGGGATCTTCGGAGCCTTGGGCCTCGCCACATTAAAAAAAAAAATAAAAAGGATTCTGTAATGAAATCACTGCATGGACTCAAGAACAGCTGGAGCAGCTGGAATAGCTGGAACAGCTGGAGCAGCTGGAACAGCTGAAGCAGCTGGAGCAGCTGGAACAGCTGGAGCAGCTGGAACAGCTGGAGCAGCTGGAACAGCTGGAACAGTTGGAGCAGCTAGAACAGTTGGAGCAGCTGGAACAGCTGGAACAGCTGGAACAGCTGGAGCAGCTGGAACAGCTGGAGCAGCTAGAACAGTTGGAGCAGCTAGAACAGCTGGAACAGTTGGAGCAGCTGGAACAGTTGGAGCAGCTGGAACAGCTGGAACAGCTGGCCGTGCCATCCAATGATGCAGGTTTACAGACCGGACATGTAAAAAGGAGGCCACACGTGAGTATGATCCAGAAACACGGCCGTCTTCTCTGGGAACGAACTTTATGAGGGAGTTGAGGCAAGTGGAGAACTGTCCTGTGGTCAAATGAATCAAAGATTTATATTCTGATATTCACTCTCTTTTTTTTTTTTGGAAAATAAAGTGAAGAGAGACCATCCAGCTGTCTATCAGCGCTCAGCTCAAAAGGCTCCATCTCTGAGCCAGATGTTTTTTTCAGGGACCGTCCAGTAGGACCCCCCTCAGCCAGATCCATCCATCACAGAAGCTTGAGTCCGACTAAAGTCCTCCTTCTGCAGGAAGATGTTTGCACTCAATTGATTAACAAGCCTTGCTCACTATACAACATTTTAGAAAACGCTGTCTGAAGTAAATGATAAACGCTCTAATGGATCATAAACTCAGAAATGTGAGGGAGTCCTGCAGCCTCTGTTACTCTGACGTGGATGTTCAGCTTTTCTTCTTCAAGCAGAGAAAGTCAACACTGAAAACAAAGACTTTCTCATCTCTCCATCTCTGGGAGGTTCAGCTTCACAGACATGATGAAGAGCTGTCTGTGTCACTTCTCTTTATTAAAAACCTTACTGTTGCACATGAACTCTGCTGAAGGCGTCGACATGAAACAGAGGACGGATGTCGGTTTTCTCACCTGGTTCTGTGACCTGGTACCATCTGAGTTCATCCAGCTCCTTTGAGCTCTGTGTGAAACGTGAACCCAAGACACTTGACTTTCATTTTACAGACGTGCGTTGTTTCCTTCTCAGAACGTTCTAGAACCCAAAGTGAACTACAGCCTTCACTGAAGATGGGTCTGATTTTTTTTTTTTTTTCTCAGAACAAACTTTCAAAGTCTTGGACTAAACTTACAGATGCAACCAGAACTTATGTCTCCATGTCTGACGGTAAAGTCGAGGAAGTATTTCCTGGTTTAAGTCGGCTAAGACTCTCCAACTTTTTTATTTTATTTATAAAATGTCAGAATAATGAGAGAGAAGCTTTTAGAGATTTTGTTTTAAATGCTTTCTTGAAATTCAGAAATTTGCATCCATTAATTTGACTGTGGCCTTAAACGATTTGGAAAATTCTGGAGAATCTTCTGACTATAAGTAAAAGTGTCGTCGTCAATAACTCGTCAGTCTCAGTCTCAGTCGAGACTGAGACTGACGAGTTATTAATTTAGCAACTTTTTATTTATTTATTTATTTTTTTTACCACATTTGAGTAAATATCTGAATATCTTGTGGTCCGTTTTTCCATTTCATATTTTTGATCTGAGCCTAAAAAAAGCCTGAAAAATAAACCTTTTGTTCATTTTTTTCGTGTCTGATTCATTTTTTTATTTTTTCGATTGTCAACTGAAAACAGGAAGAACAATGATACGCTGATTGTTCTGAATGTTGGTTTCAATTAACATTCGATTAATTGCCCAGCCTTAAATACCAAAAAAATAAACGCTCCTGAAAATACGGTAGATTATTTGGTGCTTGACTTTCGTTTTAAAGCACTTTTGTTTCTGTAGCAGGAGCTGTAAAGCCTCAGAGAGATAAAGACGATGCTCCTCTTCTGATTCTGCAGAGCAGTTCTTCTGTGGATCGTTTCTCTCCAGCACCCCTGCAGTCTGGAGCATCTCGTGAATATTTCAGGACCCGGCGGTCGGGCCGAGCCTCCTCCTCCACAGAAACTCCTGATCTGGTTCCAGCGTCTTGATGTTCTCCTGCCGGTGCTGATGTGATTAACTGCAGGCCTCCAGCTGACGTCGGCTCTCTGCATTATTTGTCACCACAGTCAGGCGTGACTTATTAATGGCTTCTTCATGCTTTATTAAATTTGCTGTCATAACACCTCATCTGGGACAGTGCGGGTAATTTACTCGTCTTCCCCCCCACTGGTAAAAAAATGACTGTGGAGCTGAAAGCTGAAGTTTTCCTTCATGTGTGTCACCGATTAGAGATGACCAGATGAAGTTAGGTGCAGCTCTAAACGATGTCTGCTGGTCAACATGGAGGAGACCGTGCTCCGAACAAACTGGACTGGTCCAGTCTTCTTCCATGAACTTTAACATCCGACATGCTCAGTGAGTTCTGCATGGAGTCCATCAGTACGAGGCTCTGAGATCTAGTTCTCTGGCCACTGCAGGGTCTGACCTCAGAGTAAATCTGCTGGGACGTCCACTCCTGTGAAGCCTGGCAACTTCCTTGAATGCTTTCCACTTAGCAACAGTGTTTCCCACCGTAGCAATAGTGTTTCCCACTGTAGCACACTGAACCCCAAACAGTTTGAAATTGCTGCTGCACATCAATTGTTCCAGATTAACGTGAAGAATTGTTCATTGCTTATGTCGTTCCCTCTTGGCATTGTGTGAGCACGTGCCTGAATGCTCCAAACCAGCATGCAGCCAAAACGTCTGCACACCTGCTGGATGATTAGCAGCACCTGGCTGCAACTTCCATCCATCCATCCATCCAACCATCCATCCATCCAACCACCCACCCATCCATCCATCCAAATCCATCCAACCATCCAACCATCCAACCAACCATCCATCCAACCATCCAACCCATCCATCCAACCATCCAACCATCCATCCAACCATCCATAAACCAACCATCCATCCAACCAAATCCAAAACCATCAACCATACCAACCATCCATCCAACCATCCATCCAACCATCCATCAATCCATCCAGCCATCCATCAATCCATCCAACCATCCAACCATCCATCCATCCATCCAACCATCCATCCAACCATCCATCTACCCATCCAACCATCCATCCAACCATCCAACCATCCATCCATCCATCCATCCATCCATCCATCCAACCATATCAACCCATCCAACCAACCTTCCATTCATCCATCCATCCATCCAACCATTCAACTATGCATCCATCCAACCATCCATCCATCCATCCATCAAACCATTCAACCATCCATCCAACCATTCAACCATCCATCCATCAAACCATTCAACCATCCACCCATCCATCCAACCATTCAACTATCCATCCATCCAATCATCCATCCATCCATCCATCCAACCATTCAACCAACCATCCATCCATCCATCCAGCCAACCATCCATCCATCCATCCAACTATCCAACCATTCAACCATCCATCCATCCAACCATCCATCCATCCATCCATCCAACCATCCATCCATCCATCCATCCATCCATCTATCTATCCATCGATTCAACCATCCATCCATCCAACCATCATCCATCCAGCCAACCATCCATATGTCCATCCATACATCCATCTGTCCAACATCCATCCGTCCATCCATCTATCCAACCATATCAACCATCCATCCATTATCTTTACCCGCTTAATCCTCTGCAGGGTCATGGGGATCTGATGGAGTCTATCCCAGCTGTCTTCAGGTGAAAGTCAGTGTTCAACTGGACAGGTCTCCAGTCCATCGCAGGGCAACTTACCCTGTTAAATCTAATGGAAGCGCTAAGGGCTTATTTGGTGTTACATTTTCCACCGATGTCCATTTACAGAGCATCAGACTCTATAAAGTTAACAGCAGTAAGTGTACTTGAGACAGATGGATACAGCACCTGTCAACAGATCTAAATCCACGCCGTGTCTGTGTTACATCCCTGAAGAGCTCGGCTATCTTAAGGTCGGCCTCTCTTTTTGTTTCCCATCCAGCCTTTTCTCCTGTGGGGCTGCTGTCGTCTTAACTCCTGTCGTTCCTGGAGAATGACACGGTTATACATTTCATGAGCTTGTAATTCTTCTGGACTGGTTGTAGACGACTGGAGTCTCCACTGTCACTCTGTGTTTTTCAAGACTTTTTCTCTCTACCTGACTTTTATTTCTTTGCAGACAATAATGGCCCAATATAGTTTTCCTTTCCTTGTCATTTTAAATTCATCACTGGTTAATATTGATTCATGGACCATCACACACTGGGACGGCGTATTTTCAGATGATTCAGTGTCACCAACAAGTCCTAAATCCAGACGCTCTGAGATGGCAGCGTTCATGCAGTCAACCCTCGTAAGACTCAAGGTTCGTCCTTTATTTGCGTTTTCCTCATCGTCTTCCTGACTTTTGGTTCTGCAGCTTCGCACACGTGAGCCAGTCTCGCTCTCTGCATGGAGACGAAGGCGGGGAACGTGACTCCATCTTCTCCTGAGTGTGGCACGACGTTGCACCATCTCAGCTCGGATTATCAAAGACAATCAAAGCCAGCTAATTGGCAACCCCCGGAGACGACGGCGCCCGCGCGCCTGAAAATAGCAACAATATTCTCTTTGAAATCATGCGATGACAACGGAAGAAAGACCAGGGAATCAGAGGGTTCAAAAATACGTCGTCATTACCTCCCTGAAAGTATTTAATGAACCGTTAAAAAACTCCATATTTCATTAACTCAGCCAGTTTGTTTGTTTTTCATTTATGAAAGTTTTTTTTTAATAGCTAACCTGTCTGGTACGTGCATCTGAGTTTTGCACAAAACACTAATTTCATATATTAAATGTGACATTTATGGTAAAGTTAGCTTAGTGATTTCATCCGCTAATTTGCAGTTTTGAGCCTGAATCAGACCGCACGATATTTTTGCTTCATGAAATGCTTCTCTGAGCCAGACTGGGTCATTAGAGCCCTACATTTTTCCAGTGGGCGCTCACCTTTTACCCGTCACGGGCACACGAGCCAGCTAGAGGTGATTATGAGCGACGAGAGAGGAATAAAACTCTCAGGAGGAATGAAAAACATTTGAAGAGGAGTCGTTGCCTTAAACAGATCTGTTGGAGTGATCATCAGGGGTCGGTGGCTTTTGACTACTTTTATCTATTTCAGCAGAAAAGAGTCGTCACTGATTTCATCCAAAGATGATGTTGTGTTTGAGCCAACCACATATTCAGGGTGGGAACATAAACTGGAGTGTGGTTTTCTGCTTTAATATTCCACCAAATGTGATCCGACAGTCATAATGATAAACACACGGGCGACTATCATCTCACATCATTCTGGAGGAGATTCAGGTGAACCTGGTCAGGTCAAAGTGGTCCAGGCTCTGAGGCAGCAAAGCAGGCCCAGATGATGATGCTCCCTCTACCGTGTTTACCTCTTGACATGATGCTTTTGTGTTGGGGAGCTTTCCCCTCCATGTGCTCTTTCGGTGCTGAATGCTCAAACGATTACCCTTTGTTTCAACCTTCATGTGATTTCAGAGAGCAGCACGTTTGTTTGTGAGTGTCTTATTTTGTTATTTTTACCCCTGAAACATGACGCGTAAGGTGGCAGCGCTCACGCTCATCCCGGGTCTTTACAGATCTGTGCCTCTATTCCTTGTCGAAATGACGGGAACGCAGCCTGGAATTTTTCGTGAGGTTCGGGACGTTGACGCTCTTTCCTGTTTGGTACTTCCCCTCATGCTGAACCAGTTCCTTCTATCGCCTCTGCAGAAACATCTCATCAGCTACTTCACCTTTAGCTATGAAGGGACAGATGTGGAGCTTCTTTGTTTGGATCTACGTGACGTTGAATGATCTGCATCGCTTGTTTTAACTAGTTCCTTTCTTTACCAGATGCCCAAATGCAACGCATTACTGCCACCTAGTGGATGAAAATAGCAATATTTCACAAGACTCACGTCGCCTTTATTGGACTTTTAGGGTTGCAAATGAATGAGTTTTAGTTTTTTCTGAAGTAACCAGTCTGATGGTTGGTTTATGTTTCCCTCCAGTACCGTGAATGTTTAACGGGAGCGTCCTTTAATTGTTTGTGTGTTGGTCTATTTTTGTGACCCAGATCAGGATCAGATTACAATGTAAGGCACACTGAAAAAAAAAAAAAAAGTTTTTTTGCTTTTTCTTTCAAGTCCATGGCACTTGTGGTGGTGAATTTAAGGTGGTCGTTCACTGGCTGACGCACAGTTTGATTGGTACCCGTCGCTCCATCATCATTGTGGTGTCGGTGTTAAAACCAGTGATTTCAACAGGACACATTTAATCTTAGGTTGACCCTGACCAGTCGGGGGATCTTTGAAGACATTTCACCAGGAGGACAAGAACCAGGGACATGAATTTACACCGTATTTACTTTTCCCTAAAAAATGTGTTTTGCTGAAACAACTCCTACTTCACACAAGGATTTTTTGTTTTTTCTTTCTTTTAGATATGAAAGGAAACCTGCCTTCATTGTGTAAAAGAGCCCAGTCTCACCCTAATGACTCGATTATCTGTGAGGATAATACGTCTCAGACTTTGAAAAAAAAGAAAAAAAACACAGTTACTGTTGAACGCTGGATGGTGAGGATCGACCGTCTGGACATTTCGAAAGGCTAATGATGAAAACCGTAGCGAGAGGTCACGTTTCTTCATTCAAGCATTTAGACGCCGTCTGTCAACCCAGACGGACTGAAGCAGTGGCTCATAAAGAACTTTCCGGTGCCATTTATTTTGTCTTCTTGCTGAGGAGAAATGAGTGAACACAAAAGGCCCGGCTGGCTTCTTTGTCCTGATCGGCCCAAATGGGTTTAAATGTCAGGGAACAAGAGCAGCTGCTGGAGCCTGGCAGATGCCTGGAAATAGTTGACTGGCACTTCCAGTCTCCCACAGGAGCTGGGCAATTAGGTGGGCGGGCGAACGGCCTTATCTCTAATGAACACTTGCAGTCCGTTCAACCGCCTTCGCATGGGTCCTGGCAAAGAAGGTGTCTGATTGGAGCAGGTATCAACAGCTGTGTGCCCAGCTTACCTCCAAAAGCCTGTCATTTAGTTTCTGTAAATCAGCTGTTGTGACTCACATGTTTTCTGATTGGTTGAATTCTGCCACTGGGGCGGAGCTAGTCAGACATGCGTCGTCAATGCTGTGCTTTCAGCATTCCTGTAAATCAGGTTCAGTGATCGTGGCCCAGCAGCTCAGTTTCCAACAGTAAACAATACACCAACCCAAAAACAGCAATTTTATATTTCACCAGAGGGTGGCAGTAGACCGTCGTGTGACCCCTGTGTTAACTTTTACTCCTAAAGTATGTTTTCAGCTCATTTATTTTATTTATTTTTTTATTGTCTGCATTTACATTTATGGTTAGTTCCATCATCTAGCAAACCCATCTAATATGTATATGCAGTTTAATCTTGTAGCAGACTTTTCATGGGAATGTGAAGGGTGAATGTGTCCTACAGTCCTCTCTGGCAGTAAAACATCTCTTTTAACATCTTAAATCGTGATTTTGTCAGAGAGGACTAAAAAACACCAGCAGTGAAACATTTAAAGACAAGACAGTTAAAGAGACACAACAGTGAGGGTGTGGTGTGTGCTGGGTTGTGAAGTATGAGGGGTGTTGTGTAGTGGATTGTGTTGTGACACAGAACAAACTTAAAAGATAATATGTAGAAAGCAGAAAAAAAACTACTAACAAGAAAACTGGATGAACACCTTCTACCAAGCTATAGACCTGTATATGGAGAATTGATGTAAACATTATCGATTGATTGTGTTGATAGAAGCGGGGGGGTGTTGGGGGGGAGGGGTGTAAAGCATAAATGTGTTCAATGCTCATATATACTCACCTGTACTTATACATGCAAACTAGGGGTGTAACGGTACACAAAACTCTCGGTTCGGTACGTACCTCGGTTTTGAGGTCACGGTTCGGTTCATTTTCGGTACAGTAAGAAACATAAATGCAAAATATAAATGTGCTAGTTGTTTATAACACACTTTTGTGCTTTTTAACAATAGGAACATTAGCCTATACAAAGCTACAATTCTGCTCAAAAATATAAATACAATATTCTAAAATGTAGATATTTTGAAAAACAAAATAAAAATAACATTGGCTCAGACTTTTGCTTAAAAAAATAATCCATCTGATGTGCAAAATTGAACATTTGCAACACTGAACAGTTTCAAGTTGTTGGTCAGATTAAATAACATGAATAAGGCTCAGGGTGTTTCTTTTAAAATAATCTTTTATTCTTTCATAAAATTCGGGTATGATTTTCTGGCTAAAATGTGGACGAGAAGGTTATTGATATCCGGGCTCAATTACCTTTATCATGTGTTTGAAGCCAGCGTTCTCTACCACTGATTAGGGTGTTTGTGTGCAGGCGCGTCGCCTCGCCTGTGTATGTGGTGACACGGGCCCAGTCCACACACAGAAACTCACGCTGGCTGTGCACTGAGCCCGGCAGAGAGAGAGGGAGAGAGGGAGAGAAGCGCGGCTCGCGAGGCAGACAGCAGCCAAGTAATGGCTTCACACCTAGCGGTTTGAGTGCGCGTGAGTCTTAAAATCACCAGAAAAAGTAGCTAGATTTGTCGCTAGTCGCTTTTTACAAATTAAGTCGCTAGGGGGGTCTGGAAAGTCGCTAGATATAGCGACAAAGTCGCTAAGTTGGCAACACTGGGTGTGTGCACAACTGCGCATGTGCGGCTGCAGCGCTCTGCTCCACAACGTGCGGTCCTCTACTTAATATGTCCGTGTGGAAACTCGTTCGGTACGCCCCCGTCCCGAACCGACCTACCTGTACCGAAACGGTTCAATACAAATACATGTACCGTTACAATCCTAATGCAAACACATGGGGACACTTTTATTCTTAGTAATATTTATGTATGAACACAAGTACTCTTATATACCTAAACACAGAAGTTTACAAAAATGTACATATGTATTTGTAATTCTATGCATGGATGCCACATCCATATATACAAGCAGACACATAAACACTCCCCCCCCCAAGAGCCACACCAGGCACCCAGCCCATCAGCAGGGGCGTACCCGAGCCCAGGCATTCCCACTGGCGGAGGGGCCCCAAAAACAGGGACACACCCAGTGGTCAGGACCCACGGCCACCCCAACTCCCCCCAGGGCAGGAAAGAACACAAATAAAAATGCCAGTACTTTGTTTCATAAGTCTGTGATGAAAGCGCAGATGCATCTGGCGCAGCTCAGTCACTGACATTTTTTAGTGAGGAGTGGACAATGACGTGAACGTGAGTGAAGAGCTACTTGACCTTCAGAGCCTGAAGGACCAAACCAGAGGAGCAGATTTAGTTTGCTGCTGTTTGTTCCACCATAAATGACACGAAACTGAAAATCACTGGGAATATTATTGGCAACGCTCCACGGTTGGTGAGCAAAGTGGGGCATCAACGCCAGTCTGTAAAAAAGTCAGCGAAGAAGGTGGCAAATCTATAAAACTCACCATCTAGTTCTGTGTGCCAGACATCTAAAATGTAATCTGAAATGTGATATGAAACCTCTGATAAAGGCTCTTAATCATATTTGCTCCAGAGCCCTGCGCCACCACCAGCTTCAACAGTTTCTACTGGACATCCACGCTGAATATGGAGATGTTGTCTATCACGATGACATCAGATGGCGATTCTTCTCTCTCAGAAAAGAGGGACTCAAAAGGGACAACCGATGCCAGAACCCTCTGATCCTGTTTGGCTGGCTGGTTTTGGATTTTTAGTTGCTGGAAGACGACATCTGAACGCGCCGAACACGAGCCTTCAGGGACCAAATGCAGTGGTGATACAACTGTAGTCATACAAGAAAGCTGCTACTTCTACAAAGCTGCTACTTCTCCAAAAAGGAAAACGTGTCACAAACAGTATCAGTGTATAAATGAGGAAGTTTGGAGAAAACATCTCATCTCTGACTGAGGAGTTTCAACAGCGTTTCAGGAGTTTGAAAAGGAGATCATGACGAGATAATGACGCTCCAGACCTCCTGCAGGTGTGACTCAGACTGTCACTGTCGCCACAGACGACTACCTCCCATCAACTTTTACCGCCAGCTGGACAAAGATGGGTTCCAAGAGATGCGAACATTTGCTGAGAAAACGCTGACCTTGTTTGGCTCGACATACTCGTGCGTGAAGACGTTCTCGGTTATGAACATTTAACAAGAACCATGTGAGGACTCTGACCTGTGTGATATCAAAATCACTGGGTCTGATCCGGACCGGCACCATCAGTACCACCAGCATCACCCTTCACATTCATGCAACTACGTTGTTTTATTCCTCTGAGGAGACTAAATCTCAACGTCTCAGTGAATGGATTTTTTTTTGTGATTTCTGACGATGCTAGTCTTTGTCAAGATGCACTGGGATGCGATTTGTTAAAACAAAATCAATAAACACACATTTCTAAAAAAAAATATTGAGTTGAATGTCATTTATTATTATAACTATCCTGGTAACGCAGTTCACCACAGATTCTCATGTGCAACGTCAACCCAGCTGCAGACAGTAAAGTGATATTGTTTCATATTTGCGTGGTAATGCTTCGACCAAAACCAAAAACAAAAACCAAACTGGATTTAGGTTTTTGACCTTCTTCAGACTCTAAACGCTTCACTGTTCTCACCCACGTAGCTGCTCTGTTGAGTCTGAACCAGATTGGTGGAAGTAGCAGCAGGTCTCTGGTGGAGAAGGAGACACATAATTAACTGATATAAACGTGACAGTCAGGCTGCCAGTCTTACGAGCCGCGACACACAGTAAAGAGGCATCGGCTGCTAATTGTGGCGCCTGTGTTCATTTCTCCATCCGGCGCATCCTGAGGATGCTTGTCCTCTCACGTGCACCCCCACCCCCCGCTGATAGAACTCCTTCTGTCTTTGAAACCTCAAAGCGTAGCTGTAAATAAGACTCTTGAGAGCAAACACTAAACAAACAAACAAGGGGAAAAAAAAAACATTAGCATAACTGTGCTTTGAGTGTCCGCATCGATGCGCCGTGCACTTTCCTCCAGCTCAGATCATTAGCATGAATCAGCGTGGAAGCCTGACGCAGCAAAAAATGGGAGTAGTGGGGTGTGATTATGGGAAATCTCTAGGCGGGTCTATCTCCTGCACACAGACGCTGCTGCCTGATCGCCACGCTGCCAAAAAGGGGCCGGCTAGCAGACGAGCGTGGAGACGGCGAGGAGACAGAGAGTGGGTGGTGTTTATTCTCAACGAGGGCTGGCGACGGGGCGCCGTGATTGACTGTTTGGCTGGTGGAAATTATCGCTGCGGGTAAAGCACGGTTAGCCCGACCGCTATCACATTTCAGCAGCCCCCCGCGCGGAGGAATACGGATGTCACCCGAGTCTGATGGGCTTTCTGGGCAAATGTGACTGCGGCGTCCGAGATAGCGAGGGATTAAATGTTTTTCATTAAAGCCACGCAGGCGGCCTGGAATGTTGGCAGGCAGCGATGTCGGCGGGACGCCGCATCACGCGGCCTGACGCCGGCAAACAGAAAGGCCCAGGTTTGAACAATTAGCTGATAGCGGAGAGCGCTGAGAGGTGGGAGGTCAGCGGCTGGTCAGACAGCGGGGGGGGAGGGGAGCATCAGCTGATCACGTGGCTGCTGAGCATCAGAAAACAGGACGAAGCATTTCCCAGCCTTCCCCCTCAGTCCCGCCTGGAAGGATTAACGCTCTCCCTTTTAGTTGTCTGTTTAGGGGGGGGGTTGCTGATGACGCACCTAATTTGAAATAATCAGCAAGTCCAAGGTGCACGTGAATAAGAGTCTCAGAGATTACAGCTGAATTGTGAAATGATGCAGCATTAATAAAACATTTTACCTTCCAGAGTGTATCTCCCTGAGGATTCATGCAGTGAAAATCCTTTCTACCACATCTAACCGCTTATTATATCTCTTATTTTCCGACTCTGTAACAGGGTTGGGGCTACATGTTTGGATACCTGGGTTTGTCAGGTACCAAACTCTAAAACCTGTTTCGCTTTATCGAGGTGATGTTTCAGGAATCCCTCGAGCGCAAACATGCATCTCTTCAGAGCATCTGATCAGAAAGACCAGACGTTTGCTTCCTTCTCTCTGGAAGGTTCTACTGGTAACACAAATGCTCCGAAAGATCAGAAATCATTTTGATTTGTCACGCACGTGGCCTTAAAAGAGTCCAGTCACATTTACACTGACTCTTCGTCTCAGTCTTACCCTCTTACCGTCTGTAGAGTCTCGTCTTGTGTTCACTGAGCTGCTCGGTGTTGGAGTTGACTTTTTGGTTCAGGTGGAAATGCTTTTTTTAGGCTTAAAGCTGAGCGCAGTGTGCTGCGTGTTTGTTACACACGGCAAGAAGGAGACTGGATGATGGGTGTAGAAAGTCTTTTAATCTACGTTTGAGACAGTGACGTGCGGTCAAGTGAGGCAGGGGAGGCCGTGCCTCACTTGCCATCATGGAAAGAAAGAAAAGAAAAAATATATATATTTTTTATATTTATCAATTGATTTGTACTATAAAGTAATTTTCCATTTAACTTCACCATTTTTAGATTATTTTTTATTCAAAATCGCTGAATTTTCACATTTACCATTCAAATACTGAGAAGATGCGGGCGGTGAGGCAGCACCCCGCTGAGCCTCACAATGGATTGCAATGACTCGGTTAACTGTGCTGCCATGCTATGTAGTGAGACCAGATCGCTGTCTCTTTGTAAGTCACTATTAAAATGTTCAAACACGTTTGCTATATGAAATAAGTTTCCATAGTTTAGCTGAATTATATAATGAACAGCAACTATATGTGTGTAATGTGTTTCTTGTGCCGGTGCGATCATAAAACGGCTGAGAAGAGGCACGGGGTGAGGCACGCACTTCTCCTGCCTCACGTTAGGGGGCACTAGTGATATATGCTTGTAAATCTGACTGATGAAGTCAGTGCCTCACCAGCCATGAATCTCACCGCACGTCACTGGTTTGAGATCATACAAGAAACATTTGCGGTGAGTTAACCACTATGCCATGGGTCCAAAATACATCCTTTGACGAAGGAATAATCCACAAAATAAAGAGAAATTAGTACAGCCTGCTGAAGTGGCAGAATTTAAGCTAGCTTGTTACACTGCACTAACTCGTGTTAGCTTACAATATATCCAAATAAAATAATGAGCTTGCCTCGGACATGACATTTAACCCTTCGTGGACCAAGATGATATATTGGCCTACATTTTATGGCATACATATGTCACTCATGAACTGTGATTTATAACAGTACAATGCCTTATATCATTCAAGCCCTTGGTGATTTAACGAGGGCTTGAATGATCTCTTCATCATCTGCCCCCAGATTTGGGGACGCTCGATGGCGACAAGCGGTTCCTCATGAGGTCACTGTTTTAAGCAGCGCTTTTACAAAGACAGCTTTAAATGTATTTTAGCTCTAACCTCAATCTTTTTTCTTATCTTATTCAAATAGCTTCACTGCTTAAAACTGAGCAGGAAGTGGCGAAAGTTTTTCCATACTGTGCTGTAGGTTCGTAACCCAACGTAACCAGACCTCCAACCCCAGCCTGCCTCCGTCCAGGTTCATCTTAGTTCAGTTTAAACTACCAGTTACCTGTTAATAAAGAGGACGTGCAAAAGATGGATTAGAGACACGGTTTTAAAAAACGTAATAAAATCATTTTCTCATGCATCTCCGCTGCTCTAGGTGTAACAGCCTCCAGGTGTAACAGCCAGCTCTGTGGTTAACAGGTGTTAAATCAAAATTACATTTTGATTTAAAAACTAACTTTACAGACAAGTGGTACATAAATACCTATTTTAATGAAACATAGTATGTGTTGTAAGATACAGTAGTATTAAATGTCTTTTTTTATAAAAAGAACACCTGTCCCTTGGGGTCCCTGTCATTTCCATCACACACCACAAAATGTAACTTTAGGGAGGTTTTTTTTTAAGGTTTGAACACCTGCAACCATGGTAACCATGGAAACAGTCAGTCACAGGTGAGCACGTGGCAGGAGAGCAGAGCTAGCTCCCTAGAAGAATATGAAAGCTGAAAAAAATCAAGATAAATATTTCCAAACAAAGAATATGTTTATTGGTCATCATTTCCAAACAGCTCATATTTTCTTTAAATGTATAAATAATTATTAAAATAACTTTTCATGTTGTGTATTTTGTGTATATTTAATGCTAGCTTTAAAACAGAGATTAGCATGCTAATACAACATGAGATTTTTGAAAAAATGTGACACATTGTCATTTCCACAACAGTCATTTCCGTCACGTCTTTCATTGTGATGGAAATTACAATCCTGAAAATAAATATATTTATATATTTGGGATCATTTATGAGTGAAATTTCATGAAATGTTTTGAAAACATGAGTTCTGTAAATCATTTTGTTTGTAAAAAAAAAACCATTGTTTGTGGTGTGATGGAAATTATGCTTTTTCTCTGAATGTTCAACTAAAATAAGAAAAAAAATATATAAAATATATATTATCTATATAATTACATCACAACAGCTACCAGAATGTATTTCTACACATAATGGATAATCAAAACATATCAAAATATTACCTAAAATATGTGTTTGATTTTCTAAAATGTCTGAGACCAAATTTGACCATAGTTGAAGAATGACCCGCTTACGAATCATTCTGATCAATCCTCAGAGTGGGTTATCTTTGCGAGATCAACACACAGCCTCATTTCAGCTCTTAACTTAAACCCTCGGTCTCCCTGGTGGCTGCGAGGTGGTCATGAGTCATCTACATCAGCTTGAAAACTGGCCGCCTCGCGTCGATGCAACGTTCGTAGCAGACCTCCGCTGGTCACGCCGCCGTCTGAAGGGACGCGGGCGGGACAGCAGCCGGACGGCGATGAGCTGCGCCGGGCTTCAGATGAAGCGTGTCACATTTACGGCCGACCTTGAGCAGAGATCCCCTCTGTAATTTATAGCAAATAACGTTCCAAGGAGGCCCATTTCCAAGATTCACTGTCGCTTTGGGTTTCACCATCACTCCGGCTCAAAAGACAAATTTCACTCCTGGCGTGATGGTCCCATAAAGAAATACTGCCTGTCACCCGTACGCCTCATCCAGTTATGCAGAATAGAGCGAATACTTTCAAGAGCAGCGAGCTTTCAGTCGTCTTTTTGACTCCAGAAATGAGGTGTGACTTCTCAACGCAAAGTTCCCAGAAAGGACGACGTGTTAACAACGTGTTTACGTATTTAACAAATCCTTTTCTCTTTCAGTCTTGGAGGCTTTAGGAGAAGTGAAGACTGTTTGATCTACTTTCCATTAGGGGTGTGAAAAAAAATCGATTTGGCAATATATTGCGATTTTCGGCCGCCCAATATAATCGACCTTTTCAGCTCCTAATGCTTTTTAATGCTGTCAGTATGTTGTAATGGTTATTTAAACGTGCAAAAACACTAATGATAAACAATAAACAGGTTGTTTTGAAGCAAATAGTTTTGACTCAATTTTTGTCCTCTGAATGATCAATATCATCTGATGAACATATACATCAACTTGATTTTTCATCTCTACTTTTAATTTTGATATTAACTGGGTAGAATATCGCAATATATTGTGATATCAAGATATCGTGATAACATCGTATCATGACCCAAGTATCATGATACATATCGTATTGTGAGGTCCTTGCCAATACTCACCCCTACTTTCCATTTGTCAAGAGAATAAGGCTGCTTTTAAAGCCAGCAGAAGTGACTAGTCGTCGTATGTGATGGAGTCATGTTGGACGACTGCACCCATGGACCATGTTGTGATGCGCATCAAACCTAGAAGCTTGCATGATGACAACCAAAGCGTGGTTTGCATATTTGCCTCTTTGCTCACTCTTACGAAGCGTCGTCCAGCTGCATTATCCCTGCAGCGACGGCGCCACATCTCTCATCAGCACTGATAAAACAGAAATCAGTGTTCCAGATGTGTTTTTCTAAGAAGTGGGCGCCGTGTGCCCCGGACCTTCCAGACCATTAGCAACAAGTCCAAAAGCCGGGTTCTGTGGCGGTCTCAGGTTGTATCAGGGTTCACTCGTGACAGCAGCGCTCATGCAGAGCAACTTACGGTGCCTTCAAGACCACGTCTTTTCCAAGGACGTCCTTGTATTTTGTAGCAAGACGATTCAAAACCACCTTCTGGAAGCATTAAGAAGAGGATACTGGACTGACGTGTCCACGGCAGAGGACGTTTATGTGGAGCCTTAAAACCAGAAATGCAACAGCGAACAAGAAACTGGGACAAAATGAGTACTGAAACTCCTCATCGCTTGGCATCTTCTTTGCTTGAACATTTTGTCAGAGCAGGAACGGAAAGTGGTAAAACTTTCTTTGCAGTGTGTTTCAGAGGGTGAAATGGGGAAAAATGGTTGAATATTAACTGAAATGTCTTCAGACTGCCTTCGAAGACATAAAAGTCAAAGTAAATGCATGAATCACTTTTTTTTCCCGTGAACTTCCATCTCATCCCGACTTCTTTTTGCAGACAGTAATCGCTACTCTACCCAGCATGTCATGTGGTCTGAGCTGCCTGCTGGCAACTCTAAAAGTTCTAGAAAGATCTCGGAGCTAGTCCCTGCATTTACTGAAGCCGGTTTGGGCATCTCATCCTGGTGCTTCTTGAAAGCAGGCAATCAGCCAGGAAATTATTGATTACTGTGGTGTGGGTTCCAGAGCTTCAGAGTGCTGATATCTGATTTATTACAAACAGTTATTAATTTGATAACAATAAATGCACTTACAACACTACGTACGCACTATGACAAGCAAAACTACACCGCACAACACGATTATTCGCTTATACGAATATTCGTGGTGTGCATGTTGAGGAAGGATCAGCAACACAGCTGAAGGGCGGCGCTTCTTCTCAGAGGTTTATTAAAACACTACTTCTTGGTGAAACATCTCCGTTTAAATGAGCTCATCATCAGCCCAAAGTAGCCACCGACAGCTGCTAGACCGAGGTAGCAGCAGCAGCAGAGCGCTGCCACGCTGCCATTTCACCCCGGGCCGAGGGTGGTGGCTGATGTGCAAGGTCGTCTTTTAGTAGCTGGAATTTAAAATGCAAAATCCACGATATTTCCTGCAAAAAGGATGTAGCCCAAGAGAAGTGACGGCTGCTTTTCTGTATTTCTGTTTTGCAGCATGTTTCTTGCTCAGATAAATCCCTATTTGGAGAGAAAATACCGTATTTTCCGGACTATAAGCCGCTACTTTTGTCCCACGCTTTAAACCATGAGGCTTATACAGAGATGTGGCTTTTCTATGAATTTTTCTTCAGCCCTCAGGGGGCGCTCTAGCAGGAAAAGCAAAAACTAAAAAACAAACCTAGTAGTTAAAGGCTATTCTGTTTTTGTTAAGTAGCCTATGTTGGCTATGCTACTCTACATTCATTTTGTGAGCATCAATACCTGTTATTATTAGACAAACTGATTAATCCAGGTGTGTCTGACCATTGTAGCTACTCAGACACACCTGGATTTATCAGTTTGTCCAGTCAATTTGTTGGTTTCCCAGTGGATTTCAGGGTTCTGAGTGGACCCGCCGCAGAGGTAAGGTATCGCAGATGCGGACCGGACACAGCGTGGAGCCAGCAGGTCTGCGATCCGGCTCCAAAGCGGATCCGGCACTGAGTGCAAGTGGACCCCGATACGGGTCCGTTTCACAGGTCCGTTCCGGATGTCTTTGCTGTGTGGGGTGGTTTCAGTACACAGGAGGAGGAAAAATAAAGCAACTTGGTTTTAGTGTACAGGAGGAAAATGAATAAAACCATCAATGACTTTCCTGTTTTGTTTGATCATTTTTACTGCCTTGTTACAGGTTCTGTTCAGAAACAATCAGTTCAGGTATGTGAATAAACACTTATGGTACAAAATCTTTCAATGTAAATATCTTATTTCTCAGCCTGGATACTGGCGTCTTATAGTCCGGTGCGGCTTATATGTGACAAAACATATATATTTCGTTTATATTTTAATGGGTGCGGCTTATATTCAGGTGCGCTTTATAGTCCAGAAAATACGAAGATTGAGAAGCGCTGGTCTACATCCACAGGATGTACCAATACCACTCCTGACCAGATGGGGGCGACATATCGTGAAAAAGTTCAAGTGTCAGCTCCTGGCATAAGAGACAGTGCACTGACACCCCCTTCCTCAACCCCTGACAACTAGAAGATGGTCAACAATCAGCCTCATCCTTTTATCTTCTCTTTGTTACTTAATACAGGGACTGAAAAATGAATATGGATGGTAATTTAAACATAGGCCTCAACATTATTGAGGTCCTAGACCTTTACACAGCCATGTAAACATTTCCTTCAGCAGAGTAATGACCCATTTAGAGTCATCTGAGCGTCCTTTCACTTCACCTACAGTATTGTGGAGTCCTTGATTAGCTGCCGCCTCAGTCAGAGCTCGAGTTCCTGCAAGTGACGCCCCGAACTCTGCGGGCTTTTGATGAAACCAGCAAGTCTCACCTATTAATAATCGCGGCTGTCACGCAAGGACATCTGTTTCCTGCAGCCACATCAGCACTTGCACAGTAACCTGATGCAAAAAGTGGACTTGTGGTGACGCTGCAGTTTTTCACCCGGCCAACCCGCCGACTCGCTCTTTTCCTCCCTTCCAGCCGGTTGCCAGGTCATGTTCGGTCAGCTGCGCCGGCTCGGCTGCCGTGGTCCCAGCAGCTGCAGAGGAGGGATAGACGCGGAGTGTATCTAACTGCCGTTGCAGCAGGGAGACGGCGGTATTATGTGTAGAGCTGAAGCCTCACAGAATGGCCGTGGTCCGAGTGGCGTCAAATGAAATGTGCTTTTGGACTTCTGAACTATCTTCTCTTCACAGGTGCTTCAAACCTGTTCTAAAGCCCTCTATTTCACTTTTGCTAAACTAACACCATCGAGGCATGCCGAGTGCGAAGACGTGCAGTTCCTTCAGTGGCCACTGGGGGGTGACACTATGCTGGCAGCAGCCACCTGCACCCCGAGATCAAACACAAGTGAACAGCTCCTCATTAAGAAAAGTAGCTATTGGCTGCTCTCGCAGTCACTAGATGACATCATCCTCTAATTTACATAATTGGTAATGTGCCTGTAATTGTAATAGAAGCTTTAGGAGAGGAATAATGTCAAAAAGAGATTAAAAAGGCCCCCTGTATAGGGGGTTTTAAGGATTTTAGGTGATGTCACAAACAGTAGACAAGGTGAGTCCGGTGTAGCGCTCTAATTTACATCCCACCAGGACCGATACACGTGCAGTCTGGGCGCAGAGGGGTGGACATCTCTTCGCCAGTCCAGCATGAGGGACTTTGAGACTGGGCTGCCAGAGACTTTGGACAGGGAGGCTCATTATGAATAGAATGGAATAGAATAGAATAGAATAGAATAGAACTTTATTAATCCCACACCGGGGAAATTCGCTTGTAATAGCAGCACAAGTTGGACAGATGAAAAAGTAAAAAAAATTGCACTGGGTTTGTAGTAAGTAATTATAAAAAATAGGCTAAAAAGTAATAATATAAAATGTATATATAGCTCTCAAAAAACTATACATAAGTTAACCAATTGTTGGAAAATAAGCTATATAAACAGGAGTGTTTACAATATCTACACATATATGAACATTTCATAGAAATGAAGAGCAACTGAAAGTAATTCTCCGTGTTCTTTTATCTGGTGCCATTGATGAGACAAGAAACAAAGGTCAATTAAAGAGTTTAATACAATCGTGAAATACAAAGATTCAATATGCCATGCGGAATATTTTAATCGGCCGATGGTACACTTCCTTGACACCACAAAGAGATGCCAGGGAAATACACACCGATGTCAAATCGTCCTCAGTTCTTAAAAGATCCAGCGGAGGCAGATCCTTGGTTCTTCTGAGTTTATTGCTCTTTATCTTCGAGTCCAGATGGTAAACAGCTCTGAATCACAGGTCCAGACACATGTGGTTGTTTTGTTTGACTAGGAAATAAGATGTCCCTCAAATGTTTTTATCTATGCCGTCGCAAACTGTTGGTCGCAAACTGTTGGGGGTTGGGGAGAATGTTACAGTCATTTATGTCATAAAACCTAAAACAGCCACTGAGGAACTCATGGTCATAAAAGGAAACAGCATTCCTACATGTCATAAAGTTTAGTTTTAACAGTCAAACAGTCCTCAGATAATTTTAATCCTAACACAACGATGCTTCAAAGATGCGGCAAAAATCTCCAACAACACCAGAAAAAGTTGCTGGATTTTTCGCTTTCTTTAAAAAAGAAGGGTCTAGAGGGGTTTTCAGACTCACTGGTGAAAACGCCACCAGGGAATTCCGCTGATTGACAGGTGGCCTTCTGCTGGGGGCGGAGCCTGCATAGCCTCAGTGGCAGAGGTAAGGTGGGTGGGTGGGTTGCAGCTCACTGCCTGACCTCTTCATTCTCCCTATTTGGCCTACTCCAGGGCTCCTCCTCCAAATGGGTCTCAGAACCAGTCTTCAGAGGTCCGTGGGTGATGGTTATTGTATACAAAAACAATAAATAGACCAGTTATACACTGATTTTGCCAAATGTTGACCCTGACATTTGCTGTATTTTTCTTGCTTTGCTGAGGTCTCACTAATTGATCCAGGATCTCAGTTTGCATCCAGCTCGTCCAGACGGATGGCCTTCAGCTCTCATGTCAGATCTTTCTTCTTCTTTAGAACCTTTTCTCTCTCCTCCTGGTCGCGCTGTCAGCAGAAGGTTGGACTGCCTCCGTCTTTGGAAAGAGTGAACGTTGAAGGACAGCTCGTGTTTCCCGTTTCACCTGGTTCGGACAAATACAGACCTGGATGAGGAAACATTTGAGACGTGCAGGATGGCGGTCCTCCATGACAGGATTCGGACGCCCCCCCGCCACAGGAGATTATAGAAAGTATAGAAAAGTACGTTAAATTTAAACATAGTCCAAAAAAAATTATTTAAGCTGAGCAGGTCGTGTTCGTGTTTTCTTCTCTTTTCAAGAGGGGTTTTGAGGAAAAAGGGTTCTGAATCTGAAACAAATTTGTCCTGGCGCGAGCCCCTCACATATTTCCCAGAGGGGACGACACCCAGCTGGAAAATCAAGCAAATCAAGAAAAGGCAGAGAGGAGGGGGCGGAGTCATAAAGATAGCTCAGCAGCTTTTGTTCCTTGGTCGTGAGGCGATGGTGCCGGGGTCGGCCAAGATGGTGACCTGTCACCTGTGACCGTGATGAAGTCTCCTGTTGTCACCAGCGGGAGCCTGTTTCAATGATGCACCGTCTCCATCAGCGCAGCACACTCCATTAAAGCACTCATCTAAATAAAGTGCTATTGTGCAGCTGGGGAACGTGTTTGTCAGATTAATCTTGCTAATGCTTCTCACGGCGACGGTGGGCGTGTTTTTTTCTATTTTTGTGCCGTAAAAGCGAGCATGTTTTTCACGGGCTCTGGGAGCGAGGAGCGGTCCCTCTGCTTACCCAGCGTTTATCCTCCGTGAACCGACACAGCTGTTTTCTCCGTCTCCCTCTGCCCCGCTCGTCCTTGGTGCTTCGGTATCGCAGGCGGACAGACGACCAATCGCAGCGGTCAAACGAGTCACAGCCGGTCCTTCCTGACATGAGAGAGTTATCTTCCTGTTTTACCGTCCCATCCTCCTGAACATGTTCTTCCTCTTCTGCGGAGCGTTCAGACAGTTGCACGGACAAACTGTGAAACGATTACGCAATAATGTCCCCCCCACCTGAAACCGGCTTTTTAAAGCTTCGTCAACTGCAGCAACATCAGTATCAACTCAGACAAGCGTAGACCCAGAAGGTCTACGCTGTGTTAAACACAAGGCCCGCGGGCCAAATGTGGCCCGCCACGTCATTTTATGTGGCCCTCGAGAGCTTGTGCATTATTGGCTTACATATTAGACCAATATTATGAGACTTATTATAAGCTTACATCGCTTTAAAGCGCAAATTGACAATAAACTACATCTCCCACAATGCATTTCGGTGTCACCCACAATGATAACGGTATCTCACCATTAGCGAGACGATTTTCAGAACTGATGGTGGACTTAAGAAAAACCTCTACAAACTAACCTCGACACGTCCAAGAAAGAAAAAATTGATGCACAAGGAAGGCAGTTTTATGAACGACGGTGAAAAAACAGTATGTCTTTTGTGTTATGAGGCGGTGTCAGTCGCAATTTTGACAGCAAACACGGAGCTAAGTGTGCTAAATTTAGCCCACAAGAAAAACAAAGAATCGCTTCTGCTTCCGTCCGTTACCATGGCAACGGACTCTTTAAACATCACCTGTGCGAGAGCAGGTTTGCAACCACAAACCCTGAGTTTAATATAATAATGAGTTATATATTTGAAGCTTGAATACATAATAAATACAGAAACTGTTATTTTAAAAATATATTCAAGTGTAGTTTAATTTATTTTGATTTACGTTGCATTTTGTTACGTTCATGCTGTCAATCTGGTCCTTGGGGGGCAACTATGATGCTGATGTGGCCCTCAGTGGAAATGAGTCTGACACCCCTGTGTTAGAGCAACATCTGCTCCTCATCCAGACAACTTCTCTTCCAGCAGGACGACGCCACATCCGTTATAAAATCATGGCTTTATGGCAGAAGAGTACAGAGCTGTCAGTTCTCATACCTACATGGACTTTCTCAGCTTTTCTGAGGCTGGAAACAAATTCATAATTAACATTTTGCTTCATTTCACTCCGTGTCGCATCGTTATTATCGCTTCCTCCTCTGCTTTAGACTTTACGCAGCGTTGTGGCTTTGTTGGAATCAGGGTTGTATAAAACTTTCATTGACGCAGCATCACCTTTGACAGCTGTTTATTTATTTAGCTATTTAGCCTCTGTGCCCCCCACCCCCACCCCCCCATTCTGTCTTTGATGACACCATGCATCCCAGTCTGAGTAAAAACCAATCCTACGAAAGCAAAACCTCTGCTAAAATGTGCTAAAATGCACATGAATTATCCAGAAAGTTCAAGCCGACTCTGCACTTCTGACAACGGCAGTTTAAGACGGAGACTGATGGGAGCTGGGGGAGTGAGGGAAACCCCGACATCTAGAGCTGAGTGATTTTATCGATTCTGCGATATATATCGATCTTTTATTTAACCAGAGAGTATTGATTTTTTTCAGCCCCGGGTATCGATGTTCTAAGCTTCTTTCAAAACCCCCGTGTCCCACCTTTAAAAGCTCGCAAGCAACAATTTGCACTGTTTAAGTAAATGAAACTATTTTTCTCAACACATCTTTTATTCATTTTGTCCAGCATTTGCAAGCTGCCTGTCAGCCATATAATGTGTAATTGATGCTTTCAGTTCAGTTCATTCAAGTCAATTGGAACACTCACAAGATGTCACCAAAATCACTTTGTCCCTTTAAAATCTTTCAGAAAATGATGTAAATGTATTGTAAGATGAATATCTTGACGTTGCCCGGACAACGCCTGGCATGGAGGCTACTCGCTGCTGTTCCGGGGGACTTATCCCTGCGACGCTGGACGCTGGATGCTCCAGTTTGTACCCGGTGTGTGGTGATTTTGCGGTCGGGTATCGACATGATGTCTGCGGGTGCAGCTGGTGGAGACCTGCCACCACGGACATGGACGGTGTCGCTGGGGGCCGGTTCGGGGAAGCTAATCCTGAACTGCTACCTGCGGCAACCACCGCCACTGGATCCAGGCTGCAGCGTCGACCGAGCCGCTGACGTGGCAGCGGCGGCATGCTGTCCCTATCCAGCAGTCTACACGCCGGGGTGAGTCAGCTGACCTGGCAGGTGGGGCCGTCTGAAGACCTGGTGGGCCCGGCACTGCCAGGGGTGACGCCAACTACCTGGTCCGCATAATGAACCGGGCTCTGGGACGGTCAGGCTCCGTTGCTCGCCGGACTGAGGGAGCTCGGTCTTCCCAGAAGAGACAGTTTGGTTCATCGTTGTTTCCTCCTCTGACCTGGAGATATCTCACTTAATTCACCATTGTGGAGATATACTGGTTTTAACGGCTCTTAACTTGGAGTTAGCACTCGGACCACAGGACTGGGACATGAAAAAGGAGCGCTGGACGCCGGCAGCTCCTCAAGTACACCAGACTGCAGGGTCTGGTGTACTTGAAACTTGAATTTCCCCCTTGGTGTATCAATAAAGTATATTTGTATTTGTATTTGTATTTGTATATCGATATATCGTATTGTGAGCCGAATATCGTGCATTGTATCGTATCGCAAGATTAGTGTATCGCTACAGCCCTACTGACATCAGCACGACACCAGGGGGCGGAGAGAAGAGGTCCCGTTTTCCTGCTCTCTCCAGGTTTCTCTCTGCTCCATCCAAGTCCAACGCTGTGTGCTTGCAGCATCACAGGATGTTGTGCGCGTTCTCTCACAGTGAAGAAATGTTGTGAAGCAGCCTGGCCCCTTTAAGAAGGTAGCCTTATGGGTAATGGTGTGGCCTTATGGGTAATGTAGTGTGTGTGTTGTGGGGCGGCAGAATGAAAAGTGTAGTGAGCATCAACAGCAGCCCAGCGTGTATAGATTTACATTCTCTGTTAACCGACAGGAGCCCAACAATACAACCTGTGTGATGTTACAAGTTCCTGCAGTGCCAGAATAAAATGCTCGTTCCATGCAGAGAAAACCGGACTGTTTCTTTTGTTGTTGTTAGCGTGTTAGCCGCTAATTACGAGCCAAAAATAGCACAATACCAGCGGTTTCTTTACTACGGTTCAGAGACCAGAGGCTGTGAAGGTAACAGAAAGACCACAGTTGAGCCTTTGTGTTGTTTCGCTGCAGTGTCTCGCTACTTTTTTACGCTTTTTAAACATATTTTAAACACATTATTTAGGCTCGGGGGGCTCCGAGGAGTGTTCCTAACCACGGAAAATAAGGGAACACTGTACGCCACATCTGCTGCCACGCGCAACCTCGTTCACTGAAGTGTTTGCTGAATGGGACGTGCCTCTCGCTCACCAGGAAGCTTTTTCCTAATGAAACAGTGAGAGGATCGATGTCATCCTCTTCTGTGGGAACGTTTGTGACGTTCTCCCCCGCTCTGTGTGTTTCAGGTACCGGGTCTGCGGGTGAGCTTCAGGAAGTACGAAGGTGCACGACTCCACCTCTGGCCGTCATGAGGAGTAGAGGGTACGTACTGATCACCTGTCTCATCTCGGCAGAGGGACCGGACGGTCCCACGCAGTAGCGGCTGGTCAATAGAGGGCGCTAGGGTGACGCCCCACCTCTCCCCACATCCAAGAACTTAAGTGAAGAAGACTTAATTACTTTGAAATATATACTGTATAGTTTTAAGGTAATTAATTATAGAGTTAGTGAGTGATATGTGTAATCTACAATAAAATATAGATCAAAATGTTTTATGATGTCGAAAGTCATGGATAGGTCACATGTCCGTCCATTCACTCTCGCTATAAGTTGTACATGCGCAGTTCCGATCCTCTCAATACAAGAGATAGGAGCTTGGTGGGGCGCACATAACCTGCGCCCTCAGCATTCATTTGAATGTTGCTGCTGTACACATCTGTCAGCCACAGGGTGGCAGCAGAGAGCAGCCGGCTTGCGGCACATCTGTCAAAGTGAGCTCGAAGGAGTCCGCGGGAAGAGTGTATTTTTTCGCTAGCATGAATGGAAAGAGAAAACTCTGTTCAATCATTAAAAGCAACGCCTTTTGAGGTGAGAACATTGCAGGAGAAGTTGAGAGTCAAAGACCTTGGACCTGATCAGCCTGACATCGTCATTCAACAGCCATCCAAAGACAGAGGACGACAGTACAACCGGACATTTTCGAGGAGCTGGTTCCGTAAGAAGGCTTGGCTAACGGTGTGTAATGACAGCAATGCTTTATTTTGCTTTCCTTGTATCCTTTTTAAAACCTCCGGATCAGACCCAGCATGGATTCAAACAGGACTGAAAGACTTAAAACACATATCTGAAAAAATTAAAAAACATGAACAAACCAGGGTTCATATGGAAAATGCAATGCGGATAGCCATGTTTTGGAAAATAAATATAGCTGCTCAACTTGATGAAGGCTACAGTAGTGCTGGGCGGTATGACCAAAAATTTATATCACTGTATTTTTCAAAATTATATTGGTTTCACGGTATATCACGGTATTTTTTTTTTGAAGGCACAACTGGGTGTTAACCACATTTTCTCATAATTTAGAGGAATTGCTGCAGTAAATTGGCTTAGAATGACCTATTTTACTGTCACGAGGAGTGAATATTGTAGAAAAACATTAATATCTACACTAGTATTAATACAGGTTTGCATGGCCTCACAAAATGATACTATTTACAAAGAGGTGGCACTCATGATTCTGATTAAGTGAAGGAATCAGAATGATGATAGTTGCAGTTAAAATATAGAACCCTTTTATTTTTCAAATTTTTCAAACAACTTGAAAAAACATATTTTGTAAAAAAAAATATCAACATTAACTACACAATTGTAAACAATGTTCTCGAGATATTTCAACAAATAAATAGTAAACAAAGTATTCAACTTGCAATATTCAAGTTTTGAAAAAAAAGGATTATCCTGTAGCAGCATATAAACAATATTCACACATTACAACTTTATGGACAAACTAAATATATAATAAATGATAAATAAGGCCTCTCGGCCAGCCTCCTGGTGTAGCCTCCCGCGGCTACAACTTTAGCTCCGCAACATTTGCAGATTATTGTAGTTTTGTTGGACGTCGTCTTTTTTAAATCCAAAGAACTT